>VZTZ01104342.1:564465-659084 GCA_013400955.1 Drymodes brunneopygia
GATGGGGAGGCTGAGGGAGGCTGGTAGGGGGATGCAGAGGGAGGCTGGGATGGAGATGCTGGGGAAGGCTGGGATGGGGATGCAGAGAGAGGCTGGGATGGGGATGCTGAACTTCCCTGGCAGGGCACTCCTGGGGGGAGCTGTAAATCTCCTGTTGAACTCCTGACCCTCCCTGACAGGATCAGCTCAGGGGCTACCCGAGCGTTTCAGCACACAAATAAATAATGCTAAGGAGATCACTCCTTAGGGCCAGAGGTTGTGTAAAGACCTTAATGGGGGAGCTGCAGTTAAAGGGATTAAGCCAACCTCAGCCTGTATTCCCTGAAGAGGTGGCACGCTAAATTACTCCTGCAGGAATTTGCTGTGGCAGCTCAGCCAGCAGCAGGGGCAGGGCTGAGGTGAAGATTTGACATCCCAGAGATGAGAACAGAGAGGATCCTTGCAGGAGCTGCATCCTGGATCCCTCAAAGGGCTGAGCCTGGTGTGCAGGACCAGCATCATGGGCATGCAGGGCATGGAAGCAGCACAGCCAAAGTGCACTCCCAGCAGCATGTGCCACTCAAATAACACTGATAAAAATGAATTGTGGATAAAACTATTTCTGGAACACTTTCTAAAGAGGAGTTATGTTTCCCCATGGTGGGAATGGTGCCATTGGAAGCAGCTGAATGAAGCCCAGCAACACATGGGCTGCAATTTGTTTTTTAATTTTTTTTTTAAATGAGGAGTATTAAATACAGATTAACTGTGTTATACAAGTTTTTCTTGGGTCCTGACTTCTATTCACTATAAACCTAAAGCCATTCCTTGCATGGCATTATTTTGGGTCACTCTTGGTGCTGGTGGTGGCTGAGGTGTAGCTGGCTGGGGAACAAACCCAGCTGCATCCCAGGAATCTCAGGTGAAAGGTGCCATCCCCAGTGCACCCAGTTTGGAAATGAGGCTGGCATGAGAGGGAACCTGCTGCCCATCTCCTGTGTCCTGGTACAGGGGGGCAAACAGAGGCAAGAGTTTATAGCCTTGAGCAGTTGGGACTACTGGAGGCATCCAATTTGTTCTTAACTGGTCATTCAGTAACTCCTTGATGGTGGTGGCTCTTAATCACTGCTGGATTTGTGTTAACAGGCCACATTTCCAAGCTCTAGAACCTCAGTGGACTCACAGTTAAGGTGCTCTGGTCTCATATTGCCAAAAATGAGTGTCAAAATTGAGGTAAGACCGCTCCAAAAATAATCCAAACCAAAAACCCCACCAAACCCACCACACATAAATGTAAATAAAATTAAATTAAAAGTTTGAAAGGCTTTTGAGACCTTGCAGGTAGCACAGAAGGTATCACTGGGGTGAATTTTGTCAGCATATTCTGGTCTAGTGGAAGGGGCCCTGCCCATGTCAGGAGAGTTGAACTTGACCATCTTTAATGTCCCTTCCAACCCAAACCAATCTGTGATTCCATGGTTTCTTACAGAGCTGAAGTTTCCACCTCAGTTCGTGGCTGTCAGGAAATAAAAAGGATGTGATGAGATTCATAATAAAATTGTACAAGCTGGCAGTGCCATCCAGGAAAAAGTAACACCTCCTTGGAATCTTGGCAGGAGGTTGTGTTTCTTTCCACTGGGCCCTTCCCAGTTAGCAAACATTTGTTCTGCCTGTTTGCACAGAGCTGGAGATCCCACAGCTGCTGCACTTTGGGGTCTGTCCCAGCCTGCTGCCTGCATTTGTTTTTCTTGTTCATATTCATCCTGCTAACATGGGACCCGTGTGACCTCTGGGCACATTTACAGGTTTGAAATAATGCTGTGGAGCAAAAAATAACAAACCAAAGTGAGTCTAGAAAAGCAATAAAAGTTTGAAAAGTGCTGTGTTCAACAACATCTGAATCGAGCTCCGTGTATGGGCTGATAGAGCAGTGCCAGCTGCAGCTCCCCTGGAAGAGCTGTGGTAAAAGAATTATATTTTTAATTAAATTCTCCATGAAAAACTGAATTTCAGAGGGTGTTTTCTCCCAGAACAGAACTGTCCTTTTATCTTTTGCTTGGACCCAGAATGCTCAGTGGGTTGTCCCATGGAGGGGTGCAGCTGTGGCTTGGTCTCCATCACCCTGGTGTCCTTGGAACTCCCTCTGAATGGGGTTGGCAGCATCCCTGTCCTTGTCCATCAGTGCCAGGCAAAGCCACCTCCTGTGGCACCAGATGGAATCCTGCCTGGCCTTTGGGTTGGAGTTCTGTCACCTGCAGGCCAAGGAAGTTCAGTGGTGTTCATTTCACTTTGCTGGTGGAATTCAGGGCACTTTCCCTTCCCTTTTCCCTTCTCCCTCACCCTTCTCCTTCCCTTTTTCTTTCCCTCCTTTCCCTTCCCTCCTCATCTTCGTGCTCATTTCATGCAGGAGAGGTGAGAATCAGCCACAGCCACTGATTTGTTTAATAGGCTGCTCCTATTAACCAAAGAATAATAAAATTAAGTAATTGCAGCTGAGCAAAAGGGTGATTAACACAACTGCACAAGAGGATGTTCCTTTTGAATCAGGATTTGAAAATGATCCCTGCCACATCATTCAGTGCAGGCTGGATTTTGGGGTAAGGAGGGTGATGAATGGCTGTATCCACATCTGGAACAGGAGCTAGAGTGAAGGAAGAAAGGGAGGAAGCATTTATAACCAAAGGGAAATATTAAAATTTCTGTTTCTACCATAAATCTACCCAGAATGATGGGGCTGATTGTTTTGAAGTGCATTCCGTAGCAAAACAATAATGAGAAGAGGGAGAGCACATTACTTATCTGCTCTACCTGGCTGCTGCATAACTGGCAAACATCTAATTGAAAAAATATCGTGATGGGAGAATTTCTAATAAATTTGTTTGCACCCTCATAGCCTGGAGGAGAGGGGAAAAAATCCAATCAGCAGTGGGGGAATTCCAAAGTTTCCATTGCATTTCAAGCCTTGATTTTCAGGCTCACTGCTCAGCCTGGCAATCAGAGGAACAGTAATTTTGAAGGCAGCATTCATTACAGTTGTTATGAAGGCATCAAGGGCAGAAGGAGTTGTAGAGTGGAGGTAGGGAAACAGTAGAAAACCATAAAAAAACCACATTTTGACAAACAGAAAGATATGGAGAAAGGAGAGTGTTTGTCCTGCTCTGGGTCTTCCCAGTGAAGGATACTTTTGGTTTGCTGAATGTGACTTTCAAGGTAGTTTTTATTTTCCTGGAGAAAAAGGTGGTGGCCAGGTGTGGGTCTGTGTCTTCTCGTGGGTAACAAGGGGTGGAATGAGAGGAATCAGCCTCATGTGCACCAGGAGAGGTTTAGATTGGATATTAGGGAGAAATTCCTCACTGGAACAGGTGTCCCAGGGCAGTGGTGAAGTCACCACCCCTGGAGGGATTGATGAGGGGGGATGTGGCACTTGGGGACATCATTAAATAGTGGCCCTGGCAGTGCTGGGAGAATGTTGGACTCAGTGGTCTTAGAGGGCTTTTCCAACCTCAGAGATTCTGTGATTCCCACCAGCCTCTGGCACCTCTGCTGCCAGCCCAGGTGTGTCTGCTGGGCTGTCAGGGGGGATTTAGGCTCTAGAGCTGCTTGGGTCTCCATGCCTGGAAGCTCCAGCTGGAACTGGCTGTGCCAGTGACCATCTGGCAGGTGAGGGAAATGCAGGTGAGAGTGGATGGTGCCCAGCTGCCTCCTGGGGAAGCTCTTTGTCCCAGTGCTCGCTGCATCCCACAGCTCCTGCCTCCCTGATGGATCTCACAGAATCCAGGAGCTGCAGGAATCCCCTCCCAGCCTGCTGCAGCTGCTGCTGCTGCTATCACTTAATGAGTGCCATAATACCTGCTCCAATTCTGCAGCTTTTAATTGGTTTGCTGTGCCAGAGAACAGTTTGGCAATTAGAGGGTGCATGAGGCCGAGCAGAGCTGTGTTACCCCCACTTGGCTTCACTAACTCTGCGGACTTTAACAGCTAATCCTGTAGCACTCTGAGAAATGGAAGCATAATTAATTGTCTGGGCTGAGAATCTTCACCTGGTTTTATTTAGATTTCGCTTTTTATTGCTCTTAATGTGGCCAATTTCTGTTAAGGCATAGCTGGAATCAGCTCCATGTCAGAGGGTGAGGGAGCAGGCGAGGGGTGAGCGATCTCCAATTCATCATCCTGCTGCTCAGGGCAGGAGGCTTGGCTCTTCCCCTTGGTGAGTGCAAGGTGTCACTCACAGCTGGTACCTCCATCCTCGTCTCGGGAGTGTTTTATGGCACAGCCCATTTTTATTGCCACAATTAATTTGTGAGCTCAGCCTCCAGGCCTGCCCCAGCCGCACTTCGAGCTGGAGACGATCCTGGAGGGCTTTTGTTCCTTCCTTTGGAATCAGAGTGAGTGGAAAGCTCCTGCTGTAGCTGCTTAGTGAGGAGAGTTGTACTCTCCATGGGGGTTTTGTGGCCTGATAAGTGGATTAGCAGCTGGGAATTGGGTGTGTGCTGGAGCTGTGGGCTCAGGAGGATGGGCTGAGCTCAGGCTGCCCAGCCCAGGCGTGGAGCAGAGTCCTGGCAGAGCAGGCAGAACAGGAGATGAGGGCATGGATGTGTCAGGCTTTGCCCTCCTGAATGCTCCAGAGTGGTTCTGCATTGCTGCAGGAGCTTTGCTTTGGTGTTGAGGGTTATTTAGAGGTCTGTAAGAGCTTTGAATGGGACCCTGCCCATGTCCTGGATATTTCCATTGGTGGGAGTTGGCTTTTTATATCTGACTGATGGTCTAGTAGGAATTTTAGCAACAGCTTCTTTTGGGTGATCTTTGCTGTAGGGTGCATCTGTGGGTTCACACATTTGAATTTGTTTGAATTGGAGTGATTCATTCTTTATTTCACTGAAACAACCCCATCTCCATGCTGTGCTAGCCTATCCTATTGCAATAATTGGGATGGAGGTGTGCTCATACAAAGTGTTAAAAGAGCAGCTCAGGATTTCCCTCTGGGAATTCTGCTCTCAACGTGAAGAGCCAGGAAGGCATTTGGGATGCACAGGAGCGTGTTGTGCAGATGGCATCTCATGAACTCTCTCTTTTGCCTTTCTAGTTTGATGGGGAGAACATGTACATGGGGATGAACGACAACGCCCAGGAGTTTCTGTCGGCCAACCAGGTACGTGTTGTTCTGCTGGGCTGGGATTTTTAGGGGACTAAAGCACAAAGTCTGGGAGCTGTCTGTGATTCTGTCCTCCTGAGGCATCAGGAGCATCCATGGAGGAGGTCAGAGCCCAGCTGCTGCTGAGGAGCAGTGGATGCACTTGGTGGAGGGAGTGGGATGCATTCCCTCTGGGTGCTGCCCCTCACTGGAGCCTGGCTCTGCTGAAAAGTTTTGCTGAAAAGCTTTGCCTCACCATCCCTCGCTCAAAATGAAGGTGCATTTGGTGCTTCTGGACGCAGTGAAGTTTCCAAGTATTGTGTGCAGTTCAGGTGTCTCCTTCCCTCACATGGAGCATTTCCTGTAGCTAAATAGATTAACAGTTAGGGGAGAAAAAGGAATCAAAGGGTTCCTGTTTTGGAGTTAGAAACCCACGTGTGGGGGACCAGAATAGAAGTGTTCATGTCTTCCAGGTGCCTGAGCCTTCTCTGGGCTTGGATTCACATGGAAAAGACATGGAGTGGGGCCCTAAACCTGATCTTTAACGTGGTCTTCCAACCCAGTTCTGTGATTATATAAGGTTAAGCCCATGCTTAGGTCCTGCTGGGGCAGGAGGACTTCAGCACATGTTTTTCTGTCCCCCTGACCTGCAGATGAGAGCTGGTCCCCTGTCCACCCCTCAGGGGTGAGCTGGCATGGTCAGAGGTGCTGCACCCTGGGCACGAAGCATCTCCTCACCTGCAGCTGTGTGAGGGAAGGTGACAGCTCCTTGCTGACACATCCCAGCATCCCATTTTGGTTGTGTTGGGCTGTTCTGTTCACCACAGGTTAAACTCCATCCATACAACACTGGGAATGGGATGAAATGCTGTAGCTTTCCTCCCTGGAGCACGGCAGGGCATTGGCTCCTTGCTCAGGAGAGCTGTTCCTGCTCTGGCTCTGGAAGCTGCACAGCAAGGCATCACCACCACGGCATGGGGACAGGCTGTTCTTGCCTGAGGAGGATCTGCAGGGTGGGGAGGGAACAGCAAACTTTGTGCTGTGGAGTGATTCAGCAGAAACAAATATGTGTTCAACCAGCAACAGCATGGGGATGATCATCAGAGCCAGGAATTTCCAGAGGGTGAGGAAATATGGGAAGGAATGGGGTGACCCCGAGGTGCCCCAGCCAGGGCTCAGCCCTGTCCCCCCCAAGCTGTGCAGAGCCACACGTGGTGGATGCTCACAGGGCAGTTGTTGTAGATGCTTTGCCTCTAAAAACCCTCAAGGCAGGAGGATTTCACAGCCTCCCTGGGAAGGGCTGGCAGTGCTGGCACAGGGAGCAGCCACAGCCCCTGGCCAGGATGTGCCTGCAGGACCAGGCTGGATCTGGGCACAGCCATGGCCAGCATGAACCCTTCTTGGCACCTCTCTGACCCCATTTCCCTCCCAGGTGGGCACAGAAGGGGTGCTGTGGGGCTGGGAAGGGTTTGCTGCACCTCAAGGAGGAGGGTTGGCTCCCAAAGGACAGCAGGGATTATCTCGTGGTGGAGGATTCATGTCCTGAGTTTGATCCCAGAGCAGGATCAGCCAAACCACCTTAGATCCCTGTAACCTGGGCAACAGGAGTTCACTCTTCACTTGCTCTCTGTCTACTTGCTGACCTTTATTTCCTATTTTGGAGTACCAGTTAAGGATGGGAGAGGGAGGAAGGCTCTTTCCCGTGGCAGAGGAGGGCAGGAACCCCCCAGTGCAGGGATGGCTTTGTGCACAGAGGCTGTGCTGCTGCAAAAGCACTCCAGGGAGTGACATGGGAAATAAATGGGGAAGTTTGCCTTGTTCTGCATCCCCAGTGCTGGTGTGGGACAGTCAGGAGGAGCTGGGAGCACAGGGAGGGTGCAGGGTGGCACCTGGGGCTCTGGGGGAGGCTGCAGGGACTCCCCAGAACCGTGAATGGGGTGGCAGCAGTGTCACTGGGAGGGCAGCTGAGGATCCCAGTCCATCCTGCAGGGATGCCAGGGGGGTCCACACCCAGCATGAGCTTTGGCCAGGAGGATGGGGAGCAGCTTCTCTCTTTATTTACCTGCACAGCAGCACTTGTTTGCTGGTTTTACAGCCCCAGCCATGACTTCAGCGCTAATGACACGGCTCTGTTATTTAAATGGTGGCTCCAGATGGTTTTTTATTGTTTGCTGAACCTGTTGTAACCCGGAGGAGTGTATTAAACAGCAGGAGAGGGGTTTCACAGCCTCACCTCACAGGCTGCTGAAGCACCAGATACCTTTACAGCTCATGTGGGACATCCAACAGCCCTTGGGTTCCACCAGGACAAAGGCAAATCTTACAGACTCAGGGCTGGAACCCTCACACTGCAGTAGATGGGTCTGGTGGGTTGGGGTTTTTTTCTCCATCGTGATCCTGCAGCTCCTGACAGCAGCTTTGTGTCAGCCCCTTGCCTGGGTCTTGATCCTAAGGAAGTTCTGTTCAGCCCAGGGGAGAGAAGGCTCCAGGGAGAGCTCAGAGCCCCTGCCAGGGCCTGAAGGGGCTCCAGGAGAGCTGGAGAGGGACTGGGGACAAGGGATGGAGGGACAGGACACAGGGAATGGCTTCTACTGCCAGAGGGCAGGGATGGATGGGATACTGGGGAGGAATTGTTCCCTGTGAGGGTGGGCAGGCC
The DNA here is from genome assembly GCA_013400955.1 of Drymodes brunneopygia. Lineage (NCBI taxonomy): Eukaryota > Metazoa > Chordata > Aves > Passeriformes > Petroicidae > Drymodes > Drymodes brunneopygia. The sequence continues at coordinate 572,232 of VZTZ01104342.1, forward strand.
CTGGCACAGGATGCTCAGAGCAGCTGTGGCTGCCCCTGGATCCCTGGCAGTGCCCAAGGCCAGGCTGGACAGGGCTTGGAGCAGCCTGGGACAGTGGAAGGTGTCCCTGCCCATGGCAGGGGTGGAAAGAGATGAGCTTTAAGGTCCTTTTCAACCCAAACTTTCCTAGGTTTCTGCAGTTTCTCATGGCAAGAGTGTAAAGTCAGGGTCAGGATCCTCCTGCCTCTCCTTCATTATTCCCTGCCCTGCCAGTTTGGGGGGAAGAAGAAACAAAACCCCACAACAAAACCCTTATAAAACCCCCACAAAACACCATCCAAACCATATGGAAGCCAGGTGCCCTCTTCCTTCCCTTCATCCTCCTTGTTGGGATGGCTTTTGTGCCATTGCTACAGCTCTTGTCATCCCAGAGGGGCTGGACCCAGCTGAGGACAAAATGCAGAAATAAAGGAGCCTAAAACATAATGAGAGCACTGACAGCTCACGCCAGCACAACCTGCTTGGGGAAAATAATTCCTCTTGTTCTATCAAATAAGAGGGACATTTGACCCCAGAAGTGAGTCAAATGTGAAATGTAATTCAACCTCCAGCAGAGGCCAGAGTATAAATGCAAGCTGACATCTGATCAAACCATCGTGGACATCTGACCCCCGAGATGAGTGAGGTATCTCTTGTGTCTCGTGGAGTCAGCAGAGCATCATTCCTCACCCCTGTCAATTTTCCTTCTTTCTTTCCCACCCCCCTGCCCAAACAAAGGCAAGGAATTAAGTAATGCAAAAAATCCCAAGGAATACACAGATACAAAAGGCTCTGAAAGATGAGTAAAAAAGCAATGGTGCTGGTAAAAGAAAAACACCTGGAAAATCAGTAGGAAAATATATTTATTAAGGCCTTTGTGATAAGGAGAGGAAAGGGAAATGCTGGGAAATTCCAGGACAGGAATGAGGTTGGTTTTTTTTGGCATTGAGACTTTTGCACTTGCAGGAAGAGTCCAGGGGTGCTTCAGAAACGTGGATTAACTATGCTTGGGAATCCCCTGTGAGAAGGTATCATCATCCCATGTTCTGGGTGAAGAAATGCAGGAGCTGGGGGTGATGTGACGGGGTTGTGGGGACTGCCAGGCCCTGGTGTGGCTTTGGGGACCACTGTCCCTTGGCTTTTGGGAGCAGGGATGTGGCTCTGTGCCTGCTCAGTGTGGGGGCATCATGCAAAGCCTTAGGGAGGGTGTTTGCTGCATTTTCCCTCCCTCCATGGATGTCTCTGGCTGCTGGCAGAGCAACAGGCAGCACGAAGGAGGAGAGAGCTGATTATTTATCACTGGATGGTTTGGATCCTGTGCTCTGCCTAATCCCTGGAGATTTCAGTGCATGGTTTATTCCAGAAACCAGCCTCTTTCTGTCCCAACAAGTTAATTTGTGTGACTCCTCATGGAGAGGCTGTTCAACACCACTGTGGTTTGTTCAGGCCAGGGAGAGCTGCTTAAGGAGCTCTTTGCTTTTGGAAGTGAGGCCACAGACAGGACCCACTGCTATAAAGTGCTGAAATTTCAAGAGTTCAATTGAAAATAGGAGAGTTAATTTGACAAAGTTCTTTGCACATCATTTCCTCCTCCTAATGCTATTCCTGTATGCTGCCCTTGCTGGCAGGCTCGTGCTGCCCATCTGGGTGTCAAAAATGTCAGCTCTTGGCTGCCAGGTTTGCACAGCAGCACCTGGAGCAACCTGGGAGGGAGGAAGGTGTCCCTGCCCATGGCAGGGGTGTGGAACTGGATGGGCTTTAAGATCCAACCCAAACCATTCCAGGGTTCTACAACTGAAAAAGCAGGATGCCTGGAGAAGCTGTGGCTGCCCCTGGATCCCTGGCAGTGCCCAAGGCCAGGTTGGACAGGGCTTGGAGCAGCCTGGGACAGTGGGAGGTGTCCCTGCCCATGGCAGGGGTGGGATGGGATGGGCTTTAAGGTCCCTTCCCACCCATCCACTCCAGGATTCTGTGACTGAAAAGGGCAGGATTTCACCCAGTGCTGATGAGATGCCTGCTGCAGATGACATCAGGTGTCTCACTTGATGTCTAGAGCAGCACAAGGGGCTTAAATTTGGGCTCTGGGCATTAGGGTGAGACTGGGTAACTTGTGCATGGGGCTGTTTACACTTACCCTGCCAAGAAGCAGATCCATGGGCAGGGATGTGTTTCTGTGGGGCTGGGGATCTCTTAAAACAGAAGGTGGATTTTTCCCTGGCTGTGTGTGAATCGGGGAGCCCCACTGGGTGCAGGGGTTCTGCTGCTCCCCGAGGGAGAGGCAGTTTAGATGGAGTTTGTCACATGCACACACATCCCCAGCACCTGTCCCCAGCCGTGCTCCTGCAGGAACACCGCAGAGCGTGGTGTGGGCTCTGCCCCTTCCTGCACACCTGGGATCCACCTGCGGGTGCTCATGGATAAATCAACATTTATCTGCTGCATCCATTGCCCTTTCTCCCCCTGCCTCCGTCTCTCTCCGTGCTGGGCTCTGAAGCAGCCATAATAGATACAGTGAGGTGCTGATCTGTTGGGTCAAATGGTCAGGGCTCTTTGATCAGCCGTCAGGATCCATTACCAGCGGGGCCTCTGCTGGGGCTGCAATTACAACTTACATTTGACTCATTGCTGGGGTCAAAACGTCCCTCTGATTTGATCGAATGACAGAAATTGTATAATTTGTATATATCCCTGAGCCATATGTGCTCTGAGTGCCACCCTAATGTGTTTTATAAAGGCACAGCTGTCTTGGTGACTTATTTAAAATGGGATTTTGAAGTAGTGTTCTTGCCGTTTAATGTCCTCATTCAGGGTTACACAAGGTTTATCAAATAATAAATAACATTTAGAACATTGGTTTTAACATAACAATGGCTTTGCTGGTTATAAGGAACTGGGCAGCCCAATGGAGCTGTGTTTGGTAAATAAGTGATAATGCAGAAAGCAAGGAGAGGATAATTAGAAATTAATGATGTGTGGGAAGCTATGGATACCTTCCTCATGTTCTGCTAAGGCTCCAGACGAGACAGAGCTCATCTTGGCAGCCTGTGCTATAAAATATGCCTTCAAACCTTGTCATAACACTGGCAGACGTGTTGTTCCCACCAGTCTTGCCTGAATCACAGCAAAATGTCAACACTTGATAAAATAAACCTGGGGCTGGGGCAGATCCACGTGAGAGCGGGAGTTCCCCTTCCCTGCTGGGGACCACAGGGCCAGAGCACCGTGCCTGAAGTGGCTGTGAGCCCTGGGCAGAGTGAGGGGAATGGGGTGCTGCTGAGGAAGGTGTGGGTCACCCTGCCCTTGTTGTGGCTCCTCCCTCCAGAGCAGGAAGCTGTGAAATGGAGCCAAGGTGGGCTCTGGCTTTCCCTCCGTCAGTGGTGGGGCTGCTCTGTCACTGACAGTGAAGCAGCAACATGCAATTGCTCAGGTGTGAGATGTTCTTCTGGCAGTTGGTCTCTGACCTGCCAGATGAGTGAATTTGGAGGAGTTTCCAGCACTTTGTTTGCCCCAAAAGTGCAGCAGGTCACTCATGGTCACCACAGCCTCGAATGAGGGATGGCTCCAGAAGAAAGGAAGAACCCAGGCGATCACACACGTGGCTGAGCAATTCCTCAGGATGATCCCTCTCTGGAGTCTTACAGAAAGCTCTGCACAGCAGATTAGAGCCCATGGTGAGGTTGTTCTTTGTGTGATTTCCACTCAAGTCCCCTAATGAACTTCAGTGTTTATTAATCCTTTGCGCGTGAAGAAACTTGTTTTAACTTCCACAGAATCACAGAATGGATTGGCATGGAAGGCACCCTTAAAAGTCATCTCATTCAAACCCTCTGCAAGGAGCAGGGACATCTCCAACTAAATCAGGTTGCTCAGGGCCCTGTCCTTGGATGTTCCCAGGGATGGGACATCCAAAGCTTCTCTGGACAGCCTGTGCCAGTGTTTCACCACCCTCTGAGTGAATGACTGAGGAGACAGGGGTTGGGGCTCCATATTCTGTTGATTTTTGGCTTGATCTGTTGATCACAGGAACAGATGTCAGTGTCAAAGGAACTCACTTATATAAGTTAAGGATTTTTAAAATGGGCAATATGGCCTTTTCTAAGGGGGGCATGGAGAGCTCTGGTGCTCCTCAGTCTCCAGCAGTCTCGTGCTCTTTGGACTTTACTCTCTTGTGCCTGTGCAGAATCTTGGTCTCTTCCAATCTGCAAATAATCTGTATTTTTGAAGTCTGGAATTGGCCCCATCAGGGGCAGAGCACACCTGAGAGTAAATAACTTCTGAGTCCCCAGTCCCTTTACAAGGATACATTGCAAATCCTGCAAGAACACCCAGATAAATGTGTATAAATCCTGCAAGAACACACAGATAAATGTGTATAAAGGACCCCTAGTGAAGGGAAGAGAGAGGTTTGTATAGACTCAGAGCTGAAAGAGGATTACACAGAGTTTGGGAGTGTGCACTGCAGGCCCCCATGCTAAGATCCAGATTTTGCTCTTTCCCTGCTGTTCTTTGAGTAATGCTGTGTAATTTCATATGTTGTGCTGGAGAAGAAAAAAAGAGGGGAGACATTGATAGATCCTAAATGCCTTTCTCAGCAGACGATCCAGGAAGAATCTCATGTACTATTTTAGAATGAACAATAGAGTGTTACATGTCATTTCTTATAATCAGCAGCTGATGGAAGCCCTTCCAGGCGGGACTTGGGAGTGGAGCACAACTACAGCTGATGACCCAGGCTTGTGAATTTTGCATGAACTGCTGTGTGACAGTGAAATTTCTGAAAGGTGCAGTCAGGAAGCGACTCCTGTAGCTCAGTCAGAGCAAGGGAGGGTTTTACTGCTGGTTTAAAGGAGGGTTTAAAGCTGGCTGTAGTGTTTAAATAAAATAATAATAAAAAATCCCTTGGTATTAGAAGCAGAATGAACAGCATATGAGATCTTTGGTCTCAAGGGACTCCTAAGTTTTTAGCAACAGGGTGTTTGAAAAAGAGCTACCAAACATCCCAGAGTGAAAAACTAACGCAGCTGAGCCATTCCTAGACCAAAATTGATGGTCCCTGCTTCTATTGCGTTCACTCTGGGGGGAAAAGGGAAAAAGAAATAGCACCTTAAGCAGCTGAAGACACCTGTCAGGTGGCACTGAGCATCTGGAAGGGATGGGAAACACTGAAAGTGTTGTGGTGGTTGAATTTCATGTGTAGATATTTCATCAAGGAGGTTGCTGATAGGTTTAGGGGCAAAGGCAGGAGGGAGAAGGAGATCCTCAGGTGCACTGGGGGACACAGCACAGCCTGAGGCTGGGCACAGCATCCCCCTCTCTCCAAGGTCTCCCTGGAGACCAGCTCTGGCCAGTCCCAGCAGTTACCTTTCCTTGCCTTTCCCGAGTCTTTCCAAGGTTTTCTGGGCTATGAATCAGCTCAGAGAATGTTTTTGATCCAGTGCTAAAGAGTGTCTGTGTGTATTTAGCAGCACATCTGGCTGTAGCCCTTGTTCTGGGAGGTATGGGATCAAAACGTGCCTGAGGATTTTCAGCCAGAGCTGGGATTTCTTCTGCAGTGAAGAGGTCTGCAAACAGTGAAACTGTTAAAAATAAGCTAAAAGTATATATATAACCAATAATATCTAAATAATAATAATTATTATAATACTAATGATGATGATAATAATAATAAATAAATAATAAAAATCCAGTCTGTGCAGGAGACTGGCCCACGGCTGGAGGCAGCAGAGCTGGGGCAGGGGAGGTGGTGGGAGCCCAGGGGTGGCAGAGTAGGAGCAGCAGGACCATGTCCATCCCCTTGAGAAACAGCCTTTGCTGCTGCCAAATCTTGATCTGAAGGTTTGCATATAGAAAATACTGATCCCAAGATGAGTTCTGATGGAGGATTGGGCATGGTGGCTGTTGGTGCCATCACGGCCACCAGTGGGGCTGCAGGAAAGGTCCATCCCAGATCCCAGAAATGCTCCCAGTGTGCTGGAGGGTGGAGGAGATGGAGTGATGGATGCTGCAGAGCACCACGGGGCACAGCTGAGGTCCAGTCAGACTGAGCAGGATCTGCTGGTGTGCAGGTGACTCCTGTGGCATGGGGACACATGGCCTGGCTGTCCAGCAGTGCTGCTGGGCTGGAAAAGCTCCTAAAGAGCAGCAAATGATGGAGGAGGGTGCTGTGCTGTGTGCTTCAGCCAAGGAAGTGTCACTTGATCGAGGATTTCCCATGGGACTGCACAGGTGGAAACACAGCCACTGTGTCTGATGGTCAGCACAGCCCAGGGCAAGGTGGACACCTGCACAGGGGACACCTGCACAGGGGACAGCCTGCACAGGGGACACCTGCACAGGGGACACCTGAACAAGGGACACCTGCACAGGGGACACCTGGAGCAGCTCTGGAGGGAGCAGATCCCCTCTAAAGCCCAGCTCCCAGGTTAATGTGGTGCTTATTTGTGCTTCAAACCTTCGCCAGGGCCCCTCTGCCCAGCTCCTGCTGCTCCTGGCTGGCCCTGAGTGGTGGCGGTTGCTTCAGCCAGAGGCAATCCCAGAGTTTTGTGCCTTTGGATGCTGCAGCTCCTTGTGCTGAGCTGGTTCCTCGGCACGTGGCTCCCGAGTTCCTGCTGTGACAGGAGGCTTTGTGCCTGCCAGGGATTGCTGCTGAGCTGTGACACTGCAGCCCCAGCGCTCTCAGGAGCTGTGATGAGCCAGGATTTCCTCCTGTGTCCTGCTGGGGAGTTGGGTTTGGCTCCTGCAGAGGGGGGGTTGCTTCTCTAATGGACCTCTGGGGAGTCACTCTGGAGAACTCTGTTTGTTTGTGGGAATGCAGCTCCGTGGGCCACAGCAGAGTGGCAGTCAATACCCAGCCCATTGCTCTGGGGATTTCCTTTCCCAGCTGATTGATTACTCCTTCCCTCCTCGTCGCAGACCCAGCCCAAGCTGCTGTTTGGCTCTGCTGTCACAACACAGTGATTAACTGAGGAGCCACTTACTTCCAGCAGGAAAATGCTATTTTCCACTTCAGCATTTGGATGAAGGCCTGGGCAGAAAGGAAAGCCCCTCTGGTGCCTGGCTGATCACAGAATGAGCCCTTCTGTCCATGTCAGCTCTGAGGCTCCCTGGGCACCTGCAGGGCTGGGCTCCATCCCAGCCCCACGAGGGCAGGACCATCAGCAGAGCATCTGTATCCAAAAGAGAGTGGCCAGCAGGGTTAGGGGAGTGACTGTCCCCTGTGCTGGCACTGCTGAGGCACCTGGAGGGCTGTGCCCAGCTCTGGGCTCCCCTCAAGAAAGGCATTGAGGGGCTGGAGTGTCCAGAGAGGGGAACAGAGCTGGAGAGGGGGCTGGAGCCCCAGGAGAGGCTGAGGGAGCTGGAAAGGGGCTCAGGCTGGAGCAAAGGAAGCTCAGGGGGGACCTTGTGGCTCTGCACAAGTCCCTGACAGGAGGGGACAGCCAGGTGTGGGTTGGGCTCTTCTTCCAGGCAAATATCAACAGAACAAGAGGAAATGGCCTCAAGCTGTGCCAGGGGAGGTTCAGGTTGGATATCTGGAGGAATTTCTTCACTGAAAGGATTGTCAGATACTGGAAGGGGCTGCCCAGGGTGGTTTGGAGTCCCCATCCCTGGAGGTGTCCAAGGAACACCCAGCTGTGGCACTCAGTGCTCTGGGCTGGGTGATGAGGGTGATCAGTCCCAGGTTGGACTCGATGATGTTGGAGGGCTTTTCCAGCCTGAAGGATTCCAGGATGCCAGGGAGGGCTTTTCCAGCCTGAACGATTCCAGGGTGTCAGGGAGGGCTTTTCCAGCCTGAAGGATTCCAGGATGTCAGGGCTCTGCAGGCACTGGAGGGTGGTGAGGGCTGTGAACCCCAAGTGCAGCCATGCAGCTCCTTTTGCTCAGAGCCAGGAGTTCACTCCAGCCTCCCCTCACTCCTGAGGCTGGGCAGAGCAGGGAACCTGAGCTGGCTGGGAGGAGAATGCCACCAGTCCCTTGTGGGACAGGCTTGGATCTCTCCCTGCCAGGTGACACACCAGGCCAGGCTGGGCAGAGCCACGGTGGGAACCAAGAACCAGAGGGGCTGGGAAGCTTTCCCAGGGTGGGAGCTGTGACACAGGACCCAGCTGAAGGGTGGCTGTCACAGCAGCTCCACGAGTGCCACCTTTGGTCCGTGCTCCATCACCTGCCTGGCAGCTCTGCCAGGGACTCTGCTGGGTCTCACCCATCACTGACACTCCCTCCATGATCAGCCTGAATTAAACTTATCTCAGAGAAGCAAATCCATCAGCTGCCATCACAAGTGATGCTGTCTAGCCCAGGTCTGTACGTCTCTGTACACCGTAAAGGGCAAAATATGACTTGGCTTTTATTACTTTAATTAAAACATGAGTGAAGAGTATGAGATTCATATTAAATTGTATTTTCCTGGCTGCTGTGGGAAGGAGCTAACTGATCTGATTACCATGAAGATTACAAACTATCAAAGTGAAAAAGAGCTTTTTGCAAGTATTTCATATTAAACCTTCAAACATAACACTTTAAGAATAATTATAGTTGTATTACTGGAAAATGATTCATGAATTCTGAATAAATATAAGGCCCTTAAAGGGAAATGTTCCAAGACCACAGTTTTCATTCCAATCTGATGAAATTTAGTACCATTTTGCAGCTGTAGAATAGAATGAAAAAAAATATGTACATAGACTGTATTGAATATATGTCAGACTAAACTAATGAGATTTTTTTACATCAGCTCTGAGCACGAACGCAGACAAATGGAATAGCCATCCTCATTTTCTGTAATAGAAAGCACCAAAAGGGAAGGCAGAAAGGATCTTACTGCTCACAAGTCTTTATTCCACCCTTGATTGTTAAATAATACATTTTAAGTTCTCATATCTCGCCCGCAGAATGTTTGAACTGACACTAATGGGTATATAAGAGAAAAGAGTGAGCTCTAGGAAAAAAAGTGAGGAAGGGCTAGGATTGGGAATTTTATTAGTATTCCCAGTGGGCTGTAATAAAGATACTTTTCACACAATACAGTGAATGTTTACAGCAGACAATTTAGTTTCCTTCCAACAATTATGAGAGAAATTGAATCTCAGGAAATGTTCGTTTTCGCTAAAATTAGACATAACAATAAAGATACCCCTGAAAGTTTATTAAGGAGGGGGGAAAAAAAAAAGAAAAGCCATCAGTCTCTGGAAGACAATTTAGCAAATTTATTTTAAGAATTCCAGATGACTTCTAAACAAAACCACACACCTACGTGGTGCTGAGGGCTCAGGCTCCCCATGGGAGCTGCTTTTCTCTTGAGAACCTTTCTTTCCCAGGCTTCCTGAACTCCTACTGCATTTTAGAACCAAATATCCAAAAAGTGCTCGTTCCCAGGCTGCATCCAGCTGCAGGATGCTGCCCATCCCTCCTGCAAGTAGATGGGGCAGCAGGGAGCAGCAGGTCACCGTTTTTGGGTACAAGTCAGGGTGCTGCAAGCCTGGGAACCCACCCTGGTATTGAGAGCAAGTTACTGGGCACTTGAATGTAACTTTAGGAAGGATCTTACTGTGCTCAGGCAGAGATGCTGGTGAACCAAATAAATAAATAAATCAAAAAGGAGAGCTGCTCTGTAAAGTGCAGGAAACTCTGGAGTGCTCTGAGCTGCTCATGTGATGGTGTTTAATTTTTGAAGCACAGCAAGTGGAACATGCAGTGGAATTCTGCCTGTCCTGATTTCCAGACTTCTGCTGCAATATCCCTGTTAGGGACATCTGCTTGCCTCTCCTTTTGTCCATGCAATCCTTGGTTTTTGACTTCTTTCTCACTCTGTTTCAGTCTGGAAAGAGATTCCTGATATTTGATATCCAGAACAGGGATGGGAAAAGTGGTGAAAGCTGATGGAGCTTGGCTTACAGACAAACTTCTCTAGTAATCATCCACAGAAGGATCTGTCCCATTCTGGTTGTATTTGGGGTCAGACTGGGCTGATGCTTTTTAGTAACACCAAGTGGGACTCGAGGTGCCCAGTTTGGTACCAGAATTGCCAATAGAAGCACTTGGCTCTGAGTCACCCCAGGTTTATGGAAATATCTTGTGTGGGCTTGGATTTGACAGATAGCAGCTGCAGCCCTTGAGTACAGTGGGAAAATGTGAATTTTTACCAGGGGGTTGATGTTTTGGCTTAGTTCTGTGCAGCCCTGTTGTGCTCAGAGCCTCCCCCTCCTCTCCATCAGCAGCTCTCCCTCTCATTTTGACTCTTCCACTTCTGCCTGGTTTTTGGAACAGTTCAGGTTCTACCTGCTGTGTCTGAATCAGTGAAGATAAGAGAAGCACCCCTCTGGCTGCTCAGTGAATGGAGGGTTTCAGGTGGCTTGGCCTCTGGAGAGCCGGGGCTGGGTTTCTCTTCCCATCTCATCCGTTGTGTGTTGGGTTGGGCCTTCTGGTTGTGTGATGAGGGTTGATGTGAGCCCTCTTGCACCTTCTTTTCCTCTGCAAAGCCATTCCCTGTGTCCACAAATGTCCATGGCCTCTGCAGCTGCCAGTGGCAGCATTGGAGTTGGTCCCCGCTACAGGCTCCTGGCTGTGAGCAGACTGATGCCCTGGGCTGTCCTTCTAGATGGACAGGTGTCATTACTTTAGGGAATCATTGCTATTTCGGTTATTAATGTGGTGGTTTTCCTTTTACCCTTCCTCCTGAAAGGATGGTTCCTACTCTCACTGCTCATTTTGTCCAGGTTGCTTAATGCTTTAGAAGGAATTTGATGAGTTGTCTGATTTAGGGCATAGATGAGCCTCTCCCAGCCATGTGTGTGTTCCTGTCTTTTTTTAGATACCATATATAAGCCTGGTTTTATTAAAGAAAAGAAAGAAACTTGTTAAAATTGTTAAAGATAAAATCTGTTTGTTTCCCCAAAATTCACATTTTGGAGGCTTAGGGCTGAGATTTTCACGCCCACACTGGGGATTTGGGTACTTGGCCATGCACCATGTTCCAGTTCTCACAGCTCTGTCACGAGTCTCCTGGTGCTTCCTGCTTTCCCTAACAGCCCCAGCACCTTGGTGCTCCTGTGACATGACAGCTTCTGCTTTGGAAAAGGGAGGAAAAGAACAAAATTCTTGGAGCTGTGGCTGTGGAGGAGGAGTCGTAATTGTGGCTCTCAGGAGCTCAGTGAATGCGAAGGAGGTGGAGAGAGATCCTGTGGGAATATCAGGGAATGCTTTGGGTGGGAAGGGACCTGAAAGTTCACGTGGCTCCAGCCCCCTGCCATGGGCAGGGACACCTCCCACTGTCCCAGGCTGCTCCAAGCCCTGTCCAGCCTGGCCTTGGGCACTGCCAGGGATCCAGGGGCAGCCACAGCTGCTCTTACCTATGGACATCCCCTGGACTGGGAGCACTGGTTTCAGGGGGTGTGGTCAGTTGAAGGTTGGGCTTGATGATCTTGGAGGTCTTTTCCAACCTCAGTGATTGTGGAATTCTGTGGTTCTGTGACTGGCACACTGCTGAGTTCTGCATATTTAGGATCTGCAAGGAGTGAGGCTTCCCAATGCCATGGCTAACCTGTCACAGACCTCCCCTGGCCAACCAAACCCATCACTGCCACTGCAACTGGGTCCGTGCTCTCCCTGTCCCAGCTCAGGGCTTGCTTTGGCAGAGCTGACTCAGAAGTCTTGGGCTTTGCCACATCTCCCTCGTGCAGGAGCCAGATTCTGGGGCTGAGGGTCTTTGGGATAATGTGGGATGCTGATTTATCACCCTGGTGATTTCAGTTCATTTCCTTTCCCCATTTCGGCAACTTCCTGGCAGCCTGAGATGTTTGGCAGTGGATGGATGGGCAAAGAATTTCCAGCTGCTCTCAGAGGTGAAGAGTAGAGAAGGGAAGGAAGAAGGTGGCATTTTACAAAGCTGTGGTACATTCTTAATTTTAATAAAACAAAAATATAAAAAAGGTAAGCAGCACCTCAGCAGCTGAGGCGACAGGCGCTTCAGAAGCACTGAATAAATACATAAAACATATTTGCTGAAGGCATTTGTTGCTGGAAGTTTAAACATTAAACATGTCTTTTTCTTCTGATACCATAATAAAGCAGGGATGTTCAAAGAGCCATTAGTGGTGCTCTGACTACAGCTTTACATCTTCACTACCAAAGAACCTGCATTCCAACAGCAATGCCTCAGTGAGTTTTGCCCCCAGAGGGGAGGGATTTCAGCCTGGGCTTGGGCTTTTTCTGTGGTGCCTTTCCCTTTTCCCACTGATGGATGTGGATGTTTGGGTATTGTTTCCCTGGTGAAGTGCTGGGGCAGGGCCAGGGGAGGCAGCAGCTCTGCCTTTGTCCCGCTGTCCCCAGGCTCAGTAAGTGCTGGCTCGGGGCCTGATGAGACAAATAAACAGGTTTGTGTATTTAGGTTTTTAAATTACAGGCTAAGGAGGAACACAGATACTCAATCCATTAAGAAATAACTAGGTGGGTGATTCAGTACCATTTGTGTAAATGGCACTAACTCTGGTCTGCCTGCACAATTTATTAATACTTCACGGGAGGGAAAAAAAAAATTATTTTAATCTCATAATGGATGATGAGCTGTGAAATTGCTTCTGCAGCAGCTGGGCACCCTGGGGGAGGTGCTAGATTGCACCACATTATGCAAGCCATCCCCACATCCCTGCCTTCCTCGTGCTAATCACACACATCCAGCCTGGCTGATGGGGAGGGGGGCATTGCTTCTGCTGGGCTTTATTAGGTTTGGATTTTTTAGTATCTACAGTTTTCTTGTCAGTTTGCTTTGGGGTCCTCAGCCTGGCTTGGGGAGCACGAGGGCTCAAATCCAAGTGGATTTGTGGTGGTGCTTTGTGCTTCAAAGGTGTTGGCAAGAGGAAATAACAAGAAATTCAGCAAAAGTACCAGGTCTGGCCCAGTTGGTGGTGATTTAATCTGCCTGATCCCCACACTTTGAGGAAAAGGGTGCCAAGAGCTGTTACTGCTCTTTGCTCTGCCTTTATGGGACTGGGCCCATGAGCAGGACCAACATCCTGAGTTCTGTGGAATTTCCACACTAAAAGCAGAGCCTGGGGTGAAGTGCTTTGGTTCTGTGTGGGAAGATGGTGCAAGGGGTAGTGTGAGGCATTTAGGAAAAAACTGTGATTGTCCCTTTAGCTCCAGCATGGGATCCTCAGCACTGGGGATGTGCTCCTGGTTGTGTCTCTGGTCCCTTGCCCACACCACTGCTGCTGTGCCCTGGGTGGTGAGGGCCATGCAGGGCTTCTTCGGAAAATTTCTCTTTGCTGATGAGAGAAAAAACCCAGACAGGGTTTATTTGGGGGGAAAAAAAAGTCTGAATTGCAGATGGGTTGTGTTGCCATTGTGGCTTTGCCATTTGGGATCTTGCTGCAGCACCCCCAGCACAGAGGATGGCTGGGAATGCCTCGTGCCACGAGTAGGACGTGTCTTTTGAGATGGAACTCTGGAAAATGTGGTGCAAACAAATCACCCATGCAAAGTGTGGCACAAAAGCTTTGTTTAATCCCTTAACTCCACTCCTTCAGTTTGGAATACAAGGGAAATAACTGAAATCTGAGAGGGAACAAGCATGGTACAGAGTGTCATTTCCTTCCTGCTCTGGGTCCTTCTGGCTCAGCTGAAGCCAGGTTGAATTAATTTCTTAGAGTGCTTTTTGCTAATTCTTCCTTGCCTGTGCCTGGTTTTGGGCTGCCTTATCTCCTGACCTGCTTACAGTGCATTATTCACCATTGTGTAACACACCCCGGGCTCAACACCCTGCACCAAATCCATCCAGCCCAACAATGGATTGCTGTGAGTGCACTGAGCTCATTATGCAAGTTCAGTATGCCATGAGACAAAAAAAGGCAATTATGTAAAACTTGTACTCAAATAATTCCCTGAAATGCATGATGTTCCCGAGTAGAATATGATATTCCTTGTATCCACTTCCAAGTGAGATCCTAGGAAAGAAAAGAAATGGATTTATGTTTGTCTGCCCCAGTCAGTCTAATTTTAGATCCCATTGGCTGCTGTCTCCCTGGATGTGCAGCGCCTTTAATACATTTTAAAACCAGGCAAAAATCATTATAAACAATTTTAAGGAGGCTGATTGTGAGGCAGATGACAGAGGCTGTTTTTTGCCAGCGTGGAGCAGAGCTTGCACATCTCCTGACTTTCCCTGGAGCGCTGCCACGTTTGCTCTGAGAGGCTGGGGAAGAACAGCCACAGAAACACACAGTGAAAGGGAACAGTTCCCTCCTCAGCGTGGGTAGGTAAGGAAAAATAGGTGAAGTGAGCTGCTACTCTGGGTGGTCCAGGAGCAAACGTGCATCAAACCAGCCCCACAGCACCAGCCCTGCATGTGGAGATACAGCAAAGGCTTTTCAGGAGCCCTGGTTATTGCTGATGTTTGTGCAAACTGATATTGAATTCCTCTGAAAATGCTGTCAGCAGGAATTGAGCCTTAATATCCCATTGGGTGGGGCTTGGAGCAGCCTGGGATGGTGGAAGGTGTCCCTGCCCGTGGCAGGGAGCAGAACTGGATGGGCTTTAGGGTCCCTCCCAACCCAAACCATTCTGTGATTCCACAATCTGCTCGTTTGGGAGCTGCAGGTCCTTGGGGGTTGCAGGGACGTGGTGCTGCCATGCACAGGTGGCACCTGGTGGCACGAGAAGGTGGCCCTGGAGGGACAGCTGTCCCAGCAGGCTCAGGGGGAGCTCCCTCTGGGACATGGGGGGCACTGGCAGGGTCCTGCCCTGCCCTCTCCTACGAGGCAGCTGCTGCCTTGCCATGGAAGCAAGAAAGGCTGACATCTCTGATTACATTTTGCTCCCTCTTTATTCCTGGGGGTATCTACTTCCAGAACTCATTTTTGTCTGTGTCACCAGGGAATGAGGGGTCTGTCTGTCTCTCTTTCCTCAGGAGGATAAACACAGCATTCCTAATCCTTTCTGTAGCCCTGCCTGCTGCACTGCTGCCCCTTCCATGAATTTCTGCCTTTATGGAAACCGTAACCTTTGCTTGAACCAGAGATTTTCCTGAGCAGGAGCCCTTTGGGATCTGAGTGGGCTTTCCTGGATACATTTTTAATAAACACAATAATTTGACTGCAAACCCATTACCTATCCCCTGTTTGTTCTATGGGATAGTGATTTCCATGCCTGCAAAAGCACTAACTCACAGGGCAATCAAAGGAGGAATGACATCCAGGATAAAATTGGTCTGTGTTGTGATAAACCTGTCCATCTTCACGTCGTGCTCTGGAGCTTTATGTACTGCCTATAAATAATGGCCTCAAAAGATATTAAATCTTTAGAAAAAAATCAAGCCTAATTGTAACTATATTTTTGTTTTCCATTTTGGTTTATGTACAGTATATGACTTCTGCAGAGACATTTTTATTCCAGGGAAATGACAGGCCAACAAGAAGCCATAATTGCACTGATTTTTAGAAGTGCCTGCATTACTACAGATCTGATGTACTGCAAGACATGAATCAGAAAAATTCTATTAAAAAATCTCTTGAATGGCTGACACAGGAGTATTATCCACGATGATTAATTTGACTTGGTCATTATGAACACAGACAAGTCTGACAAAATTGCATTTCATTCCCCACTGAATTCATAAAATCACTATACACATAATAAGAAGTTATAGTTCTCTGCTATCCACTATTCTTGACAGGATTCCAGTTCTAGATAAGATACTGATTAAAAAAAAAATAGAGGGGGAGAGAGAGAGTTGGGAGCCTTTTAAAAAGCCTACAATAAGGCTGATTTCTTTTGCTGTAAATTGTTCATTGAACTCCATTATTTTTAGCTTTTTTTTTTTTTGTGAAGTGGTGATGCAGGTCAAGAGCAGCTTGGACAATATCAAACCTGACTGTGAGCTTGTGGTGCCATGGGAGGGGATGCAGCAGCATGGCCAGGCTGAATCTCAGCTGAATATTGTGCAGACACTTCCAGGGCACATTTCTGTTCATGCAAGAACTCATTTTTCCCTTTTCACCAGCATTCCCCTAGTAAAAAACCTGAGCATGTGAAAATTAATGTAGCAGGGGCTGGGAACACTTCAAAGACAATTTGTAGATTGTATGTGACTGACTGTTAATAAATACTTCTTTCCAGTATTTATCCACCTCTCCCCACATAATTCATTGGCCCTGGTATTCACACAGATCTCCATGTGTGAGGATGAGGCAAATCAATTTCCATTCCTGAGACCAGAGCTGCTGAGGCAGAAAATCAGCCCTGCTTCACCTCTTTGGGAATCCCAGGTGTGAACAGGAGCCCTCTGCCACCCCTGCCTGGAGAAGGGCTGATGGAAAGGGCAAACCCCACAGAGAGCACCCACCCATCCCCTTGCTGGCCCCAGAGTGTTCCTCTGGAGTTTGCAATGTCCCAAGTGACTCCTGCTTCCTCCTGCCACCTCAGCTGATGTTTCTGTCCCCGTGGCTTCAGTGCCTTGAGATGAGCAGAAAACCCCTCTGGTTTCTGTGCTGGAGAAAGGTATCAAAATCCCCTTCTTGAAAATAGGATTGTGTCTGTGTGAGTAGTGGGTGTAGTGGGAGAAGAAATCAAAGGCTTTTGAGGAAATATGGGCAGCTGGTCTTCAGGAAGCTTCAATTTTAGCATTTTCCTTGTGTTTGGACACTTTCTGTGGCCCCAGGTGCTCTCTCAGCCTGGTGTTCCCTGCAGTTGCTGTGCCCTCAAAGTGGTGAATCTTTGAGATGTGTGTGGGGAATGAGGAATGTGTCTGTATGGCACATCCATCCATGTGCTCCTCTGTCTCCTGACTCCATCTGACACACCATCCAGCTCTGGAAAAACTGAGATACCTCCAAACCACCTGGCTGCTTGTCCCTGTGCTCTCCCTGGGAGCCTGCTCTCAGCCCTGGCATTGGGGCCCTGCTGGGATTGGGTTGGGTTGGGCATTGCCATCCCTGCTCGTGGGATGGTGAGGGCACCCCATAACCTCGGTGTGCTCCTTGTGCACACCAGCAGCTCAAGCTGTAGCACCTCTCAGCCTCACAAATATCAATGTTTTCCTCACTTTGCAGACTTGCCAGGCTGGTTTGGGTCTCTTCAGACCCATCTCATCTCTGAAGTGTCAGGAGGGTCTCTGAGCTTTTGCATTAGCTTCAGGAAAAACCCAGTTAGCTGAGGGATGGCACAGAGTCCATGGTGGTTTGTGTCACCTGGATAGATTGCAGCAGCCTCTGTATTTCCTTGTACCTTCCCAAGAACAAATGTTCTCTCTCAGGCTCACATTTACTGTTGAATGCTTTTTGACAGGGCAAATATTTACCTGCAATAATACTACAAATCTTTCTCCTTCTCACTGTGAAGGATATTTCTCTGAATCAATGCTTGGCTGCAGCTCCTGGAGCCTCACGGATAATCACACAGGACATGACTCAGTGGAGAATTGGGGTCACTGGACATTTGCCACGCTGCTGAGGAGGAGAATGGTTTCCCAGGTGCTTGGTCAAGTCATGTCCTTTGTGATTAATACCAACATGCAGAGCAGAGATGGTGCTGCCTGGCTGTGGAGTGTTTTGTAAAGAAGGACAGAGCTTTCCTCCCCTTCCAGGAGGGGAAAGGCAGGAGGAAGCCAAAGGCATCATTTATAGACATGCTCAGGACATGTCACTGCCTCCTGAGTCACCTGTAGTGTCTGCCCCATCCCTGGCAGTGTCCAAGGCCAGCTTGGGTGGGGCTCAGAGCAACCTGGGACAGTGAAATGTGTCCTTGCACACAGCAAAAGTGTCGGAACAAGATGATCCCTCAGGTCTCTTCCCAGACTATTTTATGTTTCCATGATAACCCTGGGGCTGTGCTCAGGGCAGTCAGACCCTATACAACCCCTCTAGCTGCTGCTCTAGGGATACCTGTGGGGCTGAGGGCAGTGGGGGCACTCAGAGGAGGGCACTGTCCCCTCTGTGACAGGACCTGGCTCCATCCTGTGTCTCCACCCCACTGCAGGCAGGGCTTCCCTGCAGCATCTGCCCGGCAGCACCAGCCACCAGAGGGTTTGCAAGAAGAGCCTTGTTGTTTCAGCTGATTTCAGTGTTTTAATTTGAAGAGGAATAATGTGTAATCACAACAACTGTCATCTGTTTGACAGTGGAAAATCCTCGATCTCTTTTTTGTGCACAGTAAATGGGCAGGCATTCAGCAGCACGAGCTGCTCGGAGTCCTGGTGGGATGAATGGCTTCAGACCAGCCCGCTAATCTAATTTGTAATATATCCTCAGAACGTATAATTGGCTGTTTAATTTAATTCAAATTAACATAAGAATAGGAAATATAATCTGCCACAGAGCCCGTGGTGGTGCAGAGCAGTGTTGGGTGTTGCTGCAGAGGGGTTGAGGGGATGGCTCTGTGCTCATCTCATGTGGGGACAGAGGTGTCACTGTGGACATGTCAGTGTGACAATAAATCACCTCTTTTCCCAGCCTTCTGGGTGCCTGTGTGCCTCACCTCCCTTGCTTATCTCTGACCATCCATTGGAGCCCAGCAGAGTGAGGGCAGCTCGCTTTGGGAAGCTCGGCAGCGACAGGGTGTGAAAGCTGGCGGGCGCCGGCTCTGATTATGTTGATTGGATATTGTCTAATCTGATTTTGATTGTGTACAGCTTTGATTGTAATTTTGATACGTCTGCAAAATGCTGTAGCTATTCGGAAAGCTTTGTGATTTAAACAGGTCTTTTTTTTTTTCTTTTCTCTTTTTTTTTTTCCCCTCCCCTGTCTTGAATAGAACAGAGGCAGAAACGTGCCTGGGAGAGAGCAGGGTGCTGGGGCTTTGGCACTCTGTACAAAACCACCTCAAAGCCCGGGGTGAGCTGCTCTGCAGCAACACAGGGGACTCGTAGTTTTGAAGAGAGCTTTAGGAAACTTTGAGTGGGTTTTACATAATTTAGTTAAGTACAGCAAAGCCACTTGCTTATAGACCTGATACCAAAATAAACCAGTTGGAGGAACAAGTTTGCTGTGCGATGATTTATTTAAATCCCTTTCTGTAAAGCATGGAGTGAAATCCTCTTAAATAACTGGGAAAGAATCAGTGTACCTCGAGGAGCACAGCCCAAATGGAAACCTAGCTACGAGATGTGTTAAATGGGATCTCTCTGTCTGCCTTGTGCACATCCCCTCAGCCTGCTGCCTTCCCTGCATCAGAACAATATTAGACAGAAGCTGACTGGGAACAGAGCTGGGTTTGAATTTCCCCTGGATGGTAACAGTGGGCACAGAGCTGGCACGGCCAGGCTCTCTCTGGTGTTTGTCTCATGCTCCTGTTTCCCTTCAGCCAGTGGGAATCTCAGGCAAATGGGAAGGTTTGGGTCAGATGTGCAGAACCTGTTCTTGAATCACAGAATCATCAAATGGTTTGGGTTGGAAGGGACCTTAAGGCTCATCTCATTCCAATCACCTGCCATGGGCAGGGACACCTTCCACTGTCCCAGGCTGCTCCAAGCCCTGTCCAGCCTGGCCTTGGGCACTGCCAGGGATCCAGGGGCAGCCACAGCTGCTCTGGGCACCCTGTGCCAGGGCCTCCCCACCCTCACAGGGAAGAATTTCTTCCCAGTATCCCATCTAACCCTGCCCTCTGGCAGTGGGAAGCCATTCCCCTCTTTCTGTCCCTTCAGAACCTTGTCCAGGGTCCCTCTGCAGCTCTCCTGGAGCCCCTTTAGGCACTGGCAGGGTCTCTGAGCTCTCTCTGGAGCCTTCTCCAAGCTGAGCACCCCCAGCTCTCCCAGCCTGGCTCCAAAGCAGAGCAGCTCCAGCCCCTGGAGCATCTCCATGGCCTCCTCTGGAGCTCCAACAGTTCCGTGTCCTTCTGTTGGGGCCCCCAGAGCTGGAGGCAGCCCTGTGGGTGGGGAGAGAGGCAGGGTCCCCTGGCTGCCCTGGCTGTGGGGTGAGCCTGGCACACGGGGGGTTCCTGGGCTGCCAGGGCACAGGGCTGGGTCATGTCCAGCCCTTCCTCCTCCAGAATCCCCATGTCCTTCTCTCCCAGGGCTGTTCTCAGCATTGACCTCTCCTGCTTTGTGCTCCTGCCCCGATTGCCCCAGGACAGGAGCAGCTCCCTGAGCTTGGACTTGTTGAACCTCGTTAAGTTCCTGTGGCCCCACTTCTCCAGCTTGTCCAGGTTCCCTGGGTGACACCGTGTCCTTCTGCTGTGTCATCTGCTCTTCTTGTTTCTCCCTGCAGTGGGGTGAGGAAAGGTGGGAGAGGGAGGGTTCATCTCAGCAGAGGATGAGCCTCTCCCAGCCCCAGTAATGGGGTGAGGCAGGAGTGTGGGGTGGCTGTGACACCCCACAGAGCCATGGTTCTCCCGGGCAGTGCCCTTTCCCCAACCCACAGACCCCTCCTTGCTCCCTGCTGCCTCTGCCACTGACTCCTGCACTCCAGTTAAACACAGGCTTTGTTTTATTTCATTAAGGACTTTCTCCCCACAGTCTGCGGTGATGAAGAGCACGAACCCCGGGGTGAGCTCTGGGACAATGGATTATTAAAGCCCACAGTGCTTAACTGGTTTTTTAACATCTGAGGTTTTGCTCTTAAATCAAGTATTAAGTCCAAATCCAACCATGAAACTAGGTGATCTGGGAAATTCAGCTCTAGCATGTGTATAATACTATAGCTAATCAGAATTTCATATGCTGTAATAATGTGTGAAACAGTAGATGTTTAGAATAAGCCTCCTCTGCCAGAGACTCATTATATTCTGCGTTGGTAATTAATAATTTTGGATAGATTCACACGTTACGAAGAAAAAAATGGTTTTGTCTGAAGTGAAAATGATTGCACAGGTGCAATAACATTTTTTATATAAATGGGAATGCTTAGAAGTAAACAAGCCATGAGAAAACAGGGGGAGCAGACAGAGTTCCAACATCTCTGCATGTTTGTGTCACCTCGAGGGAGTGTTAGTAGGGAGGTGAGGGAATGCTTTTCCAGATGAAATTTGGGAGGGGATATACGAAAGGACAAATCTCCATGTGTGGTGAAGTCATGCAGGTTTTCTTTAAAGGGTTTTTTAAAAGTGATGACTGTGTTTCCAAATCCCCCTCCCTGGTTGCAGCTTCTGCGCTGGAGCTTTTGAGGATTCAGCAGGAGCTAGGACAGGAGGGAATGGATTTAACCTGACAGAGGGCAGGGTTAGGTTAGATATTAGGGGAAAATGTTTTACTATGAGGGTGGGGAGGCCCTGGCACAGGCTGCCCAGAGAAGCTGTGCCTGTCCCAGCCCTGGGGCCAGGTTGGACAGGGCTTGGAGCAACCTGGGATAGTGGAAGGTGTCCCTGTCCGTGGAAATGGTTGGACTGGATGGGCTTTAACATCCCAAACTGTTCCATAATTCTGTGAATTTTGATCCCAAGTAATTGTTATTTCTACAGCTCCAATTCTCATGAAAACTCTTAATAACACCAGCTGTAGATTGAGAGCTGAGTTGGGTGCCCAGAGAGAGACTTTGACCTAGGAAGGCACAGCTGGTCAGGAAGCAGCCGTGCCCTTCCATGGCTGTGCTCCACGTGTGGGAGTTTCTGCTGAATTTTTGGGGACTTCAAGATGAGCAGGGATGCAGTGAGGGAGAGGGGAGCAAGGGGGTGCTTTGGGTGGACCCACGGTGTGTTCCTGATGGATGGTGCAGTGCTGCCACACTCACAGCCTGCCTCCCACCTCGTTACAGCCTCCTGTGCAGGACTGGAGGTGCCTTTTTATTACAACAAACCCATTTCCACTGGAATCTGTATTTCTCAGAGAAATAACCGTTTTTCTTTGGAGCAGCAAGGCGGTGACACGTTGCCAAATGTCTCTTTCCCGTTTCAGACATACAACAGCCAGAACGAGAGCAACGAGGACTACGAGATCCCTCCCATAACACCCCCCAACCTCCCCGACCCGTCCCTGCTGCACCTGGTGGAGCACGAAGCTGGATACCACTCCCTGTGCCACAGCCTCCCTCCAAACAGCCTGATCCCAGCCTACCCCTACCAGAACATGGACCTGCCGGCCATCATGGTGTCCAACATGCTGGGTCAGGACGGGCACCTGCTCTCCAGCCAGCTCCCCACGGTCAGTGCCTGTCCCCTGTCCCTCCCTCCCCTCCCAGCTGGGCACAGGGGGGTGTTGGTGCTGATGTTTGCTGTGAGGGTTGGGGTGAGCTGGGCTGTGTTGGCAGGGCTCACCTCGCTCATGGTGGCAGCTTCATGCTCAGCTTGGTGTCCTCCTGAGCCTCAGTCACCACTCAGGATCAGGGCAAGGGGCTTTTCCCCCCTGTGTGGAACATCCTCCTGTTGCCTTTTTCCCAAGGAAACTCAAGATAATTTTAGTAAGGAGGTAATATAAGAGTGGATTTTATTTGAAGGCTTTCAGGGGCAGTTATGGAAAGATGTCCACAAAAGCTCATCCCCACATATTTAAAAGCTCATCCCCTTTTTCCCAACCTGGAAATGAAACTCGAGCTAATTTTAGTAAGGAGGTAATAAAAGAATGGATTTTATTTGAAGGCCTTCCAGGGCAGTTATGGGAAGGTGTCCACAAAAGTTCATCCCCACAGGGGTGAGCACCTTTTTATAGGTTTTAAGAAATTAGCATAATTAATAAAAAGTGAGGCAAGAAGCCCCATCTCTGGAGTCCCCCTTTGTCCATGAAATGAATCTCCAAGGGTTGTTCTCAACCTTGGTCCCCAGGAAGAACCAAGATAGCACTGGGGCCTTGCACCCCCCAGGGCCTGCAGCTCTGGAATTTGTTTAGTTTTTCTGCCTAGAGAAAGGCCATGGAAAATTACTGGGAAAACAAGCCACAGATACAATAGGCTACAGAGCTACAAATATACATATATTATATGTACAGAGCTACAAATATACATATATATTAGTGGCAAAGAGTACAGGGAACATAGAAAAGAAAAAAAGGCACCACCACAATGGCATCCCTCCCTGAGCCAGGTGAAATGCACGTGCCCCATCCCCCATGGCAAAGTGACCAAAGCCAAAGCCCCAGCCCCCTGTGTCCTTCAGCTTCCTCCCTGTCACCCCTGTCCCACTGCCAGGGTGGCCCTGGTGGCACCAGCAGGAGGAGCAGGATGCTCCCTGGAGGGCCAGCTGTGCTATTGATGTCAGGGGGAACAGGATCCCTCCTGGCACTCACAAACTCAAATTGCCTGAGCCGTGGCAAGGAGATACCTTGCAAAGTTTCAAATGACTCGTGCAGGGATAAGCAAGGCAGGGATAATGAGGGAAAGTGAAGAAACTGCAGGGTTAATTAGAGCTTACAATGCTTCTGCATCAGCAGCACCAAGGAAGGGTTGTGACTTGATTTTGACAGTGATACTGAATTAATACTGCTGCTGTTTAATACCATTGTCCACTTTAGCAGCTTTAGCCCTGTGGCTGGTTTCTGGCATTGTTTCTCTCTCTAAGATCATTGATTTTGAATGACATTGATATCAAACAGAGTTAATTTTACTTAAAGAGCATGGCTGGGAGCCTGGCCCTGCCTGGCTGGGGAAGGCTTGGTGTTGATTGCTTGAATAGATAAGGGTCTGAAAGGTAGTGATATTTAAATATTTAAATGGGATATTATCTCTTAGTCTAGGAAAATCCCAAGGCTTTCTGAAGTCCTGATGAGTCTCTGAGTTTCATTGTTAGTGTGTTTAAGAGAAATATCATGTTCTGCCCATCAATATTGAACAGAGGCATACTTCTATGGAATTAAATATTACTTAGGGCTCTGTGTTACCTTTTAGGTTCTTAGGTGATTAAAACATTCATTTCTGAGACAGAAAGAGTCAATTTCAGATGAAATATTTTTCCCTGGTTTAATTTAAAGCACAGCCCCTTTGCCTGACCCCTATTTTCATAACACGACAATTTTATCCTGTGTTGATTGTCTCATTTTGGAGAGGTGATATTGCACTTATAAATCACTTTCTAAAATACCTAAAGAAAAAAAGAATAGGGGGATTTATTAAGCAGCTTCTCTGAGTCTGAAATAATTTATTTTGGAGCAGTCCTTGGGAAATGTTCTTTTTCTTACTTTATGGCACTGTTTTACAAATGCGGTGCGGTGACGATAAATCAGGGCCAAGCCTGAGAAGATAAGAAGGGGACTTAGTGGGCTGTAAACGTAGAATAGAGAGATTAAGATTTGTTTGCCCCTTACCACAAAGATAAAAAAAGTCCAGTGAACCCTGAATTTCCCAGCTGAGAGTGAAGTGAGACTGTTCAGTTCTGGAAAGCCTCGGAGCTGTGATCCATCTTCAGAGGTCTGGGCAGCAAAGGGATCAGGGAGTTCTAGGTCAGAATTAAATCCTACCTTTTGTCCACTGACACCTTCTGTCCCTTTTGGGGGGAAATTGAGTCTCCCTTTCCTCCAGCACCAACCCACGATGGTCCCAGAGCACACCCACAGCTCCTGTGAGTGCTGAGGGGAGGGCACAGAAAAGCCTGGAGAGAAAGCACATTTTAAATTCATCTGGTTAATACCTAATAGCATCTTCCAGTTCCTCCAGGGGCTCCAGGAGAGCTGGAGAGGGACTTGGAACAAGGGCCTGGAGGGACAGGACACAGGGAATGGCTTCCCACTGCCAGAGGGCAGGGATGGATGGGATATTGGGGAGAAATTGTTCACTCTGGGTAGTGAGGTCCTGGCACAGGGTGCCCAGAGCAGCTGTGGCTGCCCCTGGATCCCTGGCAGTGCCCAAGGCCAGGTTGGGGCAGCCTGGGACAGTGGAAGGTGTCCCTGCCCATGGCAGAGGTGGAATGAGATGAAGTTTAAGGTCCCTTCCAACCCAAACCATTCTGGGGCTTGTTTGCCAACACTTCCAGAGAGAGAGGGATCATTTCCCCCAGGCCAGTCTGGGGGAGAGCCCTGCCTGCAGAGAGCACAGGGGAGGTGGCTCAGCCTGCAGAGGTTTGGGTTTGTTCCAGGACCAGTGCTGCTCATGCAGATGGAGCTGGAGCCTCTCTCCTCCCTGCTGCTCTCTGCTGTAGCTCACTCAGGTTTTTGCATGCACAGCTATTTCCTGCCTTGGTTGCCATGTCTGTAGGTTTGAACACAATGACAAACAACAAGCAATTCGTGGTAAAGATGTTTAGACATTGGTCAGACTTTTGCTCTAAAAATGTCCTAGAAAAAAGCCTTAGGATTTTTTTAAGTCAAAAAGAAAAAAAAAAAAGAATAAATCTCTAACTGCTCATAAGACACGAGTCAGGGCTCACCAAGAGCCATAGGATGGGTATTTTTTCTTGAGAGCTCAGAAGTGAATAAAGAAAATCCAGGGGCAGGTGCTGTCCCCTGTGTGTGTCTCTTGTCCTGGGATGTCCTGACATCACCCTCAGGTTGCATTAAACCTCCTAGTGCCTCTCAGGGGACACCCTGCTGCTCCCTTTGTGCAGGTGACCAACTCTGGGGGAGTTTAATCAGCACAGAAATCCCCAGAGCAGGACAGGAGCTGGGGAGTGAAGGTGGATTTGCTGTGCCAGCCCCTGCTCCTGGCTCCAGCTCACCCAGGGGCTGTCAGATGGAGCCCCTCGTTTGGGCAAAGCAGCTGTGCCCTGGTGGGGAAACCCCAAATCCAGCATCACTTCTGTGTCTTCATCCCTTCAGCAGAAGAATCCAGAGCAGCCTCCACAGCCCCACTCTGCTCCTTGGATGTGCCCATGGGCCAGCCCCACATTTCCATGGCACAGCTCTTCACTGCTCTTTCTGTCACTTAATTTCCCCCTCCCCCCCCCCTTTTTTTTTTATTCCCCACCCATGATTTTTCAGAAGTGAAGGGAGTTGTCAGTCGCTGAATGGGGTGCAGGGAGCTGCAGAGGAGGGAAGCAGGGATGGATGGACATGAGCAGGCAGAGATGGCACAGGATGGAAGGGGGTGTGGGAGGGCTGGGGAGGAGGCAGGGCTGGCTCGTTTGGGGAAGGTTTGTTATTTTTTCTGTTGGTAACAAGATTTGAACAGAGATTTCTCACTACAGTGGATTTTTCTTTTCTACTGATCTCTCTTTTCCTATGGGAAAAAAAGCAAGGGAAGAGAAGGGAAAGGATAGCACTGGCAGGTGGGAAAGAAAATAGGAGAGATGTGACTGTCACTGAGAAATGGGAGTAATTAGGTAAAAGTAATCAAAGAGGAAAAAAACATGTTTTCCTTGGGAAGAGAATAACTTTGCTCAGTGTAACACCCAGCAGTGTTGCAGTGTGCACAAGCAGCAGCTGAGCCTTCCTGGGGTCCCCAGGGATCCTGCTGGGCTGGGATCACACTGGGGCTGGGATCTGGGGCTGTGGGGGAAGCAGGGCAGGGGGCAGAGCTGGGCTCTGGGTCCGTGGGGAGGTGGGTGCCCGCTGGCTTAAGGAGCTGCTGGGAATAAATGAGATTTCAGAGTGGGTTTGGCAGAACATTTTTGACAGAAACAGAGGGCGATCAAGGTCAGAGCCCAGGAATCTCCAACGCAGCACAAATGTATTTCCATAAATATTGGGTGGCAGCCAAGAGGGCTGGGGGTGCCTCTGCCTGTCAGGTGGGGCAGTGATGGAGCCAGGAGCCCCTGGCTGGGGGGACAGCCCTGCCCAGAGCCCCCAGCCCTGCCCAGAGCCCCCAGCACTGCCCAGAGCCCCCAGCCCTGCCCAGAGCCCCCAGCACTGCCCAGAGCCCCCAGCACTGCCCCAGGGCCCCAGACCTGGGCTCCCCCAAGGCTGGACACAGGATGCAGCTACACACTCCAGAAAAGCAGCTGCCCTGCTCCCTCCTGCTCTGCCATGGCCAGGGGCAGTGTGGGCACAGCCCTGTTGTGTGGGCACAGCATTTCTGCAGATGGGAAGCATCATTTTGGGCACCTTGTGAGCCAATATGAGCTCTGTAGGTGTGCAGAGCTGCTTGGAGAGGCTGACACCTCTCCCTGTGTCTGTAAATTGCTTCTCACGATGAGAGATCTTTGTGACTCCTCCAAAGGCTCTAGCATTTCCCTCAGCACACTGGTATGACTTTTTTTCTGCTCACATCAAGCTGGTGCAAGGGCAGAAAGGCTTCAGCCACAGCCTGAAAGGTTTCATTTCAGTTTGTTGAGTGGAACAGAATTATTTGAAAAATATTAAAATCCTCCGAGGCAAAAAAGAACATCCACGGAGTAAAATGTGACATTTCCAGTGAGCTGTGGAACCTGTGCATGTCGAGGTGAGGGAGTGAAATGGTAAATGGGGCCGAGCTGCAGAAGCAAGGTGAGTGCCACCCTGAAATTGCAGGAGTTTCCAGTTGGCTTTGAAGAGCTCCTTCCCAAAACAGTGGGGCTTTGGTGTGGAACAGAGAGGGGACCCGTGAAACAAACCAGCATTAACCCAGCTGCCCGTGTCCCACGAGAGAATGGAAAGGAAAAGCAGCCCTTTCCCAGAGCTGGGATGTGCATTTCTGGGATGGTGTAGGGCTCCAAGGACAAGCTTGGTGCTCACCTGCCTCAGGTGAGTCTGTCCTGCAGGGAGGTTGCAAGGCCAGAACCCAAATTGCTCCAAACCCCATCCAACCTGCCCAGGAATGGGGCAGCCACAGCTGCTCTGGGCAACCTGTGGCAGTTTTTAGCACCCTCACTGTAAAAATCTCGTTATGTCAATTCAATATTGTCACAAAAGCCAATGAGCTGTGCCAGGCTTTCCTCCAGGTTGCTGGAAATCCACGATCCCAGCAGGCAGAGTAGTTCACATGCTGTGGGCAAATACTTCCAATGCATCAATATTTCAATAATTCTGAATCACTGCCTGCTGAAATAAGTTATTTAACATAATCCATATGCCAGTGCAGTGTGCAGGCAGCACTGCCCTTCAAAGCCAGTTCGTGCTCTTCACAAGAGCCTTTCTAAATAAACAAACCAAAACGAGCATTGCTCGGGTCACCAGCAGCAAAAACTTCCCTGAGCTCCCCTTCTTGCAGCCCTGGAGAAGTTTTCACTGGCAATTTTGTGTTGTGAACTTTAAGGTTTTGACTAATTCGGCTTTCTGCTTATTAATGGATCAGTATTTAAAAACTAAACTCCCAAACATGAGGTGGAAAATAGTAATAACACAACCCTACGTGAAGGGTTCTTTGTATTAAGCAGAGCCCTGTTTGCAATTCCCTGCTAGTGTTTTTCTCAGAGGCAATAAATGAAAGAAATATGTCTTTTTAAATTTTATAAAACTCAGAAAAATGGTTTTAAACAGCTTTTCTTCACCTCCTATAATTATTTATTTTCAAACAGTCCTTCAGGGTAATGTTCCGTTTTCTTATTTCACACTCCTTTTTCTCATAAATGAACCATCACTTCAATAAATCATTATGAAAACAGAGACTAACACAAACCCTGAAAGGTTGAAAGATTTATGTAACACATTTATGTTTTCCATTTTCTCATTCTGGTACTCCACTGCTAAAGCTAAGCTAATAAAAGCTGCTATTAATATTTCTTGTTGCCTGGCAACCACAGAGAGGGAGTAATAGCTTTAGCTAGAAAAATAGATGACCGATAAGGAAAAATTCAATTCTTTTATTATCTCAAGGGAAAATGGGCTTTTACTGGAACATTATGATGTACGAGTGTGAAGTTGAATACAAAGGATATTTTTTCAGTTGTTTTTCTATTTTTAATGAACATTATTTTACCTTCACAAACTCCTTTAAAGGCATTAGCCCCACCTACTTGTGAGCTTAATTTAGCAACACCCACACACGCTTCTGGCTGTGAGTGTCTGTTGGCATTTTCACTTGGAAGCCCCTTCTCTCCTCACCTCCCCCTGAGCTGGAGGGCTTGGCCAGAAAATCTCGCTCCGGGTTGGAACCTGGGAGACAGGATTCCCACTCAAAGAGTAAATTGTTCTTGTGTGTGTTCAGAACTTGCTTTCTCAGAGGAAGGGGCTTGTGGAGAGGGGGTTTGTGAAGTTTTGGGTGTGGAGGCTGGGCTGTGTGTGCTCAGGGAGGGCAGGAGGCACTGCTGGTGCTGGGCAGAGCTGCTGCCTGTGGGCACAGTGTGCATGGATCCCTCTGGGAATGCCAAGGCTGGGGATGAGCAGACCAAACACAGCCCTGGGAGAAGGACTTGGGGGTGCTGGTGGGTGAGAGCAGGACATGGCCCAGCCATGTGTGCCCAGAAACCCCCCAAGCCCTGGGCTCATCCCCCAGCATGGGCAGCAGGGGAGGGGGAATTCTGCCCCACTCAGGTGAGACCCCACCTGCAGAGCTGCCCCAGCCCTGGGGCCCAGCACAGGAGGGACCTGGAGCTGCTGGAGAGAGTCCAGAGGAGAAACCAGAGATGCTCCAAAGGCTGGAGCCAGGCTGGGAGAGCTGGGGGTGTTCATCTGGAGGAGAAAAGGCTCCAGGAGACCTCAGAGCCCCTTCCAGTGCCTTAAATGGGCCTGTAAGAAAGATGGGGACAGGCTTTTTATCAGGGCTTGTAGCAATAGGACAAGTGGGAATAGTTTCAAACGAACAGAGAGTTTGTTTAAATTAGGCATAAGGAGGAAGTTTTTAACCATGGGGGTGGTACAATCCTGACTCAGGGTGCCCGGGGAAGCTGTGGATGTGCCCAAGGCCAGGCTGGATGGGGCTTGCAGCACTCTGGGACAGTGGGAGGTCTCCCTGCCCATGGCAGTGGGGTTGGCCTAGATGACCTTTAAAGGTCCATTCCAACCCAAACAATTCTACAATTCTATGAATACAGGTTCTCTTCTGTGAGAGTGGTTCTCCCTGAGCTTCCCAGTCATCCTGGACACCAGTACAAGCTCTCAGGGGAGCAGCAGCCCCTCTTTTCACATGGCTGAGGCAGCTTCTGAGTGGTCCCTTGCCAAGCACTGCTGGGAGAGAATTGGGGTGCTGTGGGTCACCCTTGGGACCCAGCCCTGTGAGTGCTCAGAGAACAGCAGAGCTGGTGAGGATGGGCTGTGCATGAGAGCTGTGAACCTGAGGAGCCAGCATGGCTGTGTGCTTGGTGTTCAGGTTCACCTGTGGCTATCCCGTTTCTGAGATATCAGTAACCAGGGTGTCATGATAGGCTTTTCACACAAGGGAGTTGTTGTGACAGCTGAGAAGCAAAGCAGATGTGGGCTTTGCTTGGTAATGGAAGAATTTCTCCCTGAACAAGGGAAAGGAAGAAGACAAGGTGTCACTTGAACTGGCAGAGGGTGACTGCCACCTGCCAGGGTAGGAATCTCACATGGGAATCTGCCTTTTTTCCTGAAAACCCATCATAGCCACCTCCCTGCAGGAGAGCTGCTGCTCAGGAGGAGATCCCTTCCACCCCAAACCATTCCAGGAGTCTGTCCCAGAGCAAGGGGATGCAGGAGAGCATCCAAATGTGCTCTTGCCCACAGCACCGTGTTGTACCTGCAGGAAGGGCCCTGCACAGTGAACCAACCTGTGGGTGTGTGAGTCTGGCTGCAGAATTGTCTCTGCTGCCTGTGCCTGCTTTGGTTTTAGGCTGCAGACTGGGTCCTTATCTCCCCGTACTCATCCCTTGGCCAGAAGGCAGCAGGGCCCATCCCGAGGTGCACCTGCTGCTCTCCATGAGCCAGCATCTCCTCTTCACTGTTTGCCCTCCCCGTTTTACCTGTTCCATAGAAATCCATCCTCCTAAGCCTTCCTTTCCTCCCCTCGAGCTGGTCACTCTCTCTCTCTGATGAACCAGTACCCTGGGGACAGTCCCAGTACTGAAAATCTCCTTCTCAGCCACACGATCCTTGTGGAGGGCACAGGCAGATCCCGCAGCAGATCCTGAGCGAGACGGTGCCTCCTGTTCCTGCTGTGCCTGCCCCAGCTGCCCCTGAGCTCTGGTGACACAATTTGCTTTGCTTTCACAGCACTGACAGACAGCACCGACTGCACTTAAGCCCGCGCTTAAGCAAACTCGTGTGGAGCTCTAATGAACACGGTTTGCGTAAGGCGGGGAGGAGGAGGAGGAGGAGGAGGCTTGCTGTGAGCAGCGCGTGTGTATCAGCAGTGTAATTAAAATATCAATTACGCCCTGTTGACAGCGTGCCAAAGAGCTGCCTCTCGTGTGTGCACTAAACTTAATCACTCCAAGCTCTCCTCACCAGGCCCGACGCAGCCGTGGTGCCGAGTACAGCTGAGATGTTACTTTGTGCTCCAGAGCTGGGATCGTGTTCTGGAAATTATCTGTTAATGTACAATTTGTATTGCTGAGAAATGTCACTTACTTCGCGGAACGTCTCGCCGGCGTAAAACCAGAGATTTATTCCTGTCATTTTTTTTGTCTCCTCTGCCATGCTGATAATAAGAAGTCTGCTTTATGTGCGTGATGCCTGTGTCAGTTTTGAAATTTGGGGGTTTCATAAGAGACAGTGGTATAAATAAAGCATGATATAAATTAAAAATATAGCAGAAAATAAAATCGCTGAATTACGGGAGCAGGTGAGATGAATGTGGCATGAAGGAGGTTTTCAGAATAATATCAAATAACTCCAGTAAATATGTTCAAGGAATGGGATGGATCTTTTTTAAGACCTGATTCTGATCTCAGATGTGTTTGTATCTAGTGCACAGACATGCAGGTGGATGCCTGTCCTTAGACCAGTTTTAACCCTTTAGATTTAGGCTATGTCCATCTTTGGGGTGAAATTTTTTTCTCCTTAGCAAAAAATTGCACTTCAGCTTTTCCTTGATGAGATTAAAAATCCATTTTGCCCCCATCAAAAAATCCTGCAAATGAGAACATGCTTTGCAGAATGAACTAGAGATTTGGAAGAGAGTTTCTCTGGAGTCTGGGATGTGGCTGGGATGTGGGGAAAGAGTGTCCCAGTGTGGGCAATTCCCCATTTCCTGCTGGAGGATTTGTCACCTCGGCCCCAGGAGCTGGGGTTGGTGCCTGGACAGGCTTTCCCCAGTTGCCTGGGCTCTGGTGTACTGTGAGACCATCTCTGCCTTCTTCTTCCTCCCTACCATAATTCGCAAAAACACAGGAAATTATGTCAAAAGTTGGCATGAGGAAAGATAAAAAATTGAACAGCTTTATAATGGTCAGAAAGTGTTGGGATTACCCTTGTCTGTGCTGACTAATCTGGGGCATTGTGCAATGTCTTGCCTTTAGTTGCAGCATGAGATAAAGGATGCCAGATCATCTCTGCTTAAAGATTGGTTGTCTTTGGTGCAACAGTTCCAGGCGTATTTGAACCTCAGGGATCCCAAACCCTTTGGGAATAGTAGGTAAAGTGGGCAGTGATGTGTTTTCTCTCTGCTTACCAGGACGTGGGTTTCAGCAGCAGCCAGGGCTCTGTGTGTGTGCCAAAACTGCAGAGTTCATGTGAGAGCTGCAGGCAGGATCTTCCTCCTTCCCTGAAGTGTTGGACAGGGCTTGGAGCAACCTGATCTAGTGGCAGGTGTCCCTTCCTGTGCCAGGAGAGTGGAACTAGATGAGCTTTAAGGTCCTTTCCAACCCAAACCATTCTGTGATTCCTTTGCCTCTTGCTGAATGCACTCAGCCCTCTCTCAGCTGATTACCCAGAAGCTGCTTCACCCTCCCTAAAGTGCTGCCTTTGTGCCTTATTTTGTGCATGTGACCCAATGGTGAAGGTCATCTGAGGACCTGTTTTGGTTTGGGTCACACACAGGAAAACAGAGGCATTTCCAGGCAGGAATAATCCCCAAGGCACGTGTCCCTGCACCTTCCCCTGCCTCCCTTTCCTGCTCCCTGACTGTGCCAACAAAGCTGAGCTTTTATTGCCACCCCTGGACTGGCAGCAAGGGCCTAATGTGAGGTTTTGCCAAGGAGATGGAGCTCCCTGCATCCTCCTGGAGCTTGCACCTTATTCCCACCTTGGTTGCTGTCCTTCCCACTCCGTGCTTCTCCCCTCTTTTCTCATTTCCATGGGAATAATGAGGAGATGTGGTGGCTGTGTTCCTGTACCAACACAAACAGCTTCCAAAAGACAAGTGAAGGGTTTTAGTTTTCATCATGACCTCTGCCACACCATCAAGTGTTCACATTCCCATGTGTGTTCACACCCCACATCATAATGCGACATAAACTCCTCTTTGAAGCGCATCAGGCAGCTGGAAATAGAACAAATTTTTGCCACTTTTTAACCAGCATCACCGCTGCTACAAGAAAAACCAGAGCAGCGTGTCTGGCCACTCTCTGCCATCCATCTAGTGCATTTTGATCAATGTTGCAGCCCATCTTTAATTGCCCTTATCCCTTAGATCAATCATATTTATCTCGTAGCCGTCACTGGCCTCCCCTTTGGTGCATTAACCTGCTCCAGAAATCCCTCGCTGCCCCGGACAAGGAGGGGCTGTGTGACTCTGAGGTTCATTCCCGATCACACACCAGCTTTGCTTTCCATTGCTTTTCCAGAAGTTTCAGCCCCAAATGGCCTTGCAGTGACTGGTGCTGGTGCCATTCCCGTCCCGCCCGGGGCAGGAGAGCACAAAAGGATGGAAATTTCCACGGCTTTTGTTTCAGCTGCAGAAGTTATGATGACTGTTCGCTGCTGTAGGTGTGTGCACGTCGAGTGAGCCTCTTTGTACGATTTCAATGGGAGCCGTTTTTAGAGGCAAATAACAGAAAGTGCTTACAATAAAAATAATGGGCTGTAACAGGCTTTGTTATGCAATGAGGAGATCAAAGAGCCACATCAGCCACTCGGCTGAGCCCGGAGTGACAGGAGGAGCGGTCCCTAATTGGTGGGTAAGATTTCCTCGGCTGGTAAATAGAAATGGTAATCCCAGCCCTTTCAGAGGAGTTTTCCCCTGCCAGTGGCCTCGGCGGGGTTTGCTGAGAGTGAGAGTGATGGTGCAGAGCAAGGGAGAGCACAAACAGCAATCCTGAGGCAGGTTTCCCTTTCTTCAACAAACACTCCCAATCTCTACCCGCATTTTGGGTGTGAATCTGGGGAGGTCCAGCTGCCAAATTGAGACCCCACCCCAGAAGACTGAAAGCTCTGAACGTGAGAAAAAGCTCGGGCAGCCCCTGCTTCTGAGTGGTACAGGCTGAACCACTTCACATCCCCACAGCCCCGAGAAATCAAAGTTACCATTTAAATGAAGAGTGCTACTTGAGTCCTGCCTCTGTGAAGAGGTGTGGGATGCAATGTCAAGAGAAATTATAATGATTGCTACAGATGCAGCTTGTCACAGAAAGAGAAAAATGTTCCTGCATCTGATGCATGGCAGCGAGCCAGTTGGTAATGTTACATGTCCGAGTGTTCCACGCGGGCTCTGCTGGCTGGAAAGCATTCCTTAATGCTCTGCCTGGCTGTTCCATTTGTCTCCCAGCTCTGCAGAATCCCATTAGGAACCTTTGCTTCACACCAGAGAAATTGTTGGGTCCCTGCTGAGGGCGGCGCGAGGAGGGAGCTGGGTATTGCTGCAATCCCTCAGCATCCACAGGGATTGCCAGGGTCCTGTTTCTCCCTCATCCCTGCTGTGGTGGGCATTCCTCATCAGGGATCGAGGTCCTGGAAGCTGCAGCAGGCAGCTGTGGGGTACAGGGAGCTGCTGGAGGGAATGGGATCCGCTCCCTTTTCCCAGGGCTAGCCCCGGTGTCTCTCTGCCCGAAGCCTGGGGGTCAGTTTGGAGTTAGAAGAGTCCAAAGGTGGGCATGGAGTGGCCAACATGGGCAGTCCTGTCCCACCAGGACTGTGTTGGACACGATTCCCCCCCATGGGTGCCTGTCTGGTCCCTGTGGAAATGGACAGCGGGGCAACTGGAGCTGATGGAAGTGGCAAACTGGGAGGAACATTCCCTCACCTTGTGCTCCTCCTGAGGCAGAGGTGGACGAAACCAGAGCAATTTGTTGCCACAAAAAAGGGACTACTGAAGTGTCAGGGATCCTGCCCTGACCCAGGCCGTTCTCTGTAGAGGAGAAGCGTTTTTTGCCAATCTCTTCTATTCTTGATGTTATTTGGCAAACACTAGGAAAAGCAGTGATTAAAGACTCGTGCACCTCATGATTTGTGGGGGTCTCTCAAGGTTTTGTCCTTACCCTGGATGCTCTGTTGTTTATGCTTTTGTATTAACGATGCTGAATGTAGGCAGTGAGGGATAAAACTGGAGGGTGACACAAAGAAATTGGACATATTTGGGACAGGAGAAAGGAAATTCATAGAGACGTAAGTAGGAGGGAAATGGACTGCAAGATTGCAAAGGCAGTTTGTTTAGTGTTGATAAATGTGGAATTCATTCATGTTGAGGAGAAAAATATTCACTATTCATAAAACTTGCAGTGCTCTGGATTGACTGCTAGAAAGCACCTCAAAAAACCTTGTGCAGGGATAAGGCTTTAGAGGACAGGAGAAACTCACAGAGGGGGCAGGTTTGGAGATTTGTACACTCTGTACTGTGTTGATCATCCTGTCTCAGGCAAGAGGGAGAAAAAAAGAGGCTCAAAAAATAGAAATGATTCTGGGTAAGAAAAAACCCTCTGTGATGGCCGATGCTCAGTTTAAGGGGAGGACAAAATAAAATAATTGAAAGTATGAAAGTGCATGGAATACACAAGTGAGAGCAGCTACCTCAGGAAACTTCATGGGAATTGAGATTTGGAATTTCAGAGCAATAAAAGGGAACACCTATGTCCACACAGGCGAGGATAAACTCTGTGACTTGCTGAGGGAGAGGGTGACAATGAAAATGACAGAAAGATATTTTTAAGTGCTTATGGATCTACCAAAACCATGGGGAGTTGCTGTAGTGGATGTTAAAATGTGTGTTGGTGGAGAGGTGGAGGTAGATGTTACATGTGGTAAATCCAGAGCTGATTTCTGACTGGAATTAATCTGAAGCTGGGAACACCAGGTCCTGTCTCACCTGTGCCCTGTGTCATCCAGGGAAGGTGTGGTGGAATGGGACCATCTCTGCTTTGGGCTCCTGGGGGCACTTTACATGTACTGGTTTTGCCATAGAATATTGTTCAAAACCAGTGACTGACTCAACCCTGACTGCACTGTTACACAGAAATGCAAGCAATGTGTCATTTCCCTCTACATCCAAACCCTGCATCCTCTTTTCCTTGACAGGGTAGGGATGGAGATTTGGGCACAATCCCCAATTAAACCTCATAGTATTAATAACTCCTTATTGCTCAAAACATTTTTAATGTGTCCCATCAACATCACCTTCTCTAACATAAAGGGAACCCTTTTTCCAGTTCCTACTGCTGGGACAGACCAGGCTTCCCAAACCACCTCTTTGAAGGTGCCCCTTCCACGTGGGCCTGGTTGGCACGTGCAGGACTGGCCTCTGGAAGAGCCCAGCTCCAGTTGTTAGCACAGGTTTTGTGCTCTTGGTGCAGAACATCCATCTGCCCCTGCCAACCCACCTGCTCCACCACAGAAGGTTTCTGCCAGCACTGGAGACAATCCTGCACACAGCTCCAAGTTTCACACTGGTCAGGCTTTTTTGTGGCACGTTTCCAGTTCTAAATCAATTCTCTGTGTCTGTCCTAGAGACTCTGGGATGATTTCAACCTGTGTTTTTTAGCAGCAGTCTGCAGACAGTTGGCCATCTGGATGGTGTTAATCTGGGGGAGGAGGGGGCACGTTTACCTACAGGAAAATCACTTCCCTTGCTAAATGAGTCCTGTCAACTTTCGTGTTCCTGTTGAGCTGAACCGAGAATATCCAGTTCTGGTGAGAGAAGAAAATGGGATGGCTGGGACACAGTCCCTTCCCAGCTGTCCCCTGCACAGCCTAAAACTGGGATCAGCAACTGAAGTGGAGCTTTTGCTTTGATTTCCATGCCTTGGTGCCTCAATGAGGTGGAAGGTACCTGCCCCCTCACCCAACACAGAGAGCAGGTCACTGCTCAGCCTCCACAGCCAGCTGGGGTTGGTTTGGTTGCTATTGGCTGATTCTCCCTTTTGGAAAATCCACTCCTTTTTAAGCTTATGTTTCATAGTGGCATGGGATGGCATTCTTGGGGTTGTCCTGTGCAGTGCCAGGAGTTGGACTTCAGTGGTCCTTGTGGCTCCCTTCCAGCTCAGGATATTCTGTGATAGGATTTGTGGCTACCACAGCCTCAGTCCCCTTACAACTGCCCCATCAGAAAATACATTTGGGGTTGTTTTTCCTCTGACAGAGCTGAGGGTACAATTAGGGCTCTGTGTGGGATGTGGGAGGTGAAAGTTCCAGCAATAAACCACTCTGTGGAGCTCAGAGCTTCTGTGGACATTGAACAGATATTTGCTGGTGACAGAACTGTCTTCATGGCCCAAGAAGTTACTCCTGGGCTCTCCTGGCATGTCTTAGATGCCAGGCAGCTGTAAATGAAGGTTAATTGTAAGGCCTCCACACTGCAGGCTGAAGGACAGAAATATCTGTACTTATGAGTCCTCCTATTGCCTCCATCCCACCAGCTCACTGAGAAGACCCAGCACTTCTTGCTCAGCTTTGTGCTCCTCAGGGGAGTCAGTTCTTCATCATCTGCTTATTCCACCAGAATTTCAGCCCCCTCATATGCAGCCCTGCTGAAACTACGGAGAGTCTAAGGAAGAGTTGTCCTAAGAATTAAACCCAAAACAGCACAGACCAAGACAGAAAAAAAAAAAGGGGGTTAAATCCTTCCACCAAAGCAAACACTGAACTGGCAGAGTCCTGGTTGTGCCAGGAATCCCTACAACCTGTTCCAGGAACAGCACAAGGTGGATTAGACATCCCTGTCCCACCTGGGGCACGGCTGATTTTGAAAGTCCTTCTTTTATAATGGAGCACATTTAGTTCTGCCATGGCAATGCTGGTTTACAAGGCAGAAATCCAGTTCCTGCAGGGCTGGAAGCCCCAGTTCAGCACGGAGTATTCTCACCCTGGTGAGGAATTGTACTGATGCCAGGTGGAAGAGCTGCTGATTCCCAGGACGTGTGTGTGTGGCTGAGCAGCATGAGGTGAGCATTTCCCCTGCTCACCCCGTGGTCCTCGTTTCACAGTCGAGATCTGTGACATTAAGCTGCTTGTGGAAGGGCTCCTGTGTGGAATTCTGCCAGCAAGTCCAGCAAGTGGGGCTTCTTTTAAGCGTGGTTTTTCTCTGGCTTCTCACAGTCGCTGATAGAGCCTCTCTGCTGTGGATTTCCAAGGAATCTGATGGAAAGGAGCCTGGATCTGCCAGGATCACACAGGGCTGCATTCCCAAGTTCCTTGCACACAGAAGGGATGGTTTGTGTGTGCCTGCCTGGACACGTGGCTGTCGTGCCCTGATCTCAGGTCTGCACAGCAGAGCTGCTCTCTGTGCCAATCCTGCCTTTTCATTTTGTGCTTTGCATCTTACGCCTCAAAAATCCAGGACTGAATTGAGGCCCCTTTGACAGCTTGGATTTCCTGATCCATAATGGTTGATGGGAGCTGGAATTCTCCTGAGTGACAGTTTGCTTCATTCCCTTTTGCTTTGCTTTCTCAGTGAAGTAGAAAAGTCATATACAGTACAATGACTTTAGTGCAGTCAGCAGCAATTCAGCCATGCTGATTTATTTGAGCCATTCACTGAGAGCTCCTGCCCTGCTCTGGAAGTGCTGGTGCCCGTGAATTTCATGTTGATTTTTACTGTTGCCCGTGAGTGGTCAAAGGTTTTAGTTATTACAACCAGATTTTTTTTTTGCTGCTGTGTTCCCTGGGTGATGCTGCACTCAGTTATCCAGCTGCCCTCAGAGGATGCATGGGTGGAAGTGGGTCAGGTTGGAGGTTACTGCAATTTGGGTGTGGGGTTTTTGCAATGGTTTTAAATCATGTTCCATTGTATTTACATTCCTGCAGTGCTTGTGTCGTTGTTGCCCCATGATCACTATAAATAGGTGTGAGGAAACAACCAGTAACATTTTTACCCCCCAACTAATCACTTGGCACACTCAGATGCCATGTACACCATGAATAATAATAATAATAATAATAATAATAATAATAATAATAATAATAATAATAATAATAACTGGCCCTCAGCTGTAGCTCACATTGAAGGTTCACCAGGGACAAATTAGAGGAGTAACTGCAATTATGGCTCTAGCAAGATGGCTTCTTTGTAGTCCATCATCTACAGTAATTTAAAAACGTGGATCATTAAAATCAATAAATATTGCAACCAGACCTTAGGAGCTTGATTCTCCCTCACACAGCCTTGTCAAAGCTGGGAGCCAAAGTTACAGGGCACAGCATTAGCTCGGGGAAGGCTGGATTTACTCTTTCCTCTAAGAAACATTTTCCTAGTTCACTTCT
This sequence comes from Drymodes brunneopygia, assembly GCA_013400955.1. Classification (NCBI taxonomy): domain Eukaryota; kingdom Metazoa; phylum Chordata; class Aves; order Passeriformes; family Petroicidae; genus Drymodes; species Drymodes brunneopygia. The sequence goes on from VZTZ01104342.1 coordinate 611,404, forward strand.
TCCCTGTGTTTATCACTGAATAGAAATGCAAGTATTTCATGTAATCATAGAATCTTTTGGGCTGGAAAAGACCTCTAAAATCAAATCAGTGACCTGGCACTGCCATGCCCACCACTAAACCATGTCCCAAAGCACCACATCTGCACGGGTTTTGAGTATTTCCCAGGATGGTGATTCCAACATTTCCCTGCACAGCTTGTTCTGATGCTTGACCACCCTTTTTTCAGTGAAGAAATTTTTCCTGCTGTCCAACCCCTTCCTCCCCCAGTGCTTGAGGATGTTTCTTCACCATGGGGAAACTGAGGCCACCTGGTCACTGTACATTTAGGTGACTTCTTCAGTACCAAAAAACCCAAGAACATAGAGGAAACAAAGAGAGATCCCCTGCCCTGATGGAAATTGGGCCAGAGGCACTGAGTACAGACAGGGCCCTTCTTGAGTTATGAAAAATCTCTAATGAGACAGCAGTTTACAGAGTCGTTAGGAAAAAATTCTCACTGAAAAAACCCACGTTTTTCAGCCAAAGTCAAGAATAAGATTCCCAAGTGCAGGGCAGTGCCAGTGTTGACTGTGGACTATGAAAATACTGAGTACTGAGCCTGGGTATTTTGTTGGAAACATTCCAAAGGTGTAAAACACCACATTAATAAGCCAACTTTGTAGAGTGATGCCCAGGGTACTCCTGAATGAGTCCCCCAGGTTTCTTTCACAGTAAGAAGCTTTCCTAGAGTGTGGTTCATTGAACTGTCTGAAATACCTTCCCTGGGATGAAGCAAATATCTCTGCAGGGATTCAAGGAGGAGCAGACTCCAAACTCAGACACATTAACCCACATTTTGGGTGTCTCTGCTGCACACATGGTAATTTTTCAGGAAGAGTTTCATGTTAGAAGTGAAGGTTACTTAAAAATTCACATTCTGTCTTTGCAACACAGTGGAGAGACATGAGTAGACATGAATGGGGCAAGGAGCAGCTGGAGCTGGGAGTGAAATCCTGGTCCTCAGAGATCAAGGCAGTGATGGGGTGGGATGAGCAGGGGCTGAGGTGCAGGAGGGAAGGGGCTGAAGGGACAGAGGACAGCTGTGATTTGCAACCTCTTCACCTGATAGACAAGAAAGGAACTTCACAGAAACATGAAAAAATCAGGACAACGTTTGCCAGCTTCCAGTCAGCTGGCACCTCTCTGGATTCCCAAGACTGCTCAGAAATCATTGAGAGAGGTTTTGTGATGACATCAGAAGCTCTTTGAGGATTCTCCCACGAATTCCACCAGGCCCCATGGATTTGTAGGGATCGAGCTGGAGCAGCAAATCCTGCACAATTCTGGATCAGCTGGGATTTGATCATTCTCACAGTCCTGATCCTCCAGCTCTGAAACTCCCTTGGTTCATCATCTGTGTGGAAGACAGAGGCAAAGAATGCATTAAACACTTCTGCCTTGTTCATGACTCTGCTTGTGAGAGGACATCATCAGCCCCATCCTGGAAGCCACTGATGTTATTTCTACACTGCCTTTTGCCATTAATATATTTGAAAAATCATGGCAGCCATCCTGCTGGTGTCACACGAGGGGACATTCCTTGGTGCATCCTCCCCTGCAGCATCAGCTGCAAAGGCAAAGCAGCAGGACCTGACCCTGCAGTTGTGCAGCATGGGAGGTTTCCTGTCTTCACCTCGTGTTTCTGAAGGGTTGGAACAGCCAAGAGCCTCATCTGTACCAGGGTGCTGCAGCCCAGGCCTGGCTGGGTGAGCTGTGTGTGTCCAGGTGTGCCTGGAGCTGGGCATCAATCCCAGCCAGCTGAGGGAGACTTTTAAAGGGAAACATTGACACTGGTGTTCGCTAAAATGTCAATAACAAAATTCTTCCATGCATCAGGAGTTTCCTTCCCACTTTCTCCTGTATTTAAGACATGCCAAATTTTACTTTCAATGGACTGTCTGTCCTGCCTCTGCAGATTCTGCTTCTGGGATGGAGGCAGCTCTTGAAGCCACCAAGACAAGGAGATCCAAAGGAGACACCAGTAATGACCCACCTCAGTTATGGGGCTGGACACCAAGATCTACCCACTCCCAACCCTCAGGGCTTCCAGCTGAGCCAAGTGGCTTTTCCCAGTGTATGTGAGTGCAAACTGCAAGGCTGGGTGAGTTATGGCAGAGTCTGTAGGAGCTCAGCCAACTCCCCCTTTCTCAGGGAAGCAGAAGGAGCCCTGGATCTGGGAGCATAAAGGAAAACATGTCTGAATCATGCATTGACATCACCAGGAGTGCTGCAGCTCTCACGTCAGAGCTGGATTGATATGGTTACAGCAGAGTGCCTGGCTTTTAGTATTCTGGGAGAGCTGCTGCTGTGGCAGGGAAAATTATTCATGGATCAAAAAAAAAAGAAAGGCATTAGCTGTACAAAGTGTCAGGATTGTCTGTGTTCCACCGCGAGGCTGAAATGAGGTGCCAGCTGTGGTACACGGGAAACAGCTGGAAGAAACACCAACAAAAATGCACAGATTAGTCTTGAAAGACCCTTGCAATTGAAGCCAAGGTATCACTTGCTAATTTATGGGGAAGTGCAGCGGGTGCAGAGCCCTGAGCTGACTCACAGGCGGGTGATCTGGAACAAGAGGGATCACAACAGAGGAGCGGAACAGTCGGATGCTTTCTGTCACTGGAAATAAAGGTTGAGGTGAACAGATGATCTGCCAGCCACAAAGCCGTGATTAAGAGATGCCAAAACAGCCTTTTGTCCTATAGGGGGGTGGAAAAAGGGAATGCAAAGATCACAGAGGAGATGATGATTCCTGCCATGCACACAGGGGAATAGAGGAGGGAATAATCTTCCCCACGAGGAGTCACATTCAGACTCCAGCAAGCAAATTCTGCACAGGACGTTGAGTCCTGTGGTGGAGGCATAACAAGGAAAAAGGAGCGGATACAAAATTACCTTAATGCCTGAAATCTTTCAGTAGGGTCAGTGGTGGAGTGTTAATTTTGTCAGGGTGAGTGTGGCCAGTGGAGCCGTGGGTGGTCAGCAACAATCCACTTTCCCCACTGGTGGAAGTAAAACCGTGTGTGAAATACTTGTAGGTGTCTGCAGGAGGTACCAGGGATACATGTCAGGGTTAGGAACATCCAAATACAGTGCTGGAGGAGAAACACCTGTGGACCTTACTTCCCTTGAAACTGGGTCTAAAATCCTTCCAATGTTCCCAAGCCACAAAAATGTGTCGGTGCAGAAACAACTTTACAAAAACATTGTTTCATTAAACTTCTGCGTTTTTGAAGTTGTTCGCTCAGCTCAGCCATCTGTAATTAGCGTTTAAACGCTCTGTAAATATTCATTAGCTTTGCCAACCCTCCTGGCAGAGGAAAATCACTCCTGGCATCCAGAAGAGGTCGGGGTCAAGGCCCTTGGCAGGGGTGTCCCCAGAGGGACCCTCCGCTGGCTCTCCCTGCGCTCACCTCGGGACACGGAGCCGCAGAGCAGCTCCTGGGCACAGCAGCCATCAGCCAAATCTCCTGCTGGGATAAACTGCTTGGCCTTTGGTCTTCTGTTCATCCACGTGCTAATGAGATTAGCCCACAGGACACAGGGACACTGATATTATCCCCTGGGCAGCCAGCAGGGTTTGTTGTGTCCGTGAGAAAGTCCTGGCTGGTGTTCACTCCAGAGAAGAACTCCTGTTTTTTCTGGAAATAAAGCAATGGCTGCTGTTATTTCCCACCTGGCAGCTCGGATCTCAGAGGGTGGCAGTCAGTGCACAGGAGGGAACATTGGAGTCCGGGGGTTTTCCACACTGCTGGGAACACTCGGCAGCCCTGGGAAAGCCTGAACCTCCGATTTGGTCTCATGTCCCCAACCCTGTTTGCAAGGGAGGGAATATTCCCCCCCCCATTGACAGCAGGGAATAATTTAATTTCTAAACTAACCTTGTGTGTTATGTGGTGCTGCTGAGAAGCCGCAGCCAGCGAGTCCCACGATGTCATTTTTACAGTCTCTGGTCAGAGCGGGATCTCGCTTTGAAATGAAAACGTTCAGGCTTAAAATAGAAACCCACACAGAACTGTACAGCCTCTTGAGAGTGACTTTTTAGGGCTGCTGCTAAAAATGCCCCATTAAAAGGCTATAAGGCACTGCAGAGCCATCAGGCTGCCACACGCAGGGATTTTATGGTGGCTGCATTTTATTTCCTGGGCAGAGTTCCAAAAACCTATTTGACCAGGGAGCAAATATTCACATTATCTCCAGTTGTCTCTGTGTTTCTGTCTCCTGTGCAGTGGGAGCAGGGCACAGCACAGCTGCTGGGATGCCAGCTCAGGCTCGGGGCCACCCCACAGGTGTCACCCCTGGATTTGGCCTGGGCAGTTGGGAAAGCTGTGGTGCCAAAGCTGTGACGTGCCAGGCTTTGAAATCCTGCCAGTCCACGTGTTCAAGGCAACCAGGAGGGAAAGGAGAGCCACCCAATATTAATTATGACTTTTGAAGCTTTGCCTAATTACATTGTCTCTCTTAAGACAACGATGCAAATATTTATGAGTGGGACCTTTTATTCTCATTGTAATCAGTGACATAAATAGGTAACACCTTTATAAGGAGTTAATAAAAATGTGTCAACACAAGCTCCAGCACAAACTATCGAGCAGTGCACAGTAAAACATTCCAGTGTTTATTGTATTGATTGAATATTCATGAGATGCCAATTTAAATTACAGTTCACAACTGTTGCTGTGTCTAATGAATAATTTAAACAAGTGTGGCCAAAGAGATTTCAACGCCGCATTAGCAAACTGCAAGGGATTAAGCAACAGAGAATTTATAATTAGCTTTGTATATCCTATAATAAATTCATTGGAAAGATGGTTTTAATTATCCCACATGTTAATTCAGAATTCAGTGCATTAATTTTCGATTGAAAAGTAACCCTTTCTTCCCAGATGATATATTTGGCTCTTCTTCATCTTCTCCATCTCAAGAAGAGAGAATTGCAAGTATGGCATGGCTTAATTTTTGCAAATCTCATCCATCATGACACAGCATTTGTACCTGCCCATCTCGGGTCTGGAGCAATTCCTTTTTTCTATTTCCAGCTGGAGAAGCTGAGACCAATGAGATCAAATCCCTTCCTACAAGCTGGATCCCAGAATCCTGCTGGAGCTTCTCCCAGATCTATGTGCTGCTGTGCATCCTCTTTGATCCACTCGTGGCTACTTGGGCAATATTGTCTGTTCCTGGCAAACGAGTCTGTGAAAGTCATAAAAGATTTTGGCAGTCATCTCCTATAAGCAGCTTTAGGGTTTTGCTTCAGAAAGGAGGATGTGGGTAGATAACAAGTGTAAACCCCAGAGTTGGAGCTGAGATGGCTGCATTCTCCAGAGCAGAACAGGGATGGTTTTGTCTCTATTTTGGCAAGTTTATAAAGGGCTTTTTCTGGGGAAGATTGCCCTTTTTGCCCATAGGAACAGGGCCTGCAGAGTCCCTGCTATTTGTCCATATCCAGGGCAAGGAGGGCACCAGCCCTGTGCCTGTGAGGGGCTGGGGGCTGCACTGACAACGTGGTTTTGGGGACAGCAATGTCCTCAACAGCAGAGAGGCCTGAGCTCCTCACCAGTTGATGCTCAACCCTTAGAAAGTGAGAATATTTTTTGTGCTTCCTCCTCCACCTGCTCTCCCTAAGCCATCCCTTCACCCTGCTGGATGGCCCCAAAGCCTGTTCATATGTACAGACACAGTAGTAGCTCTTGCAGAACCTCATCACTTGTCCTGAAACTGCCTGACCAGAAAAAACCTGGGCAGAGTTCCAAGGAACACAAATCCTCACACCTCCGTGCAGCCGCCCATGCTCAGGGCTTGTCTGGGAAGCTCCGGCCGTGTCCTGCAGTGCCCGTCAGGGAGGAAAGAGCTGCCTTTCCAGGTGGTTTTGTTTAATTCCAGGGCAGCAGGTTAATGAGATCGCTGGGATATGTGCCTTAATCTGGAATGTAAACACGAGCCTGGCGCGTGTCCTCGCTGTCTGATCAGATGGAAATGCAAATACGGCGCCGAGCGTGGCACGCCATCCAAAATGTTTTGGTGTCACAACGTGCAAGACAAAATAAGGATCACTTTTTTAATTGAAATGTCTTCTGCTGCCTTTGAGTCCTGCCATATCCATCTAATCAACAGCCTGGCATCGAGGGGGATGTGCCTGAGCTGGAGGTGGAAGCTCCTTTGGGAGCCTGGAACACCCAGGGCTGTCCCAGGAGCCACCGGCTGCGTTCAGACTTCCCCAAAGACTTTAATTGCTGCTTTAGTGCCTCTATCTTCTGGGTGACTGGAGTTACTTAAGGTGATGAATGGAGAGCATGGCTGGAATGCTGTAATGTTGTTGTTGGCATGTATTGATTAAACCTCAAGGCTCAATTGATCAAGCTCCCCAGTGCCGGCGTGTAATCCCAGGGGAAAAAATCAAGCCTTTAATGGGGTTATGCTTTACTCTTGGTTTACCACTTGGGGTTATATGTTTTGGGAGGGAAGGAAGTGTTTGTGATGGCCTGAATCCCTGCTGTTACCAGGATTAAATGAAGGCTGGCAGTAGGAACACTTGTTATTGTGGCAACCCAGTCCTGGGCAGACCCAAGCCTCATTTAATATGGCATATCTCACCTCCAGGAACTGAGTGTCTGGGTGTTAGAAGGAAATAAATGAATCTTTGAGGTGTTTGTTATCCATCATGAGGAAGCCCAAGAAGACCAAGATGCTGCTGGACTGAATATTCTTCCCCTGATCCCCCTTAATACACAACATTTAATCTAATAAAGTGCATTACACAGCACAGGCAGCGCAGCAGCTCAGGTTAATGTTGCTGCTGGAACCTAAGTGAGCACTTCCTACAGCTGTGTGGCTTCAATTCTGCATTTATGTGGATTTTGGCCTGCCTGTAACGTGGAAGAGCAGCTGCAGTTATATTGGCTGGCTGAGAAACGAGAAGGGTTTGCCCCTGTTGGGAGTCAGAACAGAAGTTACGGCATCTGGCTCTTGTGGCAGGAGTCAGTGCTCGAGCTTCCCTTCCCTGTTCCCTTCTGCAATTAATTTTGTACATACAGAGTCGTTTGGGCTTTTCACACCTATTTTAAGAGTGTTCAGCATTTGCTGCAATTAAAGGCAGGAAGATAACAGACTGTGCCTTCTGGTAGCAGTTTGTGTGACATAGCAGGGTCGTGGCACATCCTGCAGCTCTCGGAGGTTCCCCTCTGCAGGGCAGGAGCATCTCTGTGCTGGTGGAGCACTGGTGTGCTGGAGGTTCAGTTCTGTCTCAAATCGTTCCAGCAGAGCTGGGCTTTGAAAATCCTCCAGTTTCCCAACACGTATTCAGCCACAGAGCCATCCTCCTTCCCTGCATGCTTGTACTGCTGGCAATAAGAGACTCTTCTGAAACACTTATTACAAACTAACCCAGTAATCCCAGCAATATCTGGCTGCAGAGGGAAACTGAGTGGGGGCAGAAAGGGGGCAGCTCATTGCAGATGGGCAGAGGAGCTGTGGTCTGTGTGCAGGTGTGGGATCAGCATTGGGGACCCAACTGTTCCTAATGCTGCAGCGTTTCTTATGGTGCTTGAAAAGTGGGCTGTTAGACTTTGCAATCAAAAAAAAAAAAAAACCTATTAAAATTCATTCACAGAGTTTAATCCCACTGGGATGAGTCTTCTATCTAGTCTTCCCAGTTTCCTGTTGTGCTCTAAAATTGCTTCTTTTTGCCTTCTTCTCCTTCTTCTTTTTTTCTAATGCTCCATGCAATAAAACGTGGAGGTCTCTCATTACCTGTGAGTCTATTGCTTTATGTGAATGCAATATCTAAAATGTGTGAGAAGAGCCAGGAGAGACATAAAGCAGAGGGAAGCTGGGAGTGCAGAAAGGCTTCAATCAGCTGCACGAGCACAGGGAGGGGACAAGAAATGCTGGGGGAGATGAGGGGCCAGCGTTGGGGTGGGGGAGTGTTTGTGCAGCCGTGGGTGAGCGGGGCCCCGTGGGAGCTGGAGGTGCTCTTGCCAAGGGTAGATTTTATCCCCCTGAGAAGCAAAACACCTGGACTTACCCAATCCAGCATCTTCTCCATCCAAAGTGGAGCTTCTTGCCGCCCTGCCAGGCTGGGCACAGTTCCATGGTTGTCACCAAGGTCACCCAGGGGTGTCCCAGGGTGCTCTCCCTGGGGAGCAGATGGGGCAGGGCTCGGGGTGATCCTGCCTTGGCCATGCCCATGCTGCTTCCACAGAAATTAAATCAGATGATTGGCCTCCAACCCACCTGGAGCAGAACTTTTGTCCATCCCAGCAGTTCAAAAGGAGGCTGAGCTGTAACACAGGATGTTAAACATTTAATAACATCAAGGATTTGGTAACCCACCAGGAAAACCAAACTCCCCAAGGAATCTCTGTTGAGCTCAAGATGGGAAAAACTTTCTGTTTCTGGTGTTTTCCTGCTTTCTCTTTTTTTTTAATGCCTGAGATTATTTACATGACACCAGATCTCTGCTTCTCAGGAATTTATTTGTGTCTCACATCCTGTCCTTGACCTGTGGGATGGCTTTGCCGGGCAGGTGATGGTCCCATGGAGTGCACAGCTTAGCAGGATCCTAAATTCCCACTCATGAACAAAAGGGCACCTCAGGCATGTGACCAGGGACCACCTCTAGCCCCACCTCACATGTGGTGTCTCAGCCCAGCCTTGGCAAGCAGCAAGTTCTGTTTATAGAGGTACTTACTGTAGGAGGTTTGAACACTGGCCTCTGACTCCATCTCTCACCAGTGTCTTTGGGATTAAAAAGTGAAAGACAGAAATTCAAGAAAATCTGATGGATAAACAAGTCTTATACTGAAAGATATTTTCCCCTTGCTTGGGATGGCTTTGCCTCACTATTACACTCAAATAATGCCATGAAAATACTCCATGAGACAGTTTGTCTGCTCCTCACGTGTGGAGACAGAAATCCAGACTAGAAAATTGTTCTGGGTGGGCTCCAAGGTTGGTGCAGACCCTTCTCAGCTCCCAGCACCATCTTGGCCCCCTCAGTCCCTCCCCCATGAAGGTTTTATCATCTTCCCCTTTTGCTTCTTTTCCCCTCCACAGCTGGTTCTCCCTGGCTTTCCAATGCACATGTAGGGAGTGTGACAATTTTATTAAGTTTTATACCCCCCATGGGCTATAAAAGAGGGGGGCTCAGGCTCTGCTGGTGTTTAATTACCTCCCAGTGCCCATTTCAGGGAATTCTGGCCCCAGCTTTTGGTGGTGGTGTTACAGTGTCACGCCTGGATGAGCCTCAATTCCCTCCCTCTACAAATGGGTTTTGCAAAATCGCTAAATAATGCATTCAGAAAACAGGCTGGAAATTAATGGGATAGATTATTTGCAAACATGTTCACTGAATTATCAGGCTTGTTCTCTATCCGTAAAATAATGTACTTTAAAAAAAAAAAGGAGTTTATTGAAGATGTTATTTACAGACAGTTCTCCAGCTGAGAACTGCGGGAGCAGCGATGGAGCTCATGCACAGCCCAGCTGCTCTCCCAGTGCCAGGGGCACCCCTCCTCCTCCACACTCATCACTGAATCCTGGAATGACTGGGCTCAGAAGGGACCTTAAAAACCATCCACCTCCAGCCCTGTGCCACGGGCAGGGGCACCTTCCAATAGAACAGGGATTTTTCTGCTAGAACCAGAATGTTGCCTGCATTTTGCTGGGCTGTTGGGCTCATCCCTGACCCTGGAGAGTGAGTTTGACAAGGGTCACGTGCTATCCCTCTCCCAGTCCCCACGGGAATAGTCACAGCAGTTCCTTTCCTTCAGGCATCTCCCCCTAACACTCAGTGGGGAAGAGGCAAAACGCCTGGGAAAAAGTCAGAGGAAAGCTCTGAGCACCCTGGTGTGGTGTCCCTGGAAGCTCAGCCTTGGGTCTCCCTGTGGGATGAGCCCAGCATAAGCCCAGCTGGGCTTCTGGGCTGCCAGTGCACATGGACAGGTCATGTGCAGCTCCTCATTCACCCAAGTCCTCCTCAGAGCTGCTCTCAGTCCACTCCCACATAAACTCAGCTGGGAGAAGCTCTGGGAGCCTTGTCTGGGGACTCTGTGTGGCTTTAGGGTGAAGCTTCATGTTGGAGAGCACTGCATTTGAAACAGCCAACATTCATTGGAAAGATGAATTATTTTAGTTTATATAAAGCCCTTAAACCAGAAAACTTTCTTTTCTCATATTTGAGAAAATTGGCTGCTCAGGTTCCCTGTAAGCCATCAGGCTGAGCTTGTCTGTACATGGCTTCAGATAACTGACTGAGGAGCTCTGCTAATGCTGGTATTTAATAATTCCTGGAATATTGGGGAAGCTCTGGGGGACTGGAAAAGAGCTAATGTGCAAATATTTAAAAAGAGAAAGAGAACAGCCCAGGTAATTACAGACCTGTCAGTCTGTCATCAAACCTCAGCAAAATAATGGAGTGGCAGATCCAGGCCTCAATTAATAAAGAATTAAGGGAAGGTAATATAATTAATGCCAATCAACATGGGCTGATGGAAAACAAATCTTGTCAAACTAACTTGATATCTTTTTTGATGAGATTACAGGTTTGGGTGATAGAGGTAACAGTGTTAACATAACATACTTAGACATCTGCAAGACATTTGACTTGGAAGCACAAAGACTGTTGAGAAAGTTGAGCAATACAAGCCCAACGTTGCACAGGTTTGGTGGGCTGGAGTGTCACTCTGTGCTCCTGGAGATTTTTTTAAGTTTCTGCCAAAGGAAGCATGAAATAATTGCCAATGGAGTTGGCAGATGATGATGCAGAGAGCATTATCATAAACCATCGTTTCAACATCCCTGCCCAGGCTGCTCCAAGTCCTGTCCAGCCTGGCCTTGGACACTTCCAGAGATGGAGCAGAAAAGGTGGCAGAAGATGGAGATGCAGAGCTTTTGGCATTTTGGCTTTTGGTAAACTGATCCCCAATAAAGAATATGTGTTTGGGAAAACAGGAGCAAAAAAGGTCTTTGAAGGTGAGGACTCCTCTCCTTGTAGGTGGTGGCTCTGGGAAAGGAGTGTGAGATGCTTTGGGTGGGCACTGCTGAGGGAGAATCCAAAAAGCATCCAGAGCAATGAGCAGAGTGGGGAACTTGGAGAGAGTGCAGAGCTCTGTGTCTCTGGCCAGAGCAGGAGGGGGTTGGTGGGGCTCTGCAAGAGCTCTGGGGAAGGACAGACTGGTGAGAGCCCTCCAGTCTGGCCAGTGCTGGGCTGTGAGCTCCAGGGCAGTGAGCTCCAGGGCAGTGAGCTCCAGGGCTGTGATCTCCAGGGCAGTGAGCTCCAGGGCTGTGATCTCCAGGGCTGTGATCTCCAGGCTGTGATCTCCAGGGCTGTGATCTCCAGGGCTGTGAGCTCCAGGGCAGTGATCTCCAGGGCTGTGATCTCCAGGGCAGTGATCTCCAGGGCAGTGATCTCCAGGGCAGTGATCTCCAGGGCAGTGATCTCCAGGGCTGTGATCTCCAGGGCAGTGATCTCCAGGGCTGTGATCTCCAGGGCAGTGATCTCCAGGGCTGTGATCTCCAGGGCTGTGAGCTCCAGGGCAGTGATCTCCAGGGCTGTGATCTCCAGGGCAGTGATCTCCAGGGCAGTGAGCTCCAGGGCTGTGAGCTCCAGGGCTGTGAGCTCCAGGGCAGGGAGCTCCAGGGCTGTGATCTCCAGGGCACTCAGCCCCAGGGCAGTGATCTCCAGGGCTGTGATCTCCAGGGCAGTGAGCTCCAGGGCTGTGAGCTCCAGGGCAGTGAGCTCCAGGGCAGTGATCTCCAGAGCTGTGAGCTCCAGGGCTGTGATCTCCAGGGCTGTGATCTCCAGGGCAGTGAGCTCCAGGCTGTGAGCTCCAGGGCTGCGAGCTCCAGGTCAGTGAGCTCCAGGGCTGTCATCTCTCTGCTGGCCGCACAGGCTGCCCATGGAGGCTGCACTCCAGGCTTGCTCCAGGGATCACCCACGGGTGAGGTGACCAGTGAATCCATGCCCTTGGGCAGTTTCTGGACCCCACCTGACAGGGAACGGTTTCCCCCCTCCTTGCAGCCCTCCCCGTGTGGTGCCCCACGGGCTCACCGAGGTGTTTCAGATCCCCTGTGTCACAGCCACCACAGTGAAAGCAGGACGGCTCATGAAACCAAGGGCTGGCAAAAGCTGTGCCTTCAGACCTGCCCCAGGGCCTGTCTGTGCCTCAGAAATGCTTTTGTAAAATAAAGGGTGTGGATTCTTCCCCTTTGCTGCCTGGCTCTGAGTTCAGAGATGCTTCTTCAGATCGTGTTTGCAAACCTGGGTCTGTAAAACTTTATTTTTCCACTGTGTTCAATGAAGAGAAACTGTAATTTCAATATAGATTAAAAAAATTTCTGTGTGCCCAAAGCCCCAAAGCTGGCACCAGCAGTTCCCATGGGCTCCTGTGCTGCTGCCAGCAAAGCCCCCCCAGGGCATCCTGGTGGGGCTACAGAGCCCAGGAGCTGGCACAGGGATGCTTGGTCCCTCTGGGGGCTGGGTGTCACTGGAGGGACGTGACAACCTCAGCTGGGAACACCAGGGCACAGAGAAATCCTCTGCCCTGTGATAAATGCCCTCCCACTTCCACCCAAATAAATTACTTCCTCTTTAAATCCTTTCCAACTGCTCCCCTCGTGTTCGTAATAGGATGATCAGTGGAACCAAAGATGTGGCTGTTACTTTAAAGGATAAATTAGTTTGACTCTTAACTCAATAATTAAAACTGTTATGGCTATGAGCCTGCAGGGATAATGTACTATTATTATAGTCATTTGTTTCAATTAAATGCTTACTGATTTTACAATAGCAGCTGGGCACCTGTGTGAGATAGCTATTACTCTGAACAAGACATCTCAAATTCCAGCAGAAATTTGTCACTGCACTAAAGCATTTTACATAGACCATGAAAGTTTATTAGGAGCAGTTACAAATCGGGAAGAGGAGGGGTGGTAATTGGGGATATATTTTCTTATCAGCTCCTCTCTCCCCTGCTCTCTCTCTTTTTTTAAGTAAATCATCTTTAAGCATTTCAGCTATGGTGATGCGTTTACATTGAAACTTCAATACAGGAAAAGCCTGCTGGGAAAACTTTGCTTCAAAGCTGTTCAGCAGATAATTCCTCTCCCTGGTTGATTGTGATTATAATGGCTTCTTCTTGGGAGCAAACCCAAGCAGAGGGAAGCTGTGCTGCCAGTGAGCCTGGTGCCTGCCCCTGGAGTAGCTGCTTCCCTTGCCTGGGGAGGAAGACCCTGGGTGAGGAAGGCTCTGACAGCTCAGCTCAGCTCAGCTCAGCTCAGCTCAGCTCAGCTCAGCTCAGCTCAGCTCAGCTCAGCTCAGCTCAGCTCAGCTCAGCTCAGCTCAGCTCAGCTCAGCCCACCTGTGTTAGCTGACCCTGGGGAGGGTGGGAGTCATGGAAACATGGAATGGGTTGGGTTGGGTTGGGTTGGGAGGAACCTTAAAAACATCTCATTCCAACTCCCTGCCATGGTTTCTCCAGGCCCCATCTAACCTGGCCTTGGACACTGCCATGGATTCAGGGACAGCCACAGCTGCTCTGGGCACCCTGTGTCAATGTTAAACACCCTCATCATAAAAAATTTCTTTCCTATATCTGCCCTGAATCAACTCTCTTTTAGTTTAAAACCATCACCCCTTGTCCTGTCACAACAGGCCCTGCTAAAATGCCTGTCCCCATCTTTCTTACAAGCTCCTGTAGGCACTGGAAGGGTCTCTAAGGTTTCCCTGGCCCCTTCTCTTCTCCAGGGGAGCACCCCCAGCTTTCCCAGCCTGGCTCAATGACAGAGTGCTGCAGCCTTTGGAGCATCTCCGTGGCCTCTGGGCTCCCTCCAGCAGCTCCAGATGCCTCTGATGTTGGGTTCCCAGAGCTGGAGGCAGCTCTGCAGGTGGGGCCTCACCTGAGCAGGGCAGAGGGGCAGAATCCCCCCTGTCCTGCTGCCCACGCTGGACAGGGCTGGGTTTCCAGGCTGCAAATGGACACCCCCAGGTCCTGTCCAGCCTCTCATCCAGCAGCCCACAAGGTCCTTCTCCACAGGGAAGATCTCTCCTCATGGTCCCCAGGTGCTGGGCTGCCTGGCACATGGAGTGATGCCCCAGCTGCCCACTCCTGCTCTTCTTGGCCATTGCACATCCCACTTCAGCTCAGGGGGATGCAGTCCAGTGCTGTGTGGCAAACTGCAGCCACATTTTCCCTTTTGCTGCTCCTCAGGTAACACCACAAGTGTTTTGGGCTGGATCCCAGCCAGGACTGCAGCCTAGCCAGGCAGGCAGCAGGGCTGGAGCACTTGGAGCATCACTGCTCCCAGGGGGAATAACACAGAGCCTCTGAGTTTGGACTTCTGCCACCACAACACGGGGTTTGTTCAGGGTGTGGTGCAGACCAAGGAAGGTGAGAGGAGGAGAAGGAGAAAAATGCCATGGAAAGCAAAGGCAGAAGGAGGCTTTAGGGATGGGACCTGCCTCAAGGCTGCAGTTGGGAGTTAGGATTTAGCAGAAGGCCATTCCATGGCACAGCCATCCCTGCCAGATCCTGGGACCTGAGCCCCAGGTCTGCTGGCTGCTGCTCTGCCCCATACTGCTGGAAAGAGCTGCTTTTCACATTCACATTTTGGGGAACAGTTCAGTTGAAGCTGGGCCTGACACGTTTGGAACATTATCTGTGTTAGCAGAGCACCCCAGTCCCTGACCAGGCTCTTCCTCACGGCATTTGTCACTCCCTGAATTCCCTTTCTCCCCAGAAACAGGGAATGTGGACCATGTGCTGTTTGTCAGCCTGGTTTTCTCTCCTTCTCTGGATTAGCTGGAGCGTTTATGGGCCTGATATGCATATTCATTAAAAGAATTGAAATATTGTGGAAAAAAAGAAGCTGTCTTTGAGTTAGCACAGCCTTTGGGAATCTGCTAAGTAAGATGCACTTAATTACTTTAGCTATGACTACATCACATTGCACTCTGGGCTTCCTCTGAGATGCAAAACATCTTTTCAGCACAGGCTGCAAACCCATCCTGAGCCTTTTGCAGCACCTCGTGGTGAGCTTGTTGTGCTGAATTCCCGGCATGGAGAGGGGATCTGACCTGGCTCTCACAGCCCCTGCTCCTGGGGAAGGAGCTGATCCCACTTGGAGGGTGGTTATTTAATTCCATCTGTGTTTCCATCAGGTTCTGTGGGGCTGCTGAGTGCTTTGGGGAGGGGAAAGCTGTGGGACAGCCCCGCTGAGCCCAGGGCTGGGGCTGCATCCCACAGGACCAGGCTGGTTGCTTTCACACAAGGAATGTTGCATTCATTACCTCCTTTCCCTTTGGATTGCCACAATCACAATTTCATTCACCATTTACTTGCCTAATTAGGCCATTTGCTGCAGGGAAGCATCTCAAAATCCTGCCCCAGGGTCTCTCTTTCCTTTGGCCTTTTTTGGGGGGGCATCACCTGCTTTGGGTGCCCCCTAAAAGAGCTCAGTGTCTGCAGGATCCCGCAGTGGGAAGCAGGAATAACCCTTACCCTGGCCTGAGTGAGGCCCATCCTCACCCTTGATCCTATTTCAGGAGCTCCAGTGCTGCACACAAACCACTCACCTTCATTTTCACTCCAAATATTTCACATCTGGGAAACACAAGTGGCTTTTCCAGCACTCCTGGGAACACCAGGAGCCGTCAGCAGGAGCGAGGGGAGGTGTCAGCCTGGCGTGTTGCTTCCAAAATTGCATTTTAAAAAAAAGGGAAGGGGACAGAAATTGCAGTGAGTGCCAAAGGGTGGGGGTAGTCCCTGTCTATCCAGACTGGTCAGCAGGGTGCATGTGAGGAGCTGTGCATGGCCTGCAGAACCTCCTGGACTGGGGGAGAGGAGATGGAAACGTGAGAGAGGGAGAGAAGAACCAACAATATTCAACTAAAATCACTTTTTTATCATACAGCAGTAGAATGCTTTGGGTTGGGAGGGACCTTTAAAGGCCATCCAGTGCCACCCCTGCCATGGGCAGGGACACCTCCCACTGTCCCAGGCTGCTCCAAGCCCTGTCCAGCCTGGCCTTGGGCACTGCCAGGGATCCAGGGGCAGCCACAGCTTCTCTGGGCACCCTGTGCCTGTGTTTTACTACCTTCATTGTAAAAACTTCTATCTAACCTAAATCAACCCTGTCTTAGTTTAAAACCATTCTCATTTGTCCTATCACCACAGGCCCTGATTAAAAGTCTGTCCCCATCCTTCTTAGGGGGTCCCTTTAATGACATAAAGAAATTGGGAGGAGGTGTCTGGGCTAAGATATCCTTGGAGAGGGATATCCCAGGAAAAATGCTGTGTCTGTGCTGCTCAGGAGGGGTCTGTGATGGGGTTATTGTGAGTAAGGGGCTTCTAGAGGGGTTCTCTGAGCCAGGCTCAGATTCCTGGTTCTTTCTACAAATTTTCAGAGGCATTTACAGCATGTGGCCCATATCCATAATTGCACTCCTGGACTTGTTTTGCTCTGATGCATAAATAACATGCACTGTAAAGAAAAAAGTGTATGATTACATATTTAATGGATAAACAGAGCTGTTGTGGTCTATTGGCCACATAATAAAAGTTTCCAAAAAAAATTGTCTTAATACCATATTTCCTCAGGAGGCTGCCATGGCTGAAACGTGAGCAAGCTATTTTAAATTTTAGGATTTTTTAAAGCCACATCTCATAGCCTTCCCCATTTCTCCAACACCCGTCTCCTAAACTTTTCCCTTCATTTAAATTTAAAATAAGGACAATAAATTATTCTTTTCGTTGGCAGCTGGCAGATCTTCTCCAACATGAAAGGTCTGGATTAAACTGACAAAACCCAAGACAAATGTTCATTTTTTTGGCTGGAATTTGGGAATGGCTGGCTGCTCAGCAGATGGCTGCTGTGTCCCCACCTTGCATGGTCCCTGTCACTGCCTGTCTCACCCAGGCCATTCCCAGGACTTTGGCAAATTCAGTTGTAAATGCAAAAATTGCCTCTCTGGTGCCTCCAGTGCTGCCCAAGCCTGGTGTCCATCCCCATGGCTGCATCATCCTTGATGCCTTGATGAGCAGGAGAGGCCAGAGCTCTGCAGTAAGGTACTAATAAGGTTTCAAGGGCACATAATAAGGTTTTAAGGGCACAAAATACTTGCCATAGTTAATCTCTGTGCCCCCAACCAAAGCAGAGTTAAACTCTGTGCCCCTTTGCCTCTAAGCAAAGCCAGCCCTGCTCCCTCCTTGACAGCACCAAGGGCAGAGATTCAGTGTGGCCCCTCAGTCAGACTCGTGCTGCTGAAATGCAGGAATATATTTAATTCCCGGGAGTTAAATCCCTTCAGTTCACAATTAATACAGAAAAAGGGCAGATCCAGGGAAAGCTGCTCCCCTGACACTGCTCCTGTACTGATGGAGAGGCCAAAGGAGAGCAGAATATTCTCTCGGGTGTGGTGTAAAGCTCTTCATTCCTGACCTGCAGCAGTAAAGCTGGGTTTGCACTTGGATTTATGTCCTCTGAAACACATGGAGCCCTCACAGGTCTTCCCTGGGTTTCCTTCTGTGTGGGTGCTGCTGAAGGAGTTGGCAAAGCTCCCCTGGAAATGAGAGATTGCACCTCAGTGGGCTGACTGGGAGCTGGGGTCTTTAACCTCGTGTTAGCATTAATCAGATTAATGCAAAAGGGAAAAAATCTGGAAAATGTTTCAGATAGGATTTGCCTCCCTCCCACTCCATGGCTGGATGAGGCTGTGCAGGAGCCAAGCTCTACCAGATCAGCAAGGATGGGTCCTGGAGGAAAATGGGGTTTTCAAGGAAAATGATACAAACTGGAAATGGGGTCTTGAAGCAGAAAACAGCAGGGTTTGTCCTCAGCATCTCATCTCATCTCATCTCATCTCATCTCATCTCATCTCATCTCATCTCATCTCATCTCATCTCATCCCATCCCATGCCATGCTATCCCATCCCATCTCATCCCATCCCATCCCATGCTATCCCATNGTTTGCTTCTTGGTGTACAGGGGCTGGACCTGCTGGGATGAGTCCAGAGGAGGCCATGGAGATGCTCCAAGGGCTGGAGCCCCTCTGCTCTGAGCCAGGCTGGGAGAGCTGGGGGGGTTCACCTGGAGAAGAGAAGGCTCTGAGGAAACATTAGAGCCCCTTCCAGGGCCTAGAGGGGCTCCAGGAGAGCTGGAGAGGGACTTTGGGCAGGGCCTGGAGTGACAGGAAAAGGGGGAATGGTGTTAAGCTACAGGAGAGTAGGTTTACATGGGATATTGGGAAGAAATTCTTCCCTGTGAGGGTGGTGAGGCCTCACAGGATGCCCAGAGCAGCTGTGGCTGCCCCTGGATCTCTGGCAGTGCCCAAGGCCAGGTTGGATGGGGCTTGGAGGAGCTTCCCTTCTCCTGGTGATTTGACCATAAATTGCTTGTTTATGACCTTTTCTCACAGCCCTTGAAACAGAGTTTTAGAAATTAGAATCATAGACAAAAAGTTAGTAGAAATCAGTTAAAATAGACTCAGTAATTTAAAGAAAATAGAGTTACTAAGCAGACCTAGCTGAAGTCAATGATTAACTAAAGAATTAGGTTTGAAGCAGGTTTGGAATGTAGGTGAACATTATTTGTCATTTAGATGCTTATTCAGCTGTGCTTGCAATAGGGAAATAGAAACCATTGCCTGATAGATCTTAAGGAATGTAGGCAGTTACTAATTTTCCTATTGAAGAGAAATGTCAGAAGGCACCAAAAGTTCCCTTAGAAACAATTTGTATTGTCAGAAACCAAAGGGCGAAAAGTTCAAACAGAGGAAGAGGAGGTTTACTCCATCACCCCAGCCGTCTCCTCTAACTTCTCGACCACCAACCCAAATTAAAAGACAAACTACGCATGCTCAATTAGTATTCAACTAATTACCATACGAAGCGGGGAAATGGGCGGTACCAATATANTGCTCATGGGCACAGCAGTGGGTGCACCGCGCTCAGCTCTCGCCTTGCTTGGAAGGGAGCGCAAGGAAGACTTTCCCAGACATGTGGAACAATTTAAACAATAATTCAGTCTTAAAGTGATTCAACAGTATGGCAAATAAATTAATAAGTGAAGTTTGAGTGGTGCTCAAACTGACCCTCACGCAGATCCAGGAGATGGTGCACTCGGACGCCGCGTCCTACGAGTCCAACCGCCAAGTGCCGCTGCTTAACCGGCCCGGGATGCTGGGCGGCCCCATGGGTGCCCTGAGCCAGTCCCAGCTCATCTCCCAGATGGGCCTCAGGAGCGGGGTCACCCACGGCTCCCCCTCACCCCCAGGAAGCAAGTCTGCCACCCCATCTCCCTCCAGCTCCACTCAGGAAGAGGAGACCGAGTCGCACTATAAGGTACGTGCCGGGTTTGAGGTGCAGTGGTGCTTTGCAGTGAGGGGTAAATTGTGCTAAATAAAACCACAGACTTCTGGTCTTATTTTTGTATTTATAGTGGGAGACCTTCCCAAGGATGAGGGCACTGTTCCCAGGCTAGGGAACTGTAAACCTCCCAAACAGGAGGGAGTGATGTGTTTGATGGAGGAGGAGATGCTGAGTGGAAGGAAAGCAGCAGCCCCACGTTGTGGCCTGCAGGTTTCTGTTTGCTTTCTCTGTCTGCACAGCTGCTGCCTTCACCCATCAGTCATTTCTACACGTGGTCATTAAGGGCTTTTCTGCAACAAGTCATTAAAACAACATCTAACAAGCAGAAATTAATCTTGTGAGCAAGAAGGTCACACGTTAAAGAAATGGGTCTGATGCCAGCAGGTCCTTCAGGTCCAGCTGGTCCTCTGAGCCAGGGAGCCTATGAATTTCAGAGGTCTCTGAGTCTCACTGCTGCATTTAGCTGCTTCATAGCTTGGGGGGTGGGTGCACATGCATGGGTGGGACAGGTGGCTACAGCCCAAATTCCAGCTGGATTAGTGGTCACCCTCCATAATTTTTAAAACCACGGTGTCCATGAGGTTTCAGCTCTTCCTGGATTCAACATCTGAGCAGGCACCAAGTTTCTGGGATCACATCATTGTCCCAGTCCACATCTGCCACCAAACCAACCTTCTGCTGCCTCTCCAGGGCAGGTCCAATGCCAGTGGCCACCATGGGCAGGTGGCTGTGCTCTTCATGCCCATGCCTGAGCCTCCCTGGTCCCTTTGACCACAGGGATGACCCTTGGGGTGCAGATGCTCTGGGGCAGTGAGGCACTGGCTCACTGGGGGCTAACTTTAGCCATGAATGTGGTTCAGGTTGGTCAAGCCTCTTCTGAGGTCCAGGCCCAGGTTGGTGTCTCATCCCAGGTGCATCACACCTGGAAAACCCCATGGACAGCAAATCCTGCTCTGCTCTGCTCCCTGCTGCTGTTTCCCTTAATCCCCATGTGCTCTTTGGTGCTGCCTGAGCTGTAAATCCAGCTGGGGCTGTGCTGCTGCTGTTCCAGCTCCTTGGCTTGGTCAGTGGCTGTGTGGGAGCAGGTTCCCCACGGCACTGCACTGAATCACATGGGATCACAGTTAGTTAAAATACCATCTCACTTCCTAATGGGCTGAAGCCCTGTCATGCATTTTTTTTCCTCCTAATAGGCTGGCCTTTCACCTCCAGGCCTCCCATTCAAGCCCAATTGGGCAATTTTAAATTAAATGCAATTTTTTTGGTCTCTCTGCTCATTCACTAATGGTCACTGTCTGTTTGACAAATGTCACTGCGCTGATACTGAAATTAATGACCAGTCAAGAGCTGCAGAGCAGAGAACAGGAACTCTGCTGCCCTTTCCTCCCCTGCCTGGCCTGTGCCAGCTGAAGGGAAGCCTCTTAAATCCTGGCACTGCCAAGCACGTGCTCAAACTGACTGCTAAGGCTCCTCTCTTGCTTTTGCAGGCTACTGGAGAGAAAAGACCCTCGACAGACCTGGGCAAAAAGCCCAAAAGCCAAAAGAAGAAGAAGAAGAAGGACCCCAATGAGCCCCAGAAGCCAGTGTCAGCCTATGCCCTGTTTTTCAGGGACACACAAGCAGCCATCAAAGGGCAAAACCCCAACGCCACCTTTGGGGACGTGTCCAAAATCGTGGCATCCATGTGGGACAGTCTGGGAGAAGAACAAAAGCAAGTGAGTTACTGAGTTATTTATTTTTTGTCCTTCAGCTGTTGAAATGTGTATTTCCACAGTGCAAGGCATCTCCCCAGGCATGGCCAGGGCATGGCCAGGGGTTTCCACAGTGCAGGAACAGAAGCTGTTTCCAGGAGCTGTGCTGAAGTGCCCACTGTGCAAGATTGCTGTTAGTCCGTGGGGAAGAGCAAATTTTTATGACAACTAATTATTCTTGATAAGCTCATTCTCTGCAAAGCCATCCCTGACGTGGGGCTTTACAGCTTGAGATGGGAGATGGGTTTGGATTTGCTTATTTACTTACAAGGAGTGACAGCCAATGGGCTAAACACGACTAACTCCCTGTACTGCTGCCTTCAAGGCCAACATTCAGGCTTTAAAAGCTTCAGAAGGAGATGTCTGAAGTGGCCTCACACAGGAAACCTTCCTGCCCCAAAGCTGTCAGCCTCTTTCCGTCTGCTTCACACGGAGAATTCCAGTTCCTGCTTTCCCTGTTTGGCTGCTGCTGAGTCAGTTACAAAAGGCTGTAATTGCTTGTTGCCTGTTGAGAGAACCCCAGGGAGCACTTCCCGGAGCAAGGATGGCTCTTTATCAGGCAGAGTGGGATCTGACACGGTGTGTGATGTGTCCTGGCTTCAGCTGGGGGCCCCTCTCCTGGAGCCTGGCCACAGCTCCAGCTGGGGGTCCATGGCCAGCACTGGGAGCAGCTTCATCTGGGGAGAGAGCAGCAGGGAGGGAAAAAGTCATTTAACTGGAAGTTATGCTGGGAAATAACCTTGATTTCCACCCCACACTGAGTCAGGAGTAAAAGCAGAGGATTTCAGGGTTGAAAGCCCTTTTGCTGCTCCTTTTTCTCCTCTTTGGGTGGGTAGATCACTGTAGGATCATGCAGGCACAAATTCCTCATCTGAAGAGGAGAGGAGGGTCAGGAGGGTGACCCCAGCCCTGGGAAGACACAGGATAGGGGCTGAGTTTGTGCTGTTGGTTCAGGGGTGTGGAAAAGCTTTATGTCACCTCTTTCTCCTGCTTTCACCCCTCCCAGCATCTCCTTTACTCCACCTGGTTACAAATATTGCCCCAGTCTGGGCACTGAGCGTGGCTCAGAGAGTGGAAGCGACCCTGGCTCAGCACAGTGCAAACTCTCAGCTCTTAATTAGCAGCAGGGGAGGAACCAGCCCGTTCATCTTCCCTGCTAACCCTCCCTCCTCCTTCTCTTCCACCAGCTCGCAGCAGCCTCGCCGTCTCTTTACACACGCTCTCTAAGTGGCTCCATTTCTCCCTCTGTAATTGATTTAATTAAGTCATTTGTTCCTTGTCTGAATGCTTAAATATTAACTTCCTGGCTTTGTCTCCAGCTGGATACTTCTCTCCCACAACAGTTACCTCCCTGCCCGGGACTCTGGCTGGAGGGACACGATTTCTCCTTGGCTCTGGGAGCCTGTGGCTGGTTTGTGTGATGTGGCACGTTCACTGTGGAAGTGTCTGGCTGGAGTAGAGTTTATTTAGCCCCTGTTTGCTTTCCTCTGCCAGCATCCCTGGTGAAGCTTTTTTTAGATTCGTGAGGCAATGTGATGGAAAGGGAAAAAGGAAAAGAAAACTTTCAAATAATAATATGTGAAAACAAGTGCCTGGGCTGTCCTTAGGTGTTTCCTGCCCAGGGCTGCAGGATATGGGGCACACATTTCCAGTGAAGGCAAGCAGGATTCCAAGTGCTCTCCTGGCACATCTGGAGAGGGGATGGTGCCTGAACAGCACAGCCTGGCATCACTGGCCAAAATCCTGCTGCCACCTGGGACTCCAGCCTGCCACGAGGCTGTGGGTCAGCCCATCAGCAGGCAGGATTGTGCTCTGGGAAGGGGTGGAAAGCTGGAAAAGGGAAATGTTTCATCAGGGACACTGCTCTTAGCTTTGAGGACAGCAGTGGCTTCATGTCCTCGCTGCAGAAAGCAGTGCAGAGAACAGCCTGGGGAAAAACCAACACAGAGGTGACACAGCAGGCAAGCCAGAGCCAAATCTGGATGTTTGGCTCAGTTATGACCAGAGTTTTAGTTAGAGAACACTTCCCTCTTCCCAGAAAGGGTGGATTTGAGGCTGTAGGATCTGCTCTGGAGCTGGTCCCACACTTGGATCTCCAGAGGTGCAGACCCCAGCCCCACCATGCAGTTACCAAGCAGTTCTTTACATCACTGGAGTTTCTGCCTCAGATGAGGTTTGCAAACCTTCTCCTGTGCCTTCCAGTGGGCCCAGGCTTCCCCCAGTCCTGGGTGTGCTTTGGTTCCCACCCTGAGGGAAAGCAGCAGCCAGGGAGGGGTTGCAGGGAAGCTGGTCCTTCAACCCCCAGGGCATTCTGTGATTCCCTGACAGTTCCTGCCGAGCCTGCCCCGTGTCCATCCATCCCTCCCAGCTCCATTCTGCACACAGGGGCTGCACAGAGGGGGGGTGGCCCCCGTGCCAGGGCCAAAGGGCTGAGGGGAGCCCTGTGCTGGTGGCTTGTAGCCACCCCAGCCAGTGCCTCTGGCTGGGAAGGGTGGTCCCCTCTGCACAGAACCCTCCTGGAGCATTTCTGCTGGCAGCAGGGACATGCCACCCCTTTGCCAGGTAGCCCTGGCCAGCACACAGAGGGTTAATCCTCTGCCATTTGTGCTGCTAATGATTATATGCACTGTAATATCAAAGCTGGAGCTATTTATTTGCCATTGAGCAGGTGCTGCTGCTCCCACAAAGCAAATTTGCTTTCTCCTCCTGATGAAACAAGGAAAATAAAGGTTGCTCACGTCCCATTTCAGATATGGGGTTTTTTTCCCTGTGCACCAGCTGAAAGACAAACACAGAGGGAACCAGAATGCATATTATGCAAGAAACCATATAATCTAGCAGCATCTTTGATTTGGCTGCTGCTGTCACAGACATGCATTTCACAGAGAGGCTTTTTTCTCCCCCCTTTCTTTTGTTCTTACTGGTTTATCATTTGTGGCTTTGTCATTTTCTTCCTTCTCCTTCTTCTCTTCTCAGCCTCTTCACAATGAATCTTCATTTTCCCTCTGACACACTTGTATCTAAATTTCCTTATTTCCTGCCTTTTTTTATTTATATCTGTTGCCTGGTGATTTGATCATGCTGTGGAATACAGGATTAGCAATCTCCGTGTCCTTGGGTGCTGCTCAAGGACACCTGTTCAGCAAAGCACCGTTTTCTTCCCCATTTTAACCCCTTCCAGTGTGGCTGTAGAACAGGAATAAATAACAATACCTTAAATATCCCCAGCTCTGCGTTGGCAGGACGTTGTAATCTTCATTCTTCAACAGCTGGCGTGGCCCTTCCTAAGGAGCTTACAGGGGAATCTGAAGAATGTGACTCGGGGAAAGAAAAGAAAAAAATTAATACATCCTCTTTGAACTTTGCAAATAGTTTAGCAGCTGTTCCTGTAGAGATAGCTTCAACTTTACTGCAGAGTGAAATGCTAATTCAGCCATTAGCATCCAATGGGGTACCTGTCAGAGGAATCCAACTGCAGCTCCAGCTCCCAGCTCCAGAATCCCATGCCTTGGTGGGAGTTTTTTCCATTAGCAGGTCTCCAGCAGCGCTCCCCAGCAAGGTTTAAAAGGGCTGCCTGATTTGACAGAAATTAGAAGAACTGGAGCACTAGACTGGAGCAAGCTCTGCTGATTTCCCAGGAGGATTTTCCCCCAGCATGGACCTGCAGCTTGGCCCCAGTCTGTGCCACCCACAGCCCCTTCCTCTGTTTCCACAGGGCCACCATGGGCCAGATCTGCTCAAGAGCAGGTGACACCAGCCCTGGTGGCTGTCCTCCCTCAGGGGATTTCCTGGGGGTGAAAAGCCTGGAGAGACTCCAGAGAAGTCACTGGTGGGATTCACTCTCCTCTGCCAATTTCTGTTCTTCCCTCCCTGCTCCCTGCAGTGTTTTGGTGAAGAGGAGGTTAGATTGGAGCCAGGCAGTGATGGAGAGCACAGACATCAATGCCAAGGTGGCAGTTGCAGAAGTCTCTGGAACCAGCTTATTTTCATCAGCAAATCTAACCATAAAGTCAAAGCCCTGGGCTGGTGTTTCCACAGACCCTGGAACTAAGAGGAATCCTCCTGAGCAATCTGCTGGGTGATCCCCAGGCTAATCCAGAGCTTCCCATGCAAAATGAGCAAAGACTGGGCAAAATCAGCATTTTCAGTTGAGTTTTTGAGTCTGGGAACACAAAGGTACCAAGTTCTTGCTCGTGTTTCACCAGGACCAGTTCAGTAATGCTGAGTGACTCCGTGGCCAAATGCAAATGGGATTTTCCCACACAAATGCACAGCCTGGAGAACAGCACAGCCCCAGGGATAAAGTCACACTCCAGGGGTCAATTACCCAGCAGAAGAATTGCCTGCTCAGCAGAAAGTAATAGATCACCCATTTAATCAGATCCATCTGCTCATTGAACCTGATCCATCAGCTGCTGACAGGACACTGCAGGTGTCTGTGCTGAGACAGAGGCATCTCAGGCCTGCTGTAAAGTTGTTTTATGGAAGAGCCACCAGAGGGGAGAGATCCCATGGGAGCAGTCATGGCACAAAGTGCCCAATCCCAGTTTGTACCGAGCTGTCAGCACTGGAGCCACCAAGGGGTGCACATTTCTCCTGCAGCCCCAGAGCCCTGGCAGTAGGGGCTGGAAAGGTCCAAGCAGTTGCCCTGGCCTGCAAGGAGGTTCCAGCATCTTCTGGACATCAAGGAACCCATGAGCCAGAAAGGGATCAAAGCACCAGTTCCAAACGAGGCTTCAGGAGACATCTGGATAATGATGGGAAGGATGTGAAAGGTCAGATCTGCTTTTAACAGCTCCACGAGAGTTACTGTTCTTGGAGAGCAAGATGAGAGGTTTGGAAGGTGAATGGTGTGTGTTTTTCACTGGAGTTAGGGTTTGGGTTTGTCACCCTCCTGTTCCCTTTGGAATCTCCAGTGGATTGTCCTGGGAACATGCCTGTGCCCTCACATGCAGCAAGGGATGGCTCCCACCCCATGAAGTCGAGGCAGTGGAGAGCAGGAATCTCTCAGGATGCTTTAACCAGTGGTAATTCCTGCTTCATTATGGGCTCTTCCATTCATTCTCCAAAGAAATGGATTCACAGCACTGTGTCTCCACCAGGATAAAGCAGGAACTCTCCTGAAACCATGGAAATTGTTCCCAGAGCCAGGGTCTTTCTGTGGGTATCCTCAGAGATGTTGACTTCAAGAGTTACAATCCAGACCACAGGTTTTATTGTGAAAGTGTGGCTAGGGTTGGTTTCAATGGTGGCAGGGACAGAATCAGTCTTGCCCAAGAAGGGGATACAGAGTGGGATGCAGGGAGGAAAGGAGGAGCTGGGAAGGAATAAGGATAACGTGTCCATGGTCCCTATTTGCCTTTGCAGTGGCTGTGGGAAGGATGTGTGGAGAGAAGGGTGAATGTGGCAGGGAGGACGTGCTTTGAGTCATCCTGTGAATCAGCCATAAGTTATGGTGATCTCAGGACATATCTTGCAGGAAAGTGTATAATGGTTACAAGAAAAACCCTGCAGATTTACAAGCAGAATAAAACCCAAATTTACACATTTGGGAGAAGGGAAAAAAAGCCAGTCATGGAATCATAGAAAGGAGGGCAAGAAGAGACTTAAGAGGTCAACCAGACCATACTGCTGCCTGAAGTCAGGATCATCTCTACTTAAGCCATTCTTGATGGATGTGTTCCTAATCTGTTCTTAAACCCTCAGTGGTGGAGATTACACATCTCCCCAGGCAACGTCTTCCCGTGCTTAATTATCCTTACAGCTCCCAAGGCTTCCCAGTGCTTACCCAACACGTCCCTTGGTGCAATTTAAGCCTATTTTGCCTCTTTTCCTACATGCAGAGGATCACTCCGTGCCTCCTTTGCTGATTTGTGGTGGCTCCTCTTGGTCTTCCCTCCTGGAGACCTTTCCTGCACTTCCCACCTCTCCTCTCCTGATGTTCTACCTCTGTTCTGAAGCAAAACGCCCCAAACTCCAGCAGAGACTTTTCCACTTGGGATCAGTGCACCCCTTGATTTTTTGGGGGAGAGTTTGAGCTCTGGCCGTGGTTGCCCAGGCCTGGGCAGCAGCGTGGCTGCTGGAGCAGGAGGGCTGGGATGCAGAGGTGACAGATGACAGCTCCGGCTGTCACTCGGTGCCTGCGCGACACGGAGCCGCTCGTGGGCGTCAGCGGGGTTTGCAGTAATTGTCTCCTCTAATTAACTGCTTATCAAACAAGAACATTTCATTACGGCACAATTACTGGCTGCTTTGCTGAGGCACAGAGGTGTCAGGATTACGATCCCGACATATGCTTCTTACAGCTCTGGTTTTTTTGTTGTTTTCATAATCACTAACCATTTTTGCTTCCTCGCCCCCCCTCCCCTCCCCAACCCACCCACTCACTTAATGACTAATGAATCCTCCTGCTAATGAATTAAGGAAAATAAATCAGTGGGCATGGCAGGTTAGGGAGGAAAACATGCAAAATGTTTTGAGGATCCTTAAATCTGATAAATTGCTTCAAAATTAAAATCCCTGGGAGAAAATGGGATTTAATTAGGAAGTAACGTGGTTTTGTCAATGTTTAAATTAAAATTTTAAAGGTTATAAATGCTGCACTAGAGCTGCCTTTACCCAGAGAATTTGTGAGGAGCTTTGTTCGGATCCCACGTCAGTGGTGATTCCCCAGGGACAGGCAGTTCAGTGTCCTTGGGGGAGCCCTGTGTGGGTGCAGGGCAGCACTGCAAAATTCCCAGCAGGAGACCATGAGGGATGGTTTTTTACAATGAGGGTCCTGGCACAGGGTGCCCAGAGCAGCTGTGGCTGTCCCTGGATCCCTGGCAGTGCCCAAGGCCAGGCTGGACAGGGCCTGGAGCAGCCTGGGACAGTGGAAGGTGTCCCTGCCCATGGCAGGGGTGGATGAAAATGGTCCCTCCAACCCAAACCATTCTGGGATTCCATGATTCAAACCCAGATAATCCACCAGGAACCTTCCAGAGCTTCCAGCTCACCAGGGAAATATCAGAGAGCACAATCCCCAAGCTCCCCCCATTCCCCTTGTTGGTAGCCCTGCTGGTGGCCAGGCTTGAGCCAGGGCTGGCCCAAGGAGCCCAGAGGCTCCTGCCTGGAGCAATCCCCTCTCCCTTCTGCAGAATGAGCCACTGGCTGCCCCTTCCCAGCCCTGCTGCACCAGACCCCAGCCAGCAGCACATCCCAACACCAGGGAGACCCACGAGCTCTGCAAGAGGCAAGGACAGATGAAGGGTGGCATTAGAAAAGGGTTTATTTAGCAGGAAAAGCAAGTGATGGGGATGAAGATAGGCACAGACTGTATTGGTTATTCATTTATTTGCATTTAGGTTTAGGAAGTCTCATTTACCTGCCCTCTCACTGTCCAGAAATTGCAGGTTTTTCTCCAGGCAAGTCTTGCTAATTAAATTTGTCTCTGCATAGCTCTGAATACTTTGTTTTCCCACCATCTCTGGGGAAAAAAATGGCAAAACCACCCTTGTATTTTGCTGTTATAGAGGAAAAATAATGAAATATGTTCTCCATAGATCAGCCTCCAGCTGTGGCCACTCTTAAACACTGGCCTGAGATACAGAAATTCTTATTTCATTGCTGTGAGGGCATCAGGTACCACATTTAAGAGCATCCACCAGCTCTGCTGCTGAACACAATAAATTCTGTGTTGCTGTGATGGCCACAAACCTGCTCCAGTGGGAGGTGTCCCTGTCCATGGCAGGGGGATGGAACTGGATGAGCTTTAAGGTCCCTTCCAGCCCAAACCACTCTTTGATTCTATAATAAAAGATGTGGAGATTGTAGAGAAAGGTAATAGCTTTTATTAAGGGAACTGATACTGTTTGAAGAAATAGTTACTTTTCACAGGCAAACTCTTCTTCAGGCTGACATTTTGAAAAGTAATTTTGCTCTGAATGGAGCAAATATAATATTTCCTGAATACCATAAAGCCAAAGACAAACGTAGGGAAATGCTCCATTTCAGAAAATTGCCATCTGAGACCTCCAGTGTGTCGAGTTGAAACGTTTCATTACAGGACTCCCTGTGATTTAGCAATGAAAATAAGGCTTTCAGTCCATTTTTAATAGAATTTATCTGTACTGGTTTTAAATTCACATTCAGTTCAGCTGCTGGAAGGTGACTTTCCCTTCAGAGGTCAGTGTTGGGAGGGAGTCATGGCCATGGAGATTTGCAAGGGGAATGAGCCAAATCATAGAATTGTGGGATGGTTTTGGTTGGAAAAGACCTTTAGGCTCATCCTGTCCAAGTGTCACTCCAGCACTGCCAAGGCCACCACGTCCTCGAGTGCCACATCCATGGGTCTTTTAAACACCTCCAGGAATGGTGACTCCACCACTTTGCTGGGCAACCTGTTCCAGGGCTGGGCACCCCTTTCCATGAAGACATTTCCATCCCAATATCCAGCCTAAATAAATCATCCTGGACAGAGGATGTGCCCACGAGGACTCAGCATTTCAGTTCCTGAGAGCTGTTGTTGGTTTTAAAGCTGAATTAAATACATGCAAAGCTGTTCCGACTGAAATCAACCCTCAATGCATCACTTGAGGAAGGCTTTGGGTTTCCAGTGGAGAAGAGGGTTGGTGGGTATTTTTCCTGGGGGTTTCTGCCTTTATCCTGACATTTTTATTCCATTTTAAAATACTCCTCTTGCTTACTCAGTTTGATCTGTGTAAGCCCACAGGGACTCAGGACAGGCTGGATCACACCATTATTTTATTGAAGGTCTTCACCTCCATGTGGAGGACCAGGATCCAGGCAGGACGGGGAGCAGCACTGACATGATCAAGAGGCATCTCTCATTATGGGGAAAGATGGAAGAATAAACCATCATTCAACCTTCCAAGTCTTTTATTTTTTTTTTCCTTAGGGAAGCAAATTCTCCTGGTAGTTGCTGCTTCCCTGCAAGCTCCAGCTCACCAAGTCATAAGATGAGGCAAAAATCTCAGCTTTTATAAGATGAGAAAGCAGTTCCAAACTGTCCAGACTGCAGGGAAGAGCTGGAGTTTTGAGCTCTAAAGAATTAATATTGGGAAACCCAAGAACACAAATGGATAATTTAGGAATTCTGACTGTCTCAAGTGTTTTTAAGCTGGTCATCATCACGGAATCATAGATGGATTGAGTGGGAAGGGTCTTTAAAGACAGTCCTGTCATGGAGGACTTTGGCTTTTGTCTTGCTCTTCCAAGAGCCTGGATCACTCTTTACTCTGCTTCCTGTTGGGAAGGGATTTCACTGTGTTCAGCTGATAAAGTCAGACTGTGTCTCTCATTAAATACCTCTCTAAACACACAGACCACTCTGAGCAGAGACACCTCCAAAAACCCCAGCACGGTCCAACCCAGGGGCTTCATTTTCTTGGTTTGGCATCAATTCCTCTGCAGCAGAATTGAGCTTTTCATGCACACAGCCCCAATGAAGGGGGGTTCCACTGAGCAGGTGGGGTGCAGCTGAGCCCCCTGTTCCCTCCATTAATGATTATCCACCCCTTGGTCCTTCCAGGCCTACAAGAGGAAAACAGAAGCTGCCAAGAAGGAGTACCTGAAAGCCCTGGCCGCGTACAGGGCCAGCCTCGTCTCCAAGGTACAGCCACCCTCACAGATGGGTTACAGCTCACAGGAGCCTCCAGGGAGGAGCAAACCTATCAGAAATGCTGTGTGATTGTGATATCAGAACTGATACCAGCACTAGCACCTTCCCAGGGGGCTGAAAGAGGAGCTCTGCAGCACAGAGCTGGGCTTTCATCTGCCTTTAGCAGTGAGACCCTGCTTTGGGTGGGCTCAGCAGCAGGGGAGGTCCCATCAGTGTCCCTGTGTGGGGTGAAGGGGTCCCTGCTGCCTGTCCCCACTGCTCCTTGCCTGCTTTTGGGGTGTGAGTGCAGCAAAGGGGTCAGGAGGACAAGGTGACAGCAGGGGAAGGTGGCACTCAGTACTGGGCTCACTGGTACCAGCACCCTGCTGCACCCTGCTCCTGGCACATGGGCTGTCCCACCTGCTCAGGACCCCAGGTGTTGCTTCTCCTGTGCATGCTCAGCCTAGAGCAGGTTTTTAGGGAGTTTTAGGGAGTTTTTAGGGGAGTTTTATGGAGTAAGACCCATAACTGTGGGTTGATGCGATGTGAGCACGTGGGTGCTTAACACACCACAGCCAGGCCAAACCCAGAGAGCCCATTCCAGTGCCCAACAGTGACATTTCAGGGCATTTCAGGCTCAGACAGGAGCTCCCAGTGCTTCAAGACCACACTGGGGAGCAGTGATGGGCTCAGTCCCCTAGACATGCATGCCCATCCCTGGGGACCTCACAGCTTGTCCTCCTCCACACCTCCAGAGAGGGGACACAGGCATTCACTGCCTGGGAATTTGGGGTGGCTCCTGTGGAGCTCAAAATCTTCCTGGCTCAGGGGTAATGCTGCCCTTGGGTAGTGAGTGGTCTCCCTTCAAAGCTTCTCCTTGGTACTACCCCACATCCTCAAAGATGGCTTAATCATCACATTCAGCTGCCTTGGGAAATAACGTGCTCTCCGAAATCACCCATCCTCTGCAGGGTCCCTGTGGTGGTGGGGAGCT
Source organism: Drymodes brunneopygia (assembly GCA_013400955.1). Taxonomy (NCBI): domain Eukaryota; kingdom Metazoa; phylum Chordata; class Aves; order Passeriformes; family Petroicidae; genus Drymodes; species Drymodes brunneopygia. The sequence goes on from VZTZ01104342.1 coordinate 643,152, forward strand.
GGAAGGGCTCAGAGCAAGGATAGAAAAAGGGGATGGGAAGGACTTGCTGGGGATTTAAAACTCTTGTTGGTCACTCTGGAAGCCTCTGAGGGTCTTGCCTTGAACGTGACTCGCAGCAGTGTGGGGCAGGAGTTGTGGAAGGCATGGAAGTCATGGAGACGTGTGCTCTGTGGCTTCATTTCTGTCCCAGTTTCTCCAGTTACTCTTCTGCAAAACTTTGTTTTGGGCAAAGCAGCACAGTGAGGTCCTGGCTGCTGGGTGAGAAAGGATCAGGAGTATCATTACAGAGCCCATCACAGGACAAAACCCTCATTGTCCAACCCAGAAAATTTCCCCTTTTCCTTCTCTCCTTCCTGCCAAAACGATGCCACCATTGTCCCGTGCATCACAGGGCTGCAGGAGTGCACAGGATGGGGAAAGCAGAGGGTTTATGGACCCCTTTGTACTCAGTGGGAAGCAGGAGGGATGTGTCACCCAGCCAAAGCAGTGAGCTGCTGGTGGGCAGATTTCCTCTGCACTGGTTCATTCTCCCCAGTGCTCCAGGCTCTGCCAAGGGCACAGCTGAGTTACTGGGCTTTAGTTTTCCAGGTATGAATCCTGCACCCAGCCTGTGGCCACCCACAGCTGCAGGGCTGGGGCTTCCCCTGCTGGCAGGTGGGAGAGGAGTAGGATCCACAGGTGCTGTATTCAACACCTGGGTAAGGACTTCTCTGATGAGATGGAGATGTGCAAAGTCCTTTATTATACAGAGACTATGACTACTACAGACCTCTTGCTAAGACTACTCCTATGGCTACTACTGTGGCTACTGCCTCATGGCTGCTGCTCTGTGGCTACTCCCTTATAGCTCCTGCCTTATGGCCACTACGCAGTGCAAATTCCCTTTATCCCATCCCACACCCAGGATGTGCCATCCCATANAGCCCCCCGCTCCACCAGCAGCTGTCCTTGCACCACCCGCAGAGCTCGCTCCTCGGCCAGCCCCTCAGCATGCAGCAGGTCCCCCAGCAGCCCCTCCTGTCCCCCCCCATGGCACTACAGGTACAGCCCCCCATCAACGCCTCGCCTCCCGGACAGCAGGTGAGGGCCTGGGGGATTGGGGTTGGTGGGTGTTGGTGGTGGCCCTAAGGGAGTCTTCCCAGAGAAGGGAATGGAGCACCAGGGGGGGATGAGGGATCTGGGGGGCTCAGCTGGAGAAAAGGAGGCTCAGGGGGGACCTTGTGGCTCTGCACAGCTCCCTGACAGGAGGGGGCAGCCGGGGGGGTCAGGCTCTGCTCCCAGGGAAATGGCCTCGAGTTGTGCCACAGATTGTTTAGATTGGGATAATTAAGGAAAATGTCTTTGTTGGAAGGGTTATCAGGCAGTAGAACAGCTGTTATGAGTAGTGGTGGAGTCACCATTCCTGGAAGCANTATTCAACACCTGGGCAAGGACTTCTCTGATGAGATGGAGATGTGCAAAGTCCTTTATTATACAGAGACTATGACTACTACAGACCTCTTGCTAAGACTACTCCTATGGCTACTACTGTGGCTACTGCCTCATGGCTGCTGCTCTGTGGCTACTCCCTTATAGCTCCTGCCTTATGGCCACTACGCAGTGCAAATTCCCTTTATCCCATCCCACACCCAGGATGTGCCATCCCATAAACAGCAAAGATAAACAATACCCGGTAAGGTCACACCCTACAATCCTCTCCCACAATGGGTGCAGAAGGCCACAAAGCCATGATCCTCTTTTCCCATCTCCATCCCTGGTGACCTGGATGTGCTTCCTGCTCACCTCTGGGCCTGGGGCAGAGGCTCAGCTCTGGGCCCTGCAGGGCTGCTGTTCTGGAACACACACGGTGTAACCCTGCACACGGGGAGCTCACCTGCACAGAGGGATACCCTGGGGTTCATATCACTGTTTCCTCTTTTCCTTCCTCACCCCCTCCCATTCTGTCTCCCCACAGAGCTCCGCCGACCAGGGCGAGACGAAAAGCGCCCAGAGCAACCCCCCTTCCAAGATGATCCCCCCCAAGCAGCCCATGTACCCCATGCCTCCTCAGGCTTCCTCGCCNACAGATTGTTTAGATTGGGATAATTAAGGAAAATGTCTTTGTTGGAAGGGTTATCAGGCAGTAGAACAGCTGTTATGAGTAGTGGTGGAGTCACCATTCCTGGAAGCATTCGTGCATAGATGTGGCACTTGGGGACAGGGTTCAGTGGTGGGCTTGGCAGTGCTGGGTTAATGGTTGCACTTGATGATCTTGGAGGTCTTCTCCAACCTGAATGATCCTGACTTCTCCAGCACAGGGACTGGGCTTTAGCTCTGCTCAGCTCTCCTGCTTTGTACACTCCTGTAACCTTCCTTTTCCTCTCCACCCCGCAGGACTTCTCCCACATTTCGTCTGAGTTCCAGAACAGTGTTGGACCCCGTTCTCCTGGTGCCTCAAACCCTCCAGGAAGCACTGAGTGGGACAACGACTACCCCAGCAGGGAGTGTGGGGTCAACCACTGCAGGCCAGTAGATAAAGCAGCTCATTGCTAGGGCACACCTGGGCTGTGGCAGCGAGCAGCAGCTCAGTGTCTGCCCTAAAATGTTCATCCAGTCGTGGTCAGGGAAGTTCAAGGCTCCCTCAGCTCTGTAGGCTCACTGAAGTGATGCTATGGAAGCAGGTAGCTTAAAGATCATGGATAAATTCTTCATTGGACATGAAAAGATTTCTTTTTTTTTTCTTTTTTTTATTTATTTCTATTCCATGGAAGGGTTAGACATATTTCTTTCTGGGGCAGTCCCCCCAGCAGAGTCCCTGGAGGTTTGAAAGCAGCTGTGTCTGTAAGGCTCAGCCTCAAGGTGGCCTTAACTTAAAGTCTTAATTAAAGAATCTTATAAAGTCCAGTACTTAAAGAGGCTTATAAAAAGGTTGGAGAACAACTAATTGCAAAGGCAGATAGTGATAGGACAAGGGGGAATGGCTTTAAACTGAAAGAGAAGAAATTTAGATTATGTGTGAGGAAGAAATTCTTCCCTGTGAGCGTGGGCAGGCCCTGGCACAGGGTGCCCAGAGCAGCTGTGGCTGCCCCTGGATCCATGGCAGTGCCCAAGACCGGGTTGGACAGAGCTTGGAGCAGCCTGGGACAGTGGAAGGTGGATTGAGATGGGCTTTAAGGTCCCTTCCCACCCAAACCATTCTGTGACTCTCTGATAAACAAAGTCCTTCTGTTCCTACAGCAATTGCCCTTGTCACTGAGGCCACAACCTCCCATAAGGATCTCCACCAGCAGGACCTTTATAATTCCTGGGGTTTGTGTACAAATCCTCAATCCTCCCAAGAGCCACAAATGCTCCATCCCCCTGCACCACGCAGGAAAACCCCACTGACACCTGCACAGATCTTCCCTCATGCCCTACAAGCTCTGGCATGAATGTGCCAGCATGAAGGTCCCTTCAGTGCTGCTTGAATTCCCCAATAAATGAAAATAGCAGGGAAACAGGAAAGGTGTGGAAGCCATTTCCAATCTCAGCCTAACCCACTGCTCTTGGCTCAGCCCTGACAGTTTGGAGACTTTTGTGCTCCGTGGAACATTCCCAGGGCTCTCTGTGGGAGCAGCTTGGGAAGGAGGCTGGATACCATCAGAGTATTGATCTCCTCCAAGTGCTGGAACATGGTGCTCTCAGCAGGGATAATACCCAGCTCCCAGGCTCTCCAGAGCACAGCTCCTGCCTGTGCCAGCAGAGCACTTTCAGCTGCTGGGCTGGGCACAGGCTGTACAGACATTCATTTCTTCCAGGGAAATAAATAACTGCCTGGTCCATTAGAATATCCCTGCTGTCTGCCTGCCCGAGGGGCTCAGGGACATGGAGAGGGCTGACCTTTGCCTGCCCCTTCCTGGAGTCTCTGCAGACAGCCTGGAAGAAGGAACATGAGCAGGACCTGATTGTAAAAGTCACTTCACGTGTTGTGGGCAAAATGCTGCAGGTGCTTGGAGGGTTGTGGCACACGGATCCCAATTTCCAGAGGTGCTGAGCAGATCCCAGGAATGAGCTCCCGTAGAAATAAGCATCACTTCTTAAGGGATCAGCTGGTAAAACATTTGATTCCCTCAGCAAATCCCACTGCCTGGGTCCCATGCAGAAAGCCCAGGGCACTCTGGGAGCAGGTGAAACGTTCCCATAGCAGTGGGGATTGAGTTCTGTGTTGCTAAAACAAGCTCTGTGACATCTGGCTGGAGTGCCACACTGTAAGCAGAGGGCCCATGCAATTCATGATCAAAGCTCATGCATTTCATGCCTTTGTCACAGCAGAAATATCAAATTTCATGGGTTTATCACAGCTTCCTGGAAAAAAAAGTCATTCTAAAACCAGACAGATTATGCAGAGACTTCCAGATAATTATTAGAGTAGATTATAGCAAGGAACTCGGATGGATAGAGATCAGTCCTGCAGAGAGTGCTTAGTGCATGAAAAATACCACAGTGTCTGCTGAGGAAGGAGCCATCTCCTGTGACTAAAGGCACTGCCAGTGCCCAGAGCTGGGCTGTTCTCATTCATTGTAAAGCCTGGGGTGCCAGCAGTGCCATCACCTCCTGCTTCTGCTGCCCTGGCATTTGCAGCCTCAGTTTCCCCTCTGCATCACCTGGAGCATTCCCAGACATCTGTAGGGCTGCAGCCCCCTATGTCTCAAGGCTGCTCACAAGCCAAGGAAAGAGATGATCTGCATCTCCTCATCCAGGGCAGGGAATGATGGGACAAGGGGGAACAGCTTCCCACTGCCAGGGGATGGGGTTAGATGGGATACTGGGGAGGAATTGTTCCCTGTGAGGGTGGGCAGGCCCTGGCACAGGGTCCCCAGAGCAGCTGTGGCTGCCCCTGGATCCCTGGCAGTGCCCAAGGCCAGGCTGGACAGGGCTTGGAGCAGCCTGGGATGGTGGAAGGTGCCCATGGGAACAAGAGGAGGTTTAAGGTCCCTTCCCACCCAGTCCACTCTGTGATTCCCTGGTCTTCCTGACCCTGCTGCTTTCTCCAGTGCACTTTGTAGCAATTTCCCAGTGACATTCAGAGTTGTCACAGCACCTTGCCATGAGCTGGGTGGCTCCAACCCTCAGCAGGTCCTGGGCCCAGCAGTGATGAAGGGATGTCTCGCTGGCTTTGGTTCATCAGTGCTGCCCAAGGTACATTTGGGAAGTCTCTGGATCATGTAATGGCCCATTTCAACCTCAGAAGTGCATTTGGCTTAATTGCAATTAAAGCAGCACTGTGAGGAGCAAAGTCTGGCTGGGAAGAGAGGGGATTATTCCTTGATGGGATGTGACTCAGCTGCAGAGCCCCAGACTCCTGGCAGAGAGGATGGTCCCGACCTCCCCAGCACACAGACAGCCCTGTTGGGTTATGATTTTTATTTCATGTCTAACCTGGATATTTCTTTAGCTTCCAACATCTGTTGGCACTGGGCTAGCTGGGGTAAAACCTCCCAAGGCTCGTTTTCTTTTGTGTTTGTCATCCAGATAACTTCTGAAAAACTGGCAAGGTTGTCTTTCTCTCTGTCCTTCTCTATCTAATAAGGGACCTGCTGTAGGGATTTTTGTTTTCCAGCCTATCCTTGCTAGTTAAAATGCCATCAAATGACATTTCTTCCCTCATGCCCTGCAAATTCTGGGAACCTATGAGCAGACACTCCTTAATTCATAACTCAGCCATGCTGGAGAGAGAGTTTTAAATGTTTCTTAGCTCCTGCTCTCCCCATTCTTAATGACTTTTTGCTTACTGACTTCCATCCAATTTTCCTGGCCCTTTCTGGGCTGAAGCCCAAGCTGTCCTAGATTGTGAGCAAAGACATGGGCAGCATTTCTCAGCTCCTGCTTGGTGTTTGACTATCACTTCCCACAAGCAACTGCAGCACACAATTTCAGTGCTTTTTTGCCACCACATCACAAACTCCTTTCCTAGAGCCCTGTCTCCCTCATCTGACAGCCTGACCCCGGCACTTGCTCTTTCCCAGGCACTGAATTCCTCTGTTTCACAGTGACTTTTTCCAAGGGAGCTGCCTCACCTCTCCCAGAGGTGCAGCTTGTTTTATAATCACATGCAAATCTTTCTTAATCCCTGATTAAATCTTAACTCCTTGTCCTTTTCCCTTGTTTTTTCTGCCTGGTATTTTCTGCCTTGTTTTCTGATTACAACACTTTCCACACCTTCTTCAGGGGTTGTGTACTTTCCACCCTGATTGACCTTTGTCCCCTCACATTTAGGTATTTTTGGGATAACACTGAACTGGATTTGTTTTTCCATGTCCTTCCTCTCATTTGCAAGGCACATATTAGGTTCTTTTTGTCTGTCATCCTTTAGTAACTTTTCTCCCCTCTTCCCACTCTCCTTCAGGCTAAAAGCCTCAACACTGTCCATTACACCTTGTCCAGGCACAAAAAACCTTGTACAGCCACGAGACCCAGACATTTACAACCTCTCTAATTCCTTCCACCCTCTCCAAAGGGGAGGGAACTTTTCAAATCAGGAGCTAAATGAGCAAACATTATAAAAAGGCAAAGATAACCCATCACAACTGCACTTAGTTTGGATTCAATTATTTATGGTAATACTTTGTAATGAACTGGGAAATGTTCTGTGGCATGTTGTGTAAAATTAATGAAGTTTTAGGGCTGGAATACCTCGCTGCTGCTCAGTGGCATTAAATCTTTCCTGAGTGCAGGAGGGAAGGCTGTGCATTTTAAATGCAGATTATAAAATGTGGATATTAGCAAAGGCTGGGCTCCATCAGAAGACAGCTCTATCACAGCAGCCCTGCCCTGCTGCATGCCCCTTCCCTTTTATCCCACCCACAAACACTCCCACACCAGAACCTCCCAAGACTTTTAACATTTTTCACCACTTTTTAAGGGCAAGATGTCTTTATGGAGCCAGTGGTGTTTCCATCATGTCTGTGCAGGTGATAAACCCCACTGGAAGTCCAGAGCAAAACCTCCACAGATCATCAGCCAGGGCAGAGGGACTTCAGCCACTTCTCTCCCTGCTGTGTCCTGAAAAAAAGGAGTGTCTGGGCTCCCTCTTTGGGATGTCCTTATGTAGTGCCAGAATGAGCACATTTTATCCAAGAGCAGCTCTCCAAACCTCCATGGCTCAGCCCCAGGTATGGTGAAGCAGGGAATGGTGGCCCTGGGGCTGGTCCCAGGCAGAGCATTCCAGCATCCTGCAGGTGGGATGTGCAGGGACACCCAGAGCTGGCCCTGCCCTGCAGCCCCAGCAGGAGCAGCAGTTCAGCCACTGGAACAAACGGATGCTGTTGCATTTGTAGCTGAAATTGAGGAAGAAATAAAATTGCACCCAACTCTTACTCTTAGGGGGACCTTCTCACTCTCTACACCTACAGCCTGAAATTCAGGGTTAGAGTTAGGGTAACCCCCTGGGGTTAGGGTTAGGTCAGGGCTACCCCCTGAAAGGGGGTGCAGCCAGGTTGGGATTGGGCTCTTCTCCCAGGTAAAGAGGGACAGGACAAGAGGAAACAGCCTCAAGTTGCACCAGGGGAGGTTTAGATTGGGTATTTGGAAAAAACTTCTGCATGGAAAGAGTGGTCAAGCATTGGAAGAGCTGCCCAGGGCACTGGTGGAGCCACCATCCTTGGATGTGACACTTGGGGACAGGGGCTTTGGAATATGTTCTGTCTTTCTGCTTAGGGAAAAGGCATGGAAAACTACTGGGAAAACCAGCCACTAATACAATAGGTTAAAAAAATATGTGTAAAGAATACAGAGAACATACTGATGCCTTGGAATGGCTACCTAGAACAGAGGTTGGAGAGAGTTAAGAGGATAAAGTGGGTATTTATTAAAGGCCTTCAATAGATGCACCTTGGGCAGTGCAGGAGCCTCACCCAAGGCTACACCCAAGATGGACAATGGGCACGAGTTTTTCATACAATTATAAGTTTGGTCTATTTGCNCATAAAAGGGAAGAAAAAGCCCAGACCCAAAGCAGCATCACCCTGAGAAGGCACGGCGTGGCACAAACCCCACTCCGGCTGTGCCAGCTCCTCCCCATCCCCTTCCCTGCTGCCTCACGCGCTGCCTTTCCTTTCTCTTACAGCATGCTGCCAAGGGACAAGGCACTCTACCTCACCTAAAAGGCTCAGCACCCCTTTGGGAGGAGGCTCAGACGAAGGACACTTGAGAGGGTCAATCCTACAGCCCCCGCGGGAGGCACGAGCGGGTCGGACGGGCGGCACGGCTGCGCCCGCACCTCGGCGCTGGCTTCGTCTCCAGGCTCTAAGAGCAGTTTTCTTCTTTTATTTTTTCCCTTCTATTTTTGAACTCTAAAAAAAAACCAAAAATAAATAAAAAGTCTACTTTCCATGGAAGCGCCCACAAAAAAAAAAACCCCACAAAAAAAACCCCACCTCGCAAATCGCAAAGAACAAAAAAATAAATAAAGAGAGAAAACTTGAATAAAAATAATAAAACAAGCGCAAAACCGACAAAAAAAATAATGGAATTAAACTAAGGACACCGTTTTTCTGCTTGCCATCAGCTTAGCTACAGACTATTTTCCTAGTGAACTGCTTTTAGATGCAGCATAAACCTGGGTCTGGTGTCCTGCAGCATTAGGCCAGCTCAGTAGGAGGATGCACTCTTTTGACTTGCTAACAGCACTAAACTTTGTGCAAGAAAATGTGAAGTTTGTGTGAATATTGTACATGCAAAGGCCTTGGATGGTCTGGCGAAAAAAACTTACAAAAATAAATAAAAACTATTGCTAGGTAGGTGGGGGAGAGAGCAGAAGGCAAACTGCGAGAGGCAAATGTGAAAGAGATCATGAAAATATAATTTGTTGGATAGTTGTAAGTAGTTTACTAAGTGTTTTAGAGCTGTGCTAAAGACATCTTTAAGATTTTTTTGTGAAAGAAATTAGTAGTTTACTTTATAGTAAAAGCATTTTATATTAATTGTAGCACATTTTTTAGTTATACATAGAAGGGAGATGTGTATAAAAAACCAACAAAAAAAGCCTGCCAAACTTGTTTCTATTATTTGTACAGCAAGAAATGGACAATTTATATCCATGTTGTATGGCATTATTATTTTTTTCCAGCCATATGTCCATCTATTTAAAAAATTGCTGACAATGATTTTTGTCTATTTATGAAAAATTAGAGAGCATAATTACAGTTTCTCATAAGGTGCATTTTTGGGGTTTTTTTTATTTTATATTTTGTTTGAGGGCGCTGCTTTGGCAGCACCTGGCACATTCGATTCACAATGCTTATCTTACCTTTCTTTATAATAAAACTTATGAAAAGTAGAGCTGGAGCAGTCTCTCCTTATTGTGGGGGACACCCTGGAAGTGACCCCTGACTTTTCTTCCCGAGCTTTCCATCCCTCTCTCCTCTCCCATCACATTCTCACCTGTCCCAGCCCTATTCACCCTCTTCCCACTCTGCAATACCAAAGTAATTAATTTCATCATAAATGTGCAATGATTAAAATAAGGGGGGGAAATGGAATATTATGAAAAACTTCCTTGAGTTATCACAGTGAGAAAATAGGATTTCCTCCAGGGAGAGCATCTGAAATGTCAGTTCTTTGTGTGTGAGTGTGTGTGGCAGGTAAGTGACCTTGGGACTCTGAAATCACAGGGAGGAGGTTTCCAGCCCAGGGAGGGACTGGAAGGGATCATCACTGGGAGTTCTGGTGCCACCAGGAGCCCGTGGTTTGTCCTGTGAAGGAAGGTGCCACCCATGATGTCCATCCCCCTGCAGCCCAGCTGTGTCACCTTTGGGTCACTGTGACAGTGGATTTGGAGCTCTCCCCTGAGCAGGTTTGTGGGACAGCAGTGCAGGGAGCCACTGAAAGGTGACTTTGCCAGTTTAGGGGGAGCTGTGGAAAGCAATAACCACATTTTTAACAACTTTCTGGCCACCTCCCTACATTTCTGTAGAAACTTCTGCTTCTCTCAAAGGGTTGGTGGCTGCTCTGGGGCACCATGGGGGGCACAGGGACCCATCTCCAGCCCTGGGGATGTGGAGCCATCTGGGGAATGAAGGGCAGTTGGCTATTAGAGAGCCCAGAGCATTAATGAGAAATTGTGAGGCTTTGCAAACCACTTTAATCCCTACTAATCCCTAAATTTGCACGATGGCAGCTGTGTTTAAATGGTATTCCAGCTGTTGGCTAATTGTCACGGACCTGGAATTGCTCCAGGGAAGCAACGGGGAGCTGAGCCTCCCATCCACCATCACAGCTGGCTCAGAGTCACAGAAAGGTTTGGATTGAAGGGACCTTGGAGCTCGTTTTAATCCCCCCCTGTCATGGGCAGGGACACCTTCCACTGTCCCAGGCTGCTCCAAACCCCGTCCAACCTGGCCTTGGGCACTGCCAGGGATCCAGGGGCAGCCACAGCTGCTCTGGGCACCCTGTGCCAGGGCCTGCCCACCCTCACAATGAAAAATTCCTGCCCAATATCTAACCTAAATTTCTTCTCTTTCAGTTTAAATCCATCCCCATTTGTCCTGTCGCTCTCTGCCTTTTCTGTTCTCTGTCTGTATCAGCCTCTTCAAGTGCTGGAAGGATGCATCCAGTTCAACAAAGGGGCTCAGCCCCAGCTCTGAGGGTCAGAACCTGAGGCAGGAATGGTGTGGCTGGGGGAACATCCCCCTGCTCTGAGCCCTAGGTCTGTTAGTAACAGCAGTGGAAAATTCAGTAGTCAGGTCTCCAGGAGCCTCAGGGCAGGGTCAGCTCTTCCTAAACCCTGTCTGTGTGCCTAACCTCCCTTGCAAAACCTCCAGATTCCAGGCAGATAACCTAAATCTCTCTCCCTACAAAGGAAATCCCTTGCTTTTGAACAGAGGGAAGGATTTATTGCTTTCCTTGTTGCAGTAATTTTTTCCATATTTGAAGAAGGATATTGGCTCCCCTCCACCTCCTCTCCACCTGCCCCAGCAGTTGCAAAGGCAGAGGAGGTGTTCCAGAGCAGGATGAGCTGTGCAGCTCGCAGTTTCAGTCAAAGAGCACCAGCTGGATCCTCAAAAGGCTCTGGAACAGCTTTGGGGCTCACAGGGCAGGGGGAAGGACCAGGACAGGCATTCCCAGATTTAGGGCTGATGATGGAGAGGGATGTTCAGAGGCAGGAGCAGGGAGAGCCCTGGGCTAATTGACTTTGGTTTGTGAACACATAATTAGCAGTGCTGCAGGATGTAACAGGGGTTTAACAAACCTCAGCAGCAGCAGCACCTCAGTGGTGTTAACCCGTGGAGCACAGCCCCTGTGGGTGCCCCTGGACAGCCTTGCCTGACTCCCACAGCCACGGGGAATATCCATGATCACCCCCTGCCCTGCCAGGACACAGCTCCCCCCAGGCAGGGAGTGTGCAAGGCTCTGCTCCCCAGCTGTGGATGCTCCTGTGGCACCACCCTGAGCTGTGCCCAGCACGGCAGCGCGGGGAGGACACTTTGTGTCTGTTCCATCTGTGTTACATCGTGATTGAGAGGATGGGATGGAAGGGAAAGCAGCCCTGACAAGCAATATTGAGAGGGATCGAAGGAAAGGACTTCATTTGACAAATGCCAGGCCCCTGGCAGCTGCAGCAGGTGCTGGGGGCAGGGGCCTTGTGCCAGCCCTGGTGAGGTCCTGGTCCCCACCGAGGGCAGGCTTCTCCCTGTGTTTGTGCTCCCGTCGTGGCTCCGAGGCAGCAAAATCTGGGAACACACAGGAAACCTCAGCCAGAGACAGCAGAAAGGACCAGGAGATGCTGCAGTGCTGTCCCTCCTCATGGCTTTAAGGGCAGCCAGGTGGGCACCTGCAGCTGCCTGAAGTCCCTGCCAGCACTCAGTCCCAGAGGCAAAATGCAATTCCTCAGCCTGTGATCCCATTGAAATTTTATGATGAATGAAGCCTCTTGCACTGCGAGTCTGTGGGAGAGAGTAACACTTTCAGTGCTCTTCAATGTGCAATTAATGCACATTTCATTGCTTCCCAGATGAATTTTTGGTCATGGCAGGCAGCTGTGGCTATAAAATGACACTTATTTCAGATGGGATGCAGACCAAAGGTCAGTGTCTTGTGCAAAGCCAAGAGAGCGTGCGTGCCCGGAGCATCCATCTCCCACAGAGCTGCTGCCTGTGAAGGGAAGGCAGGTGGAAAATGTGGATCCATCTGTCCTAGAGAGTCTTCTGGAGTTTGATGTGACTTCATCCTCCTCTTACACCCTCCTGTCCCATGGCTGGCAGTCCCTCCCCACATTGCCATGGGGACACCCTTCAGCCCAGCAGCTGTTCCACAGCCAGGCTCCGTCAGCTCCTCAGCCCTTCCTGTGGCTCCTGACAAACGGAGAAATTAAAAATGCCACCTATTAGCAATCAACAAGCTGAAAAGCCTGTTGGTCTCTGAGAAATTCCCAGGCAAAACCAGCAATTCCCCTCTCTCCGGATTCCCTCCAGATCACCCCCAGGCTGGTCAGGGCTCACTGTGGGCACGTCTGGGGAATGTGGCTCCCTCCATCCCTGATTTAACCCCTCCATCCCTGATTTAACCACTCCATCTCTGATTTAACCCCTCCATCCCTGATTTAACCCCTCCATCCCTGATTTAACCCCTCCATCTCTGATTTAATCCCTCCATCCCTGATTTAACCACTCCATCCCTGATTTAACCACTCCATCTCTGATTTAATCCCTCCATCCCTGATTTAACCCCTCCATCCCTGATTTAACCCCTCCATCTCTGATTTAACCCCTCCATCCCTGACTTAACCACTCCATCCCTGATTTAACCCCTCCATCTCTGATTTAATCCCTCCATCCCTGATTTAACCCCTCCATCCCTGATTTAATCCTGCCCTTCAGCCCCGTGGGGAGCAGCAGGACCATCTGATGCACCCTGCATCTGTTGGGAGCAAAGGGGAGCAAGGAAGACTTGGCTGGAAAAGCCACCTGGGCTTTCAGACCCACCTGGACTGCAGCCAGCTCCATCCAGCATTCCCTGGGCTCCACCCAGCTGCAATCTGGGAGCTGGATGTCCAAAATCAGATGCCTCTCTCCATCCCCTTGGGCACACAGGGCATGTCATCCTTTCTGTTTCCTGAATTGGAGCTCGTAACTCCCACAATCAAAAGGAGGCCTGGAAGAAGTCCTGGGGATTTGGGATTTCTCCAGGAGACAGAGCAGCTTGGGGGAAGTTAGCAGAGAAACAGGATAAAGGCATTTCAGAACATATTGAACCTTTTTTTCTCCTCTTTCTGGAGTGCACAGACTGTCAGAACATGAGATACCATCTCCAGAAGCACCACACTGCAAGGAGATTTATTGGCTTGGAGCACAGTTTATACTAAATTTTTTTTCCCGAGCAATTTACACAAAATATTTCTGTAGTTACGCAGGGGAGTTTTTATAATTAGAGCTTTATTTGAGTGCTTTAATTGTGGCTGGTCTTTTGAGCAATCCTACCCTTTAGGAAGCTCATCCTGTCTCCCACTCACCTCAGGGAATGTGGGACACAGAGGGGGAAAAGCCACAGGACCAACACTCTGGAAATGGCCCATGGGGAGGCTCTTCCAGCTTCTAAAATTATCCAAGGAAAAAGGTGGGGCAGGATGGGTTTGAAGGCCTTTTCCACCCTCAGGCCTCATCTCCTGGGAATTGCTCGTGTCACCTCTCTCACTGAGCCTTGGGAAGGATCCTGGCTTGGCTGCCATCTCCAGGGAGAGCCAGGCTGCAAGGTGAGCATGGATTAATTAGGCAAGTCACACTAATTGCCCTGACAATGGGCAAAATGAGGTTCAGCCCACGGATTGTCCCCCTTGCTGCTGTCACCCAGGTGGGCAAGCCCCAGCTCCTCCTGGAGCTGCAGCAGTGCCCACAGGGACTGTCCCTTTCCCTGGAAATCAGAGGGAAATCAAAGCCAGCCACAAAAAAAACCTCAATTTTTGAGGGTGTTTCTGCCAAAACACCGCGGGCCTTTCTCAGTACTCAGTAATTCCACTGGAAATATTCACAAAGTCCACACCAGGTTTGGGCTCCAAATATCAAGAGAAAAAAAATACCACTGCTAAATATCTTATTTTGAATAATTGAAAAGCAATCTAAAGTCATGTTGCAAAACAAAGGCACAGTTCCTATTTTATAGATTAGAAAAATTGGATTTTTTCACACACCCCACCACCAGGAACTCAAACTCTCAATCAAAAGTTTCATGTTTTTATGCTGGTTTTTTATTTCCTTTGACCCTTTCATAACACTGATTGCATTAAAGCAAGAAATGCCCAAGAAATCATTTCTTTTCTTTCCTCTGCACTGAAATGTCTCAACACTTCACTTTTTCCCTTTCAGGTTGCCATTTTTACACAGTTTCAGGCATTATTTAGAGCTATAGAGTTGAAAAGACTCAAAAACCTGGAGAGACTACATCTCCTCTTCCCCATAAACATTTGCCATCCATCCCTTTGTATTCTCATTTTTGGCACAGGGGAAGAGAAAGAGAGAAAAGAGAGAGAGCAAAGGCAGGAACTGGAGACATGAATAATTTCTTCTTTCTCAAAACCCAAAAATGAAAGGAATACAGAATGAGACATAAGCTTTAAATTTCTTTCTTTCTTTCATCTAGGAACTTCCCATGAAAAGATAATAATGCATCTCCACTGCATCCTTCTTTTCAGCTGCTCCAACACGCAAACCCCTGGCAGGAAGGATTGATATTGAGCTTTGGGAGTGACCAAACCCCTTTGGGGGTCTCTGGATTTGCAGAGACATCAGCACCCTGGAGGTCTGGGCTCTGCAGGATGTATGAAAATCATCAGTCCAGCTCTGTGAGGGTGGAGTGAGCACAAAATGGGTCATTTCTTCCCTGCTTGGATGTTCTCCTTGGGGACACTGTTGCATTCGAGTGAGCTGTGTTGTATTTCCTTTTGGAGGTGGGAACAGCCAGATCCTGCAGGATGTCACAGCAGAAAGATGTGTTCCTGAAGGGTTTAGCACAGAGAGTGGTTGGGGTTGGAAGGGACATTAAAGCTCAGCTCATCCCACCCCTGCCATGGGCAGGGACACCTTCCACTGTCCCAGGCTGCTCCCAGCCCTGTCCAGCCTGGCCCTGGGCACTGCCAGGGATGGAGCAGCCATCCTGTGCCACTGAACACCCTTGGAGCAAAGAATTTCCTCCTAAATAGTAACCTAAATCTCCCCTCCTTTAGTTTGAAACTGTTCTCCCTTGTCCTGTCTCTGCTGGTGTAAAGCTGCTCTCCCTCTTTTCCACAAGCCCTCTTCAAAGCCACACAAAGGTGGCCCCAGAGCCTTCCCTACTCCAAGCTGAGCAACTCCAGCTCTCTCAGCCTTTGTAGGACCATCAATGAAAGCAAGTGAGGGTTTTATCAAAGTACCCCACAAGGAACAGCTGATCCTTAACACTTCTGGAGGGCTTAGATCAAGCCAGCTTTGTGTTTTAGCACGATAACATGGTTTTTAATTCTGTTTTTTTAAACCACCTGGCAAGTTTATTCACCTGCTCACAGAGTAGGTCCACCCATGACCAACCTACACCAAAGCACCCTGGTGTTTGAGGGTGTCTGAGCTTGGTTTTGTGGCTGTTCTGGGCCCTGGAACTGAGCAGTGCCCAGCATCAGCTCCTGCCAGCACACAGCATGGCCTCAGATGCTGTTTGGCCTCCAGAGCTGAGCTCTGCAGCTCCCCTTGGCATTTCTGCACAACACCTGAGGAAAACCAGCTTGTTTGGGGCACAGAAGGAGTCTGTCTTGGCAGCTCCTCCAGAATTCTGTGTCCCCAGGAGGGGCTGGTGTGGTGCTGGTGCCATTTGAGGGTTCCAAAGGGCTTAGAGGCATTCATGGACAGCAGCCCCACAGTCCAGGCTGAGGGGAGGGGAGCAATTCCCACACCCACACCCAGCACTGCTGGTGGGGTGCAGGGAATGGACTGCAGGATCCAGCCAGGCCCAGCC
>VZTZ01104344.1:4912-24639 GCA_013400955.1 Drymodes brunneopygia
TGTTTGACGTCTTTTTGTAGGAGATTTTTTGGTTGGTTGGTTGAGTTTTTTTGTGGTATTTCAGCAGTCCTTAATGTATCTCAACTGGTTTTTCCTTTCTTAAAACCCCTTGAAAAATTCCCAATAAAAGAATAAATCTGTCACATGAATTGATTTACTGCACAGCAAGCTCATGCTTTTAAAGATGTCTCTATTATAGGAAAATTAATTTCTCAAGCTACTTAACACACTTCTAGTAAAAGCTTTCCACCCCAGGGAGTGCAATGAGCAACAGTACCCATGCAGGCACAGTAGAAAGTTTGTCAAGCTGTGCTTTGTTTACTATTTCCAAGGAACAACTTTATGTTGCCGCAGGAAAATATAGATGTAAACTTCTTAGAACTGTCCCAACTATAATTCCATTTTTTCCTCTCTTCCAGTTGCTCAAATACAGACACAATAGTGCAAGAGCAAATGCTTGCACCAATTTATTTTATTTTTTTTCAAGTAAGTAAATAAGAATCACCTAAATGTTATGGCCTCTTCTATGACACAGGAGTATCATTGGAGTTGACACCATGGCTGAATATGTTCCAAGTACTAGATGGTTTTATTTTACATATATATTAAATACATTTCAAACTTAGGCCCTTCATCTTCTAAAGGCCCAGACTTTCTATATCAGATGATCTCACAGGACAAACATTGTCCAGGTTCATACCTGCCCTGGTCAAAGAGAACATCTGGAGGTCAACTCGTCCAGGACACAAGGCAGCCTCTACTGGCATCACTAAGCCAGAGCAGATGAGGCTGTGAATAGTCATGGCAGGAAAGTTTCTGAGGGTGAAGCTCCATGGCATCCCTGGGTGACATATTCCAGTAGTACTCCCTGGTCTGAAGAGAAAGATTTTACTAATATCCTGTCTGAACATCCCAAACCACAAGTTATTATCTTCTCGTTTACCCCCTGCTGAAAAAAAAATTTGGCCTTTTCATCTTTATTACTTCCCATGAAGCAGCTGCAAAGTGCAGTTAGGTCAGTTCTTGTGACTTAAGCAGAAAAGTTGTGAAATGGGGCAGTGAATGGCAATTCAGAACAAATAACACTTCAGATAAAAAGTTTAAAACATCTGTAGTGGAAAGAACTATGCCACAATTATAAGCATGCCAGATCAATAATCTTCACGGAATCATGCCGACTCCTCCTGATCCTTCTGTCTTCCAACTCAGTAAGCTGTCTCTTTTCCTCAAAGATGCAGCCAGAAACTTCAGGAGACCAAACCTCCTTTAGAACCTCCTCAAGTTGAGATAGAACCAACTTAAACACAAACCATGGTAGCTTCAGAAACTGTGTGCAGATTTTTCATGTAATTTACCTTGTATTTAAGTTTTTGTCAAGGAGTTGACACTTTCTGGATTCACAATCCAACTTTGGTGATGCTACTTTCAAGATCAGTGAACATTTGTCATGAAGAGAGCCTTGGTCCTTCAGTAGAATCACAGAATCATGGAATAGTCTGAGCTGGAAGAGAGCCACAAGGACCACCAGGGATTGTTTGAGGTCCATGTTGTGTGCATTCAGGACCTTGCTAATAGAAGAAAGCAACTGGCTGTAAATTCTGTTCAAATGTTTAAATCACAGCTATCACATTGGTAGCTAGTGGAATTCACATTGCTACTCATCTAATCCCAGCCATTGCTCAGACCTGTACCACAGCTTAATCACAACAAATTTTGAACAGTTATTAGCAGTCAGAAGAAAACTACTGTTGTTGGTTAGTGAAGACCTCATCTCCACAATGTCAACGACATGTTTTGTGTAATGGTTTTAAAATATGACCAGTGCCTTTTTGGTCTATGTTAAGCCCTATAAAATTAATAAAGTATGTTTCCACTGCTGTTAAATTAGTGGTGCAGTTTGCCTAATAAAATATGTTTTGCTGTCCTGGTTTTATGGGCGAAGTAATAAACTACAGCTTTTAAAAGCAGCTTGATACAGTACAAAAAGCCTTTACAAGTTTCTACTAAGATTCTAGTCAAAAATAATAAGGCACAGATTATTTTTAGATTAAAGACCATATGTTAGACAATAGACATTTTGAAAAACACAGTGGTTTTCATAATTATGTTCAGGTGCTATTTTCATATTCTACACTACAACCGTAAGATAATCATTTGTTCTTTATGCTGTAAAGAAGGAATATAGATATATATAGTGTGTCAAAAAATGCAGAAAGCTGTTAATCTACTGTGATTTTTTAGATTCTTGATCAGTTCTTATTGCCTTCATCTCCCCACTCCTGAGACAGAGCAAGAGGCCATTTCCTCTTTTCCCTTTTTTAATGTTTTCTGATGCATTTTTCCACCAGTGTGTTTAAGGATGGGGAAAAAAAATAGGGGAGAAAAAAGTAACTAACTTCTGCTCTTTTCCTAAAAAAATAAAGAAATCCAGCAGTTAAAAAGAAAAAGCCAATCAAGATCTCCACATAAAAGGAATACCAAAGAACAATCTGTATTTACCTGGGACATTAATGATTTTTTAACAAAGTGAATTTAAAAAGTGAATAATTCAAACAATATGGTGGCTAAATCTTGAACAGACTCTGAGCTCAGCCTTGGTGGAGACTACATAGGTCAATTCCTCTAAGTCTTTCATAGCTAGGCTCTTGATTATTCTCCTAAAAATTGTATTTATGCACATGATTCAAGATTTTTTTTTTGGATGGTGTAAATATAAAGACTGTTCAGGTGCTGAATGAAATAAATGAGGGTGGATATAACCGTCAAGTTGGGGTCATTCTCAATGTTCACAGTCTTATTATTTTCCTACCTCCCATGAAAGATTTTATCACCTTCAAAGTTGTATGTATAAGGCAAATAATATAAATCACTTCTTAAACAAATCACTCTCAAACATCTATTCAAGTTTCTTATACAACTTACTTAATTTACATTGGAGTTGCTTAAGGTTAAGTATACATATATATATACATATATACATATACTCCCTTTAATGCTTTATGTATTAAATGTCTAAAACTGGTATATACTTGAATCCTGTTGCAATCTCTGAGGGGATTTAAACACCTTTATGTACAATTCTTTATTGTTTCATTTGCAGTTGTTCAACAATTAAGGGTAATTTTGTGAAAGTATAAAAGAGTCTTATTTGTTTGCTTGCTTTGGTGTTTTTTCTAGGTAACAATATTTCAACCAATAAATTTGAACATTTTGATCTTTCTCCAAATTTTCTTTGAAACATTGGATCATCATTTCAAACTTGGTGCAGAGATCTTACAAAACTGAGAAATGAAGTATATTTTACCTTGTAGGAAGTTTGTATTTTTTATGACACTAGGGATTATCTGCCAAAATAAAAGGTTGTGTGGCAATAAGAAAAAAAAAAAGCTAAAAAATAAGAATTTTCAGTCCAGGATGAAAATGGACAGGACAAAGAAATCTATGTGATTTTTTTTGACTGTTTGTTCAATTCTATATATTTTTGCTCATTCAGAGTTTTGTGCAGATGAGAAATTAAATTTACCTTGTATTGGTTTGGTGATTTAAGAGGCTTTCTTTAAGATATGAGATGGCTGCACATGGCCTTTTCCCTGGCTTCAAAGCTTAGAAACAACCTTTTATATGGTGATAAAATCAAAAGTGTTCCCTGTCCACCAGAATATAGAGTACCTTGTTGCAATGATTTCCAAATTTATATAACAGCTGAAATAGTCAACCCTTGTCTTTCATCAGAAAGCCCTCTCAGCCTATTGTATGAGACTTCTCTGAAATATGGAAGACAGGAGGGTCAAACTTTTTTGAAAAAGCAAGGTTTTGAACTTAGTTTAACACTGTCCATTATTTAAGTTTTAATCATTAGATTATTAAGTAGGATATAAAAAAGATTTTTAGACACCTTTCAACCCTTTAATGTGGGTTAGGTGATGAACTAGATTTATGTGGCTCTTGGCAGCACAAAAGCAAACATTCAGCTCCATAGCAGATCTAGTTGACGAGGGAATAGGTGAGTCTTTAGACTACTTCAAGAAATGAGGGAATCAGTGAGGTTTTTTTTCAAGGATTTCTGTGTTGTCTAAAATTAATAATATTTAAAAGCATTTTCTCCAGATTAACAATAAAATACTAAATTCCATTTTTTTAAGCATGAGGGTTATATTTTTTCAAAATAATGATTTCAAGACCTTCACTGTAGTGTTGATGATATTTAAGAACACTGTTTCCTCAGGTGTAGGATCCATGGAGTGCTGAGATGTAACCACTGTCATTGCCAGAAATTCTGTAAGAGTAGGAAATCACAGTTCATCAGGTGTGCCTTTGCAAAGAGCCTTTCAGTGGTGCTAAATCAAGCACTGAATGACACCCAAAAAACATCAATGTGAATATCAACCAACAGCTTTTACTTCAAAAACCTCCCTGTTTCAGGCAGGTTTGCAGAATACTACATCCAAATTGGTAATGTGTTGGAAATATTCAATAAAATATCAGGAAATTGCTGCAACACCACTTACTACCTGAATGATGTGTTTGAATTGAATATTTTTGGTAGCAAAAGCAGAAGTAAAAGGTCAGGTCTTTTCCTGCAGATGAGAAGTCAGTTTTGAGAAGGAACATTAAGAAGACTGTATCACCTCTCAACCCAGACCTTGAGAAGGGAAGAAAATCCATGAAATTTTACAAAAACTGGGACATTATCCAGAAAGAATTAGATCAGTTTCCAGAAGGACCTTGCAAGTATCTTTTACTGTTTTCTTCCTTTATGAATTTTGTTTCCAATTTTATGAAGATGCATCTTATTTCCTATTCAGACCCTTGTTGGAGTAAACTTACTAAACACTTTAAGTAATAGAAAGTCCTCTGAAATTTCTTTGAAAAACATTGATAACTTCTTTTCTTAGGCATCAGTGAACTGTGAAACTCTTCATAAAAGCATGTCTTGAGACCTTTGAGTCCTTTTGTTTGTGTTGCTGAAGTGCTATTTGGAAAGAAGAAGGAAATGAGACAAAAAATTAGGACCTGAAAAAACTAACATGTATTATAAACACAAAGAAGATATTTAAAGATCTGTATTGATGGGTTCGATTTTGTTTAGAAAAGTTAAGCTGAGATTTGTTTTATGTTGTCCCTTTGAAACTTAGATCCTTCAAGAAGATTTTCATTGATTTCATTTTCTTTGCACTTTACCATCAGCTGTATTGATAGAACTGTGTATAGCTCCAAATAACTCCTGCAATAAAGCAAAAGAAGAAACACATTTTGCTCCATCTAAAGCTTCTCTCCCCAGTTTTGTCAAAAGGTAAAACTTACTTCTATAAGGTGATCTCAGTGTCTCTAAGAGGAAATTCCAATTATCAGGCAGGAATGAGCAGTGGCTGGAATAAAGAAAGAGGTGGCTTAGTGAGAAAGATAACACACTGCTTCATTCTTGAATAAAAGAGATCAAACAGTGGGAGATTCATTCTTGCTTTTGAATAAAGGCACTGGACTAATTTCATTTAAATTGGGGATTACAATTTCCAAATTTCTTCGGTGTTTTACAGCACCTGAATGTACGGTGGGAACTGGAGACATGGAGTGGGAGCTGCAGAGCAGATGGCAGGTGTGGCAGTCACATTTCCCAGCTTCCAAGGAGCACGTGAGGTCTGTGAACACTGGTACTGCTAGACCGCAGACATCATGTGAGGACACTCTCGTTATGCATTTGGTGATATGAAAGCTCTTTGTGCATAACTCCAAGGCTTGAGAATGTTGGGAATGATGTGGAGGATGTCACACTGAAGAAGCAATGTCTGAATCCCTTTAAGAATTACTCTTATGTGACTTCAGAAATATGTACTGCTTGCCTCCCATGAAATACAGGCTTCTAACCGACAGACACACCTCAGATGCCTAATAAGGGAGTTGCATTTCTGAAGTGTTGAGAATACTATATCTTTTACTCAAATTAATGACAGGTCTTGGCTTTTGGTAAATAGAACATTTAAAATTCTAAATTAGTGGATTTTGAAGATTCCTTTCAAGATTCCCTTAAAATAAACAAAAAGATCCCAAACAATTGCTCAAAATTCTTTGGGATTTGGTTAATTGCTATCTGTGTCTCTGTGAAAAATTCTCAGATACCTCTGAATTTCACAAACTAACACAAATTTTAGACTAAATTTTAGCATGTCCGACATTTTGTATACAACTAGCTTACAATTCATGTTCTCATTCTTTAGTAATAGTGGTTCAGTTGTCAAATTAATGAGCGATATTTCACCACATGACTTAGATGAATACTACACAACATGAATAGCAAATTATCAAAGTGTACTGTTCATATGCAAAACCTAAATGAAAAAAAAAGCATCTAATTACTCATTGTAATAATTATAATTATAAGACTGACTTGGATGCATGATTGATTTGTGACTTGTTCACACACACAGAATCTTTCAATCATAACACAGACACTCAAGTATGCAGATTGTATATGACTGTATAGATTAAACACAGAGATGAATGAAGAAGATATGAAAAATCATCAGTATGTGTCAAATATTTCATTACATTCTATTACTTTCTCAGTGTCACTTTTGAATAAAAACAATTCAAACCACCTTTTCCTTGGAAAATCTTCTAGTCAGTGAAGACACATCTAGAAAAGAGCAGAAGTAGACATGTTTCAGCTGCATTGCCAAACACACAATGCTTTCTTTTCTTCAAGGAAAACCAGTAATAGGTACCACACTTAGCATGAAAGTGATCATGCTAATGAGATGATGTCATGTTTATTGTAAGATCATTATCCCAAGGACTATGTTAATACATTCAATAAGCCTCCTGTGAACAGTGTGTGGTGGCCGCCCTCTTGGTTGGTACAGCAGCAATTTAACCAGGGACAGCCAAAGATAAACACCTGATTTGTCACTTGGTGACCTGGAGTTTCACCACTGGGGATGTAACAAGGCAAGGTCGACACAGAGTGGGGTTTCTCAGTAGGCCTGAATGAGCACAGGGCTTGTCCATGTGCTGAGAACTTTCCACATTTTAAAAGACAACAAGAATCAGGAGAAAAAAAGGAAAATGAGGAAGAGGAAGAGGAAATGGAAGAGGAAGGGGAAGGGAAAGAGGAAGAGGAGGAGGGGGAAAAGGGAAGAGGAAAAAAGGGAAAAGGGAAAAAGGGAAAAGGGAAAGAAAGAAAAAGGGAAAAGGGGAAACAAGAAGAAAGGAAAAGGAAGGGGAAAAAAGAAAAGAGGGAAAAAAGGGAGAAAAGAAACAAGGAAAAAAGAAAAAGAAATAGAAAAAGGAAAAGAAAAAGGAAAAGGAAAAGAAAAAGAAAAAGAAAAAGGAAAAGGAAAAGAAAAAGAAAAAGAAAAAGGAAAGGAAAAGGAAAAGGAAAAGGAAAAGGGAAAAGGAAAAAAGGAAAAAAGTGGAAAAGGAAATAAAAGCATGGGGAAAAAATCACCAAGTCAATGGAAGCAGCTTTTCTGACAGTTTTTTAAAAGGCTTTTTTTTAGGCTTTTTTATATTTAGTAAATGATACAACCACACTTACTCCTAAACAATGCAATATGCTTACATGAAAATACTGTAGGTCTAATTTTAGAAAAATTGTTGAAATACATTCTTCTTGCAATTTCTGTTTCATTTCTTCCAACAAGGCTTTGAGAAAAGCATCTCAAGAAAGAAACCAATTTCTTCTGGAAAGAATTGTAATTCATAATTAAACAAAATTATTTCTTTACAATTACTTGAACTGCTCTCTCTGTAGAATAGAGACTCACTTTAGTGAGTTACTTGCCTGACAAAAATGTGCTGTTTTAAAAATACTTACATATTTTCTGAATCTCAGTTTGAGTGGAGTAATCATGCAGGTAATCAATATTTGTTTCTTCTCTCTAATCAATCTGTGCCTTGAACACTTTGCTAGATAATATAGACAGGGAACTCTTCCCCTTAAAATCATAACAGGAGGACAAAGGAAATATGATGTGAAAATACACATGGTTGCAGAAGTTTTTTCTCAGAAATGATTCCCACTTTAGCAGTACAAAAAAAGCCAGTATATTTTCATGCCCATCAGTGTTTGGATGCAATAGAATCCCTCTGTATCTGAATCAAACTAAAAGAGAATTAAAATGGGCTTTTAGTCTTTCTATTCAGCTTTAAAAATGGCAAGGCTACAGAACATGCAGTATGATTTCCTTTTACAACTGAATAGTAATCTCTTCCAACACTTATACATGCATTTTTACCTAGCTATTGAAGCAGAAATTTATTTAAAAAAACCAACAAAATGCACCAAAACCTCTCTTCACCTCCCCATAGTTAAAGGGGAATTAAATTAATTCCATTGCACCAATGTGTTAACTTTGCACTTTTCTTTCACATATTTCTATGCTATTTTATATATTCTAGCTATGGTGGATTCAAAACCTTTTAGTCTCATAGGCAAAGAGAATAGACTGACTTGGATAATCTCAGTATTTTTACACTCCAGCCTTTCAGGCTTAAGAGTGGAGGACAATAATAGGAAGAAAGAAAAAAAACACCCCATCAATAACTGAAAGTGATATTGTGCAGTGCCACTGCCTCAATTCCTCTCTTTGGCATGGACTGTGCCATGGAGAAAGCGTGCAGGGCCAGGTTTGGCACAACACATCTGCTGTCCCAGAGGCAAGCTTGCCTCTTCTTCCCCTTTATGCAGGGTTATTATCCTGCTAATTGGTCTGAAGTTCTCCCCTAAACCACCAGCCTGCAAATTCCTTCCTAACACTGCTGAGTAAGTTGGCACGTGAAAGTAGATATCAAAGTTCAGATGCTTAACTTCATTCTTAGTTATCTGGTGCAACATCCAACTGAGCATCCCATATTAGAAGTATAATTATCTTGACCCAGTAAGGTGAGAGAAATCACTCTAGGAGGCCATCATCCTGCACACCTTCAGAACACCATACAGCATGCAGTGAGCAGCCCTTGGAAATGCTTATTTTTTATTCTTAAAATTAGAGATAGTCACTACACCAGCCAAAACTTAAATTTCTGACTCTGAGGAAACTATTTGTGTGAGATTAAGTCAGTACATTAAACTCTGCATGAACAAGAAAAGCATGTTCTATACACTGAGGAGGTTGTATTATGAAATTATTAAAATTCTATATAAAATTATTAACAGAAAAACTGACTGCAAAAGAGCAGGGCCTGTGATAAACATATGTAGGTGAAATGGGGAGACAGAGAATTTCATCTGCAACAACACTGGAAACAAGAGCAGCTTACTTATCTGTAATAACTAGACATGAAAGTAGCAAGGAAAATAAAATGAAAAAGTAATAACAAGGGGTCACACAAAAGCGGTGCAAACTGAAAGAGCTTAGGAGTCCTATTCAAGGAAAAAAACACCTGTGAAAGTAAATAATAAACCTAACCAGCAAAAATATTCTTCTCACATGAATCAATATTGCATATTTATGAGTGAGAAAAGAGAAAAGATTTTACCAACATTAGTCCACTTTGATGCATTTTTTACAATGGTTTTCCTGTTGGGTTTTTTTAGAATTTTTGGTCCCACCATTGCCCTCAGCTTCAATTCTAGTTTTTAAGTTATATCTCTATATGTTGGGGTAGCAGGGTGGCTAAGGGGTGGCTTCTGTGAGAAGCTACTGGAAGCTGCCCCTATGTCCAGAAGAGCCAATGCCAGGCAGCTCCAGGATAGACCCTGGTCTAAACCAAGCCAATCAAGAATGATAGTAATGCCTCTGTGAGAACATATTTAAGAAGAGAAAAAGATATTGTGCAGAGGTATTTGTGGTCAGAAAAGACTGAGAACATGAGGCAGGAGCAGCCCTGCAGACAGCCAGGGCAGTGCAGAAGGAAGGGCAGGAGCTGCTCCAGGCTCTGGAGCTCAGATTCCCCTGCTGCCCCTGGAGCAGCCCATGGTGAGGCAGCTGTGCCCCTGCAGCCCAGGGAGGGCACAGGGGAGCAGAGATCCACCTGAACCCCTGGAGGAGCCCAGGCTGGAGCAGGGGGNAGTCCTATTCAAGGAAAAAAACACCTGTGAAAGTAAATAATAAACCTAACCAGCAAAAATATTCTTCTCACATGAATCAATATTGCATATTTATGAGTGAGAAAAGAGAAAAGATTTTACCAACATTAGTCCACTTTGATGCATTTTTTACAATGGTTTTCCTGTTGGGTTTTTTTAGAATTTTTGGTCCCACCATTGCCCTCAGCTTCAATTCTAGTTTTTAAGTTATATCTCTATATGTTGGGGTAGCAGGGTGGCTAAGGGGTGGCTTCTGTGAGAAGCTACTGGAAGCTGCCCCTATGTCCAGAAGAGCCAATGCCAGGCAGCTCCAGGATAGACCCTGGTCTAAACCAAGCCAATCAAGAATGATAGTAATGCCTCTGTGAGAACATATTTAAGAAGAGAAAAAGATATTGTGCAGAGGTATTTGTGGTCAGAAAAGACTGAGAACATGAGGCAGGAGCAGCCCTGCAGACAGCCAGGGCAGTGCAGAAGGAAGGGCAGGAGCTGCTCCAGGCTCTGGAGCTCAGATTCCCCTGCTGCCCCTGGAGCAGCCCATGGTGAGGCAGCTGTGCCCCTGCAGCCCAGGGGGGGCACAGGGGAGCAGAGATCCACCTGAACCCCTGGAGGAGCCCAGGCTGGAGCAGGGGGTGCCTGAAGGAAGACTTTGAAAACCTGTGCTGGAGCAGGCTCCTGGCAGGACCTTGCTGGACTTGCACAGAGACAAGCCCAGGCTGGAGCAGGTTTGCTGGTAGAATTTTTGGCCCTGTGGGGGACTCAAGCTGGAACAGCCTATTCCTAAAGGACTGCAGCCATGGAAGACTGAAACACACTGGAACAGTTTGTGGAGAATTGTAGCCATGGGATGGAGTCATGTCAGAGGAGCTCATGGAGAACTGTCTCCTGTGGGAAGGTCCCCATGCTGGAGCAGGGGAAGGACTCCTCTCAGGAGCAGCAGCAGAACAACTGTGCTGAACTGACCATAACCCCCATTCCCATCTCCCTGCACTGCTGGGGATGGGGGGGAGAGGAGGTTAAGCCTGGAAAAGACCAGGGGCTAGAGGAAGTTGTTTTTAAGATTTATTTTGTTTCTCATTAATTGCTCTTATTTTGTTGGTAATAAATTTAATTCATATACCCAAGTTGAGTCCATTTTGATTATGATGGTATTCGATGAGTAATTTCTCCCTGTTCTTATCTCAACTCATGAGCCTTTTTTTATATTTTCTCTCCCTTGTCTGGATGTGAGTGGGATTGAGAGAGCAGCTTTGGTGGGTGCCTGGCATCCAGCCAGGGTCAACCTACTAGTCTCTTGTTTTGACACAAAACAAAACAAAAGCACAAAATAATACTTCCTACTTGATCAAAATCAGAGTGAACCAAACATCAGAAGTGCATCTGTGTGCATAGAAACTTCAAGTTATATTTAATAGATCAAGCCCTGAATTCTTGCCTGATAAGCAACACAATGCTGATTCACATCACCTGAAACTTTAACCCCAAAGCTGATGAATTTGCTGTCTTTTAAACTTTTTTCCTCTTATTCAAATTAAATCATGAATTTAAGACTTTCTAACTTCAAATACTTGTCAATGTCTCTGAAAGCACATCACACTCCAGAGGTTGCCTTAAACCCCTTTAATATATTATCAATAAACAAGATTTTATTCCCTGCTGTAGAAAAATGATTAGTGATCCTTGATGTAGAAGACAGAAATAGAGGGCCTCTGAGCAAAGACAATAAAACTTATTTTAGGAACAGCTTGACCTCTCTTCTTGCTGAAAAGAGGATGAACCAAGATGGCTGGCACAGGATTTCTCTTTTTACTAAAAAAGCTATTCTTTTTAGAGGAAAAGGGAAGCTCCTTCCATAGGACAAGGGTAAAGCACCCTGTTTTGGGAGGTTCACTGCCCAAGACAGACACTACTGGAAAGAATCAGGCCATAAATACTGGAACTTACATAGTGATAAAAAGAGAGCATATAAATAAAGTGCAGGCAGCTGAAGAAAAAATATATAGACTGATAAAAACTCCTCAGTAAAATTAGCAACTGTCCTTGATAATAGAGGGAAGTATAAAGACTACACCCATTTTGCAAGTATGAGTTACTCTTTAGTGGCTGCATTTAACAATAAGTTCCTTGTCCCAATTATATACTTTAAAAATTAATTGAGCACACCCAATTTTCTGTCCTTTTGCTGTCACTGCATCACTGTTGCATGAGGTACCTGTTTATAGCTAAATGTCTATCTTATCCAGGGCTTTAGGGTAGCATGGTTATAAATTTAAATCGAAGCTCTGAGAGAAATGTGAAACAAACAAACCCCAGTCCTTATGATTTTCCTAGATTTTTTTTTCACTAATCTCTCTGTTTCAATAAAAACAAAGAATCTACATTCAAAGTTGAGGCTTTGCAGTTTATAGCTAAATGAACACAAGCAAAGGTTTTTCGGGAGAAAATTAACTGATGACAATTACTATGGCAAATTGTACAAGGTAATAGAATAGAAGATGCAGATTTTGGGGTCTGTGCTGTTGCACTGTTAAATTTACTGTTATAAATGCTTGAGGGAAGATAGGAGTTCCTCCATTCATGTTCAACAGGGCTCATTAGTTCTTGCACAAAAACACAAATTCATGGCTATAGAGCTCCAGAGGGGAGCTGATTATAATGTTACCATCCATGTGGCTGGGTTATATGAACAGTGTTGAACAAGACCACACACACCCATGTCTGTAAAAGCAGTTTCCTATATGGAAATTTTGGTGGGATTCAGCTCCAGGTAAAGAAACCTCCATTAGTCATCTGTGAAGTTGGGGAGCAAAGGAAGTTTACCAAGCTGCATGATCTTCACTGACCTTTCAAATTTTTTGTTGACATACAGGACTAGAATACATTGAAATGCCCTTGGTTTTCCCTACTAACCTCCCATGACTCTGTCAAGAAGATGCATGAAATTGATTCGTGGTCAGGACACCCACAGTGGGACTCATCACACATTTTTAGACCTCTGTGATGAAGATGTCTATGAGTCCCACTGCTAATGTAGGGTGATATTCAGGTAAAGTATCTTATGTTTGCCCTCTTCAAGCTGGCCATCAGAGTCATTAATGGCTACACTTTCAGAGGATTTTGGTAGCTGACATGCAGTTTTCTGTGGAGACAAATGCTTGCTGAGATGCGCTGGCACTGACAGTTTATGTAACAGTTTTAGCTAACCCAATAACTCTCCCAGCCATGGTAATAGACCAGTCAATGTGGCTGTATCCAAATGTGGCCAGCAGGATGAAGGAGGTGATTCTGCCCCTCTGCTTCCCGTTGGTGAGACCCCACCTGCACTGCTTCATCCAGCTCTGGGGTCCCAGCTCAGGAGGGATGTGGATCTGTTGGAGTGAGCCCAGAGGGGAGGCCACGAAGATGATCAAAGGGGTGGAGCAGCTCTGCCAGAGGAAAGGCTGAGAGAATTGGGATTGTTAATCCTGGAAGAGTGAAGGCTTTGGGGTGACCTAATTGTGGCCTTCCAGTACCTGAAGAGAACTTATAGGCAAGATGGAGCAAGATTGTGCACAAGGGTAGGTAGTAACAGGATGAGAGGGACTGGGTTTGAATTGGAGTAGATTCACATCAAAAATTTGGAAAAAAATTCTTTACTGTGAGGATGGTCAGGTCCTGGCACAGGTTGTCCAGAGAAGCTGTGGCTGCCCCATGCCTGCAAGTCCAAGGCCAGGCTGGATGGGGGTCTGACCAACCCCGTCCAGTGGAAGGTGACCCTGTCCACAGCAGTTGCGTTGGAACAAGGTGGTCTTCAAGGTCCCCTTCCAAGCCAAATCATCCTATGATTCTATTTTATTTTTCCACAAGAAGTCCAAATAAGAAATTAGTTGAGACACCAGACCCAAAGGAAGAGGTTTTATTCCTGAGTAATATACATATTTGTCATCAATGGTTATTACACAGATGTTAAAAGATGTTTTCAGCTGAACTGTCCCATGGATTCCAAATACCACAGATTCCAGATTTCTTATGCTCTCCCTCGGGGTGAGGTGGCACAGATTAGCTTTCTTGCTAAGAAAATAAAGCAAAAATTATGGAGCCACTTTAAAAGGAAAAATGGGAGATTAAAGCAAAGTAATAATATAGCTTGAGAGGGCAAAGTCTATAAAGAAATTGTACCTCATTCTCTGACTGCACAGAGCACATTAAGATCATAATATTCTATGTCTCTTTGGGCTTTGGGAAAAGCAGGCTGTCCCCTGAATAGCAGAATAAATGAAACCTCGTTTCTTATGTTTGTTCTGCTTGGAATTAAGTTCTCTAATATCTAATATTGTGTGAATTATGACTGATAATTTTTGTCATTTCATGTTTACCTCTAAACGTTCCTGAAATGGATAATTTTTTTGAGGCCTAATTAAAATCATGCATATAAAACATACAACAGCACTGCTCCTTTGTTAAATATAACCAAAATTCAAATATTGCTTCAGTATATCTAATATCAAACATTTCCAGTTCTATTGTAAAGGAGCAGAAAGAAAGATATACAGATGCAGATACACCAACATAGACACATGATTGTAAATGCTTTATTTCCTTTGGGAATTAGGTCCACATTGCAGATATGAGTCAGAGATCTTTCCTCTCCCTCTGATCAGATTTGCTCACATCTTTTCAATTTGTCTGTTATTGCTGTCCCCAGAAACAAAACACAACTTTAGCTGAATTGAGTGGCACAAGCTAGTGTGAAATTTAAATAAAGTTATCTAATATTACTGGTGGTCCTTTCTTGAAATGAGTTTGTATGATGAATCCAATGTGGCATGTGTGCCTGGACTGCCTAGAACTATCCCATTTCTCTCACTAAAAATTTAAAAACTCTAAAATTTTGAAATCTAATTTTCATTTATGCTTTGTTAAATTTCTTGCTGCAAAGTGTTCATTTAGCAAGAATAAGATTTACAGATACCCAACTGGTAATAAAAAACACCAGCTTTTGTAGAGAAAATCAGAATATAATTGTTACCTAGGGTATTTCAAAATAGAACAAAACAATTAAGGTTTGAAATAACCTAACTGCCAAGTACCTCTACTTCAGCATAGCCAGTAGCACAAGAAGAAAAGGGTTAAATATGATTACAGGTAGCATAACAAAATCTCTGTTTCTTCAGAAGAGGCCAACTTTGTTTCTTTCTATCAGATGTATTTTTACCAAGTTGGTATTCCCTCCTGGACCCACCAAAATTCTGTGAAAGTCAGGAAATTGGACATCTTGTTTTGCTTAGTGTTGGAGAAATTGCATTTATGTCCTTGAGCTGAAGTTACTGGCTTCTAGTATCTGCTTGTTGCAGTTCAGGGGGAAGGGGAAAAAAGAAAGGGAGGGGTAGGGAGAGGGAAGAAATTCCAGAAGGAATTCCGGAAGGAAGGAGGGAATTCTGGAAGGAAGGAAGGAATTCCGGAAGGAAGGAAGGAATTCCGGAAGGAATTCCGGAAGGAAGGAAGGAAGGAATTCCAGAAGGAAGGAAGGAAGGAAGGAAGGAAGGAAGGAGTGAAGGATATGTTTTATTAGACAGGGTATTGTGTTTTATTAGTCAGAGTATTGAGTTGCTTAGTGCAGACAGGGCAATGCTATTGAATGATTATGTCTATGAAGGTGTCTATGAATCATGGAAGAATTAACACAATGCAATCCTTTCTCCAGTTGAACCGGGCTTCTAAGGCTCTTCTTTTTCTCAAACCTTAGAAATAAATAAATAAATGTATGAGAAAAAGGTACATAGTACATTTTTGCACAGGAAAATAAATTGATTTTGAATGTGATCTGGCTCAGATATTCAGTAAGAATCAAAAAGGAGGGCTGCATCTTAAGGAATCATATTAGATAGAAAAATGTCTTTAGAAAAATGCTAGAAGAGGAAAAAAAACTACAAACAACCCAGAAAGAGAAGACAGGATTGAATAAAAGGAAAAAAGGCTATGCTTAGTGTCACTGAATTCAGTAAGTGATTACACGACACAGGTTCATTCAGGACCTAGCGAGTGATCTACAGCCTGTGTTCTGCAGGAGGTCAGAATGGAGATTAAAGTGACCTTTTCTAGCCTCAAATTCCATGAATCCAGTTGTGAACCCAGGGTCCCAATGGAAACTAAGTGACGGTATAAAGTCTTTGGAGTAAGCTAACCTATGGTTGATGGATGGTTTTACTTCTTTATTTCCATAGAGTCCCCCACCATATTACTCACACAAAACAAATTTCTCACTTGTGACATTCAAAACTTTTACAGAAAAAGGAGCAATGGGCATACATAACTGCAAGTACCTCCAGGTAGGAAATAAGAAAAGGTTTTAAAACTACTGGGGGATACAGTTTCTGGAGCAACATTGAAAAGAAAACAACAAGTAGTACAGAAATACACTTGAATATGGGACTTCATATGTTCATGGGCAAAACAAAAAAAAAAATATGATCTGCAATAGTGGGGAACTAGACTAAGCAGTTGAGAAGATTTGTTGAAATTTTATTACTTATGTTTCTAAATCTTTGGAAATGACAGTATAGATTTTCCAGCATCACTTAATGACTGAGAAACAGAAAACTTTTTTGTTTTCAAGGTGAGCTGAATTCTGCATGAGGAAGCACTGCCTTAACACATTCATTTTAAAACTCACAATGGAAGAGAGAAAGCTGCATGGGTTGCTTGAAACAACAAATCCCACCTTCAGATATTGTGTCCCTTTCCTCCCTCTCTTTTCAGACATCTGTCTTCATAGCCTCTTTTTTAAACGGCAGTCACTCACTGGACTGGGTTCAACAGCCTCAGTTTCTGCTCTGAATCCACTTCTGTACTTTCACACCAGGATAGACAGAGAAAATATGGGCATAGAGAGGGTTAATCCTGAAAGACTACAAGAGAAAAAAAAACCCTGTGTAGAGTGGGAAATTAGTCAGCAGAGACCTGACAAAGTGCTTCCTACACATGCTGTTCTGTCAGGCTGCACAGCTTCTTCTGCTTCAGAGGTAATTACATAGATTTTCTGTCTTGTACTTGCAAAAACACAGCACAGCACTCCACCACTGCTTGTAGCTCAGTGCTTCAGGGCTCCAGCTGCATGGGGCTGGAAAATGTTTACACAATTTCTTTTAAGATTTTTAAACCACAGTAAGGGACGTGGCTAACTCTTCTTCTAAGGGGGTATTTGAAGGAGTCCCCTCCTAAGCTGGGCTTGGGTGAAGGGAAGGACTTCCTTGTCAGGCAATGTAATTATCTCTCTCTCAAGGAAATGGCTTCTGCTACACCATAAATCAAACAATAAATGTTTCTGAATGTTTTAACTAGAGAGGACTCAAAAGAGTTTGGACATTGATCTGGATTTCAAATTCTCACTGTTTCAGATGCAGAAGACTGGTTTAAATCCATTGCCAATTTTATACAGTAGTTTTCTGGGGCCCGATAAGAAATGCATTCATTCTTTTTGTTTTGATACTTGCACAGATTTACATATTCAACATATATCAAGGTGTTTATCATTAAAAATAATATCTGTGAATATATGTTTTCCTCCCTTATTACTTTGAACTGTTTCAATAATTTTGTGGTTAGTGCAGTACTGAGATGAATATTTCAAATCATCTGTAAATTCAGATTTAAATATTCAAGCCAATGCTTGCAATGTGCACTTCTATTACATGTTGGGAATGAAGTGTCCATTTTTTTTTGAAAAGACATTTCTAGAGGTTAGTATAAATTTAATGTATTTTTCTAACATGGAACTGCTTGTGGTATGATAGAACAGCTTTAAATACATTCAGGTCTATGTGAAAGTCTTGAGACAATGATTGAAACAACAAAAATAATAACCACAATAATAAAAAAGAATAAAAATAACCCTAAAATACAGGGTGAAAGTGATGCTGATAGTCTATCTAATGACCTTGAGATGAGAGAAATTTCTTTTCTGTTGTCTATGACACACTGTCCACACTCTTCATAAAAATTTCCAGGCAGCCCCTGCCTATGCTTCCATATATTCACTATTAGAAACTCTTTCTTGTTGCTTTTGCTCCATCTTCTTTCAGTTGCTGAATGGAATTGCCCTTAACCATAATGCAGACTTCTCTTCCTCTGTGGCACTGCCTCCAGAATGACTGAAAAAGTCCCCATCTTTCACTCATCCTTCTCTTTTCTTTGACTAAAAATGTCTGTATGTTTCCATATTTGTCAAGTTTTCCAGATTTCAGACTACTCTTGAAATCTCAGGAAACCCACTTAAAGCAAGTTTCCAGAGCTGCAAGACTGAAATCAAGGAGATTAATTGAACTGTACATTTTAAAATAATAAAATGATAGGAAATTTTAATTTTAACTGGGTTTTCTTTGATTTTGTTTTAATCATAAAAAGAAAAGTTATGGAAAATTTGTGGTAGTGGAGACCTGGTTAATTTCCTAAGTATTTCTTCAATAAAAACAGCCATTTGTTGCCTTCACTATAAATACAGCAGATTATCACAGTTTTTGTTTACACAGAACCCCAGATTGGGTCAGGTTGGAAGAGATCACATGCTTTGGAGTGATCTGGTCCAACCTCCCTGCTCAAGCAGGGTCATCCCAGGGCACATTGCACAGGATTGTGTCCAGATAGTTATGGAATATCTCTAGGGAGGAAAACTCCACACCCTCTCGGGACAAGCTGTTCCAATGTGTGGTCACTTAGATGTAATTTTCAACCCTAGAGTAAGGAATGTATAACTAAATGCATTACAAAAGCCTGAAAGAATGAAAACATTTGATTTAAGTAGGACATTTGTTTTGTCTTTCAGCACCCATAATGTCTTTTTCCTTCTCTGATTTCTATCATGTTTATTTTCATCACAATCATGACTTATTCACCCTTCTTATAGTCCATCAGACTGTCATCTCCAAAGACAAACAGTTCTTTTTACCTGGTGGCAGATATTTGGCTCCTAAACAATTTCTCTTCTCATTGTGACCTTGCTTCAGGCTGAGATATGGAGAGAAGGGAATGGAAAAGGAAAAGAGAAAAGGGAAAAAAAGGAGAAAATGCAAAAAAAAGCCCAAAGAGAAACACTAAGGGGAAAAGGTGAGGTTAGACCTCAGTCCTTTAGAAAATGTCATCTGATTTGAACAGGAGCAGTACAAGCATGAAAGAGGATCAAAGCAAGGTTTAATCATTGCATTTCAGGATGAATTTTTTTACATTTTTTTTCAGGTTTTGGTATTTTCAGGTTCTACTTCTCACATTTTTTTCAGATACACAGATTTTTCTGTGTGGGTAGAAGGTGAGAAGCTGGCAGCATAACTTTGCCACTGGTAAATAGGAAAGATTTTCTTTAAAGCAACTGCTAAGAATTTGTGTTGTGTCTAGATAAACTCAATGAACTTCTATACTAGATAATTCCGATTAGAAAATGTGCTTGTTTTATTGCTTGGAAATAAAGACAACTCTACTAGTTTAAAGGAATTTGTATTCTTACTGGTTAATAATAATTCACTCCAGCTTGATAAGAGGGACTTTTATTTTCTCTGTTTTTTGATGGGGGGTGTTTGTGTTTTGGGCTTTTTTTGGTTGGTTGGTTGGTTGGTTTTGTTGTGTTTTTTGGTTTTTTGGTTATTTTGTACGGAATTAATTCATTAGGGAGATTACTTGCACCCACTTCCACGATGGATGGAGGCAATAAGTCCACAGGATCCCAGCTCCT
>VZTZ01104344.1:25283-71057 GCA_013400955.1 Drymodes brunneopygia
AAAAGCTTTGGGCAGAGCTCCTTGAAGAGCCTGTAGGGAAGGTAAGTGGCAAAACAGAGTCAGAGGGGAAACAGCTCCAAGCAAAAGTTATTATTTCTCTTCTCTTTTTGGGTTTAGGCCTAGATTGGATTGTGCTGCTCTTGAAGTTTTGTGTTAGAGGATATTGGACATGTGCTGTTACTCCTTGTCATTAAGGTTGTTTTTTATTGCTAGAGTGCAAACCTGC
Source organism: Drymodes brunneopygia (assembly GCA_013400955.1). Lineage (NCBI taxonomy): Eukaryota > Metazoa > Chordata > Aves > Passeriformes > Petroicidae > Drymodes > Drymodes brunneopygia. The sequence goes on from VZTZ01104344.1 coordinate 25,510, forward strand.
TCTCTCTGTTCTGCAGGTCTTTGATATCTACATAGTCTTTTGGTTTCATCATTTTGCTTTCATCAGGAAGGTATTCAAAATGCTATCTGAGCAATGCGCATTTATTTGCTGAAAGCATCTTGTCATACTATGTCAGTTTAGGAGTGATCATCTCAGCCAATGCCAGAAAAATGAAATGAAATTCTTTCTTGTACAAAGTTTAATAATTTCCATCATGAATTTTGGACAGGAATTAGAATGCTGAGGCTGTGGAAATGTTCTCGGCAATATCACAAAGCACGCACAGGCTTCTGTTTTCACAAAAGCTTCAATAGTTTCTCTTCATGAAAGCTAGCACATTAGAAATCATATTTCATTCCCAAACTCAACCAGGTTTTGTTCCTAAGATCTCTTTTTGCTGAGCTTTTATATTAGATTGGTCTGAAGCTTTTGAAAAGTGAAAGTTAGTTTAAGAATGATCTCAGTACATCTAGAAGACAAAATCTCTCAAGCCATCAAGACAATTGTCGTGAATTGTCTCCCTTGCTGTAGTTAGTATTATAAAGGTCATAAAGATCTGGAGTCTCTTGGAAGATTTTAATCTGGGGGAAAAAAGATCTCTTCTACTAGCAGTCAAAAAAACTTCATGTTTTTAAAATGAGGTTATCAAAAATGCAATTATTTATTTTCTCAAGCTTTGTTTAGCTACCTGGCATTCAGAAAGAGTAAGAAAAAGGGGTTAGATTAGGAAAAGAGACAAGATTCACTCTATAAGCAGTAATATCTGATCACCTGCTGTCCTAGTTGGTAACAAAAGATTTAATCCTGAAAGGTACTAAGGTATTCCTGAGTTGTATTAAACAAAGTTATTGGTGTTATTATTACTTTGCTTTACATGAACTTTTGTGTGCTTCATCAAAAGTAAGTCAAGCCTGTACAATTTTGAACATGGAAGGCAAATACGAAACAAGAATACAAATGGGTATGGAGCAAGCTGACAAGTCTTGCTGGAGCTGGCACATCAGATGACTGCAAAAGTGGAAAAACAATGCTATATCCTCTAGTTCCCAGTCCGCTGGTCTGACTATTGAATCGAGTTGCCCACATTTATTTCTTTCTAACAATAAGTTATGGAAGAAAACTAATAACTGCAAAACGGAAGAGAGAAAACTAAACTGGTAGAAAAATACTTGCTTCTCACTATACTGATAACAACATCACTCATGAGGAATAGGGTTTTTTTAATTTTATTTTATCTGTTAACTGGTTGACAGTATTCATTTAAGAGGTGGAATTTTATTGGGATTTCTTGAACAGCAACATCCAAGACAAAAGGAATTGTGACAAAAAAAAAGTTATAAAAAGACTCATAGAAAAATAAAAGAGGCTCTTTTTGTTTGGTTTAGCTTTATTTTTTCTCTTAAGATTGCATGCCCTATTACTTCCACTTGTTACTAAGAAGAAAAAGAAGATAACTCCTATCTAAAGAAATATTTATTTCAGTATATTTTCAATTCAAATAAACAGTCTACCTTCAACAGTGAAATTTATAAACGAAATAAAAATGGCAAGGTTTTTTCCTTCTGTACTCTCCTTCTTTTATTTATATAACCACAATCAGACAAACTATAATGCTATCTAAACAACTACACACATTAGGAAACAAACAAAGATCAATAGCTATAATTTGACACACATACACTGTTCACTGTGAAAACATCAATAGTACAAAAGCTTCATGGGCATAGCAGGGGAAAATCTGTTTGGTAGATGGTGTTGGCAGAAGATTAAATAACCACATGTCAGAAAGAATAAAAAAAAAATTCAATAAACTGAGTGCATACTGGAGATGTGCAAGTACTTTGAGCTAAACTGTTAGTATTAATAATAAGAAAATTATCTTTGTCTTCCAGTCATTCAATTACTTCATGAACAAATATTTTGGCTCAGATCTCTGATATTCAAACATATACTGTCTTTCCTATCTGCCAAAGGACTGCTACTGAAAGGCAGGGAAACAGGAAATGACTTGCACGTTGGACGATGATATCTTGAGCTGCTATTTCATAAACAGCACTATAGGTGACTATTCATCTCATCCTGATCCCAAACACTCTGGAGGAATCATAAGAGTGAGATGAAGGCAGCAACTATTTGGCCAGGAAGAAAAGAGACACAAAATTTATTGAAAGCATCTAAGAGAAAGTAGAATTGAGGTTCAGGGCTGAATCACCATGTCCAGTGTGTGCACATCAAACCCTCCTTTTGAATCTCAGGGTGTTACTCTGAGATATACATTTAAGTACATGCTGAAAAGCTTATAGGATCATGCTTTCAATGTCTTAGTTATCCATTAGTCATTAAATTATTTCAAAATGCTAGGTGGTTTGTAAGACCATAAGTCTTTAATTCTGTTTACCACGCAACTCCATTCCTTTGACCATTGTGTCTAATCCACAAACGCTTTCTCATTAGTTTGTTTTACAAACCAGTTTTTCTTATTTCTTCTTCAGGTAGTCTTCTGCTTTTTTTTTCTTCAGGTGATGGGAATTGCAGTTCTTTTTAATTTCAGTTACAGTTATGAGACACAACCATTCAGAAAACTGGTCCCATCAACTTTCTCTATCTCTTTTGCACTGAAGAGGCTGTGTAAGGGAAGTCCTTCAAACAGAGTTGATATTGTCAACAAAGGTAAAACAAACAAACAAAGATTATAAAATTATTTTGAAATATGAAATATGGATCTCACAAAAAGGTATTTCCATATTCCTCCTGCCTGATGATTATTTGTGACAAATGGGTGCTACCACACATAAATTATACTCCTAAAAGCTAGTTTGCATGTACTTGTGCACCTAGTGAGAAATCTGAATATTCACATTTATCTCATGTCTGCTACTCTGCTGCAAATTCTTCATATTGTGATGATATAAGTAATGAGATTCCATTGGCTGTGTTTACATTTTTAAAGACTCATAGAGTGATTTGATTTTATACAAATTCAATTGTAACTAAACCAAACAAATGAAAAAAAATTCAAAATGTGTTTCAAGCTGCTGTGGTTAGGAACATCAGATCCTGTGTCTTAATTAAAAAAAATTGCATTAACATTGCTTTATTGAAATTTCTTTACTGAGGCTTTTATAATTTTAATAAGGCCTGATCCATGATATCTTAATGTCCATGTCTAGTAATACAGAAATTTAGGAATGGACTAGTATCTTTAGTTTAAGTTACTTAGTTGAGGCACTGAACTCAGGAACTTACTTACACTACACTTTTTGCCACTAATGCTAAGATTCAGATATCTGCACAGGGAAATTCATCTATCCCAGGACTTGTCTACCCCTGAAGCACCCAAAGTGAACATTCAGGTTGATAGGCCTCTTAGTATTTGTGTCATATCCCTGTATATGTCACATTTAATATATAATATATTATTTAAATTCAGCCCTACTTGAATATTAGATTCCCAAGACTGTGGACCACAGCAACCCAATTTTCAGACTTATTTTTCTGTCCCCTATATGTGTGAGCAGTTTGTTCAGTGTCCCGACTGCCAAGGGCTGATATACATCTCTCACCTTTAGCTGACCAGTTCTTAGAGACTTGAGAAAGCCACGTGCAGTCTGATTCTCAGCCACCATGAATCTAGCAGCTGAAATCAATGAGGGTGTCCTTGTTGATTATTCCCAGAGATGGGATATTGACCTTGTAACTTTTGTGGGTTTCCCACATTGGGCCCAAGAATATAAATTTTTCCAATCTACTGGTCCCATGTGATTTTTACCCAAGGATGACAGCTCGTCTGGATAGTTTAGATTAAAAGACAAGAGAATGTTTGGCCTGTCAAATGGTCTATATTAAGCTATACAAGATTTTTTTTGTCTGTTGTGAAAAAAAATCGTGTAATTTACAAATCTGTAACTAAGAGCAGCCATGCTTTCAAAATTTTTTAAGTGAGCCTGCCCTAATTTACTGAATTTACTGCCCTGATAACTGAATTCAGTCCAACTGCTCTGGGAATTCAGCATGAGAAATGCAGTTTGAAAGATTCAAGGCTGTAGCTACAATGTTAAAGGTGCCCACCCAAACACAGTCCAAATCGTGCAGGAGGACTTGCACAGACATTTCTCTGTACAAGTCTCTTCAACTAAAGCATCAGTTTTCACTCTTCTTAGGATCTGGTTTGACTTTCTTAAGGCTTTTTCTTTGTCTTTTTATTTTCCTTTTTTAATTTATTTTTTAAATTTTAATTTTNTAAATTTTAATTTTAATTTTTAAGATTTAAAGTGCCTGAAACAATGCAAATGCTGTGATTGTGTGAGTGATGGATATGAGTACCCAATATGATGAGGTCAAGGGTCTATATCTCACTTCTGAGTCATGGAGGACATGAGGAGACCTTAATGGTGCAAAGTGTGATGGAATAGGGACTGCAACACCTGTGCAAATGGGGAACAGGATGCATGGCACAGCCTCACACCTCCTGCCCGCAGGCATGAGTCGTCCCCAGAACTGTATCAGGATTTCACCCCGAAGGAAAACTATTGGCTTAGTCCTGGAGAAAGAGCCTGTTAACAAACTAACATGAGAATAATTAAGGAACAAGGAGCAGACTCAGGAACTGAAAATATGTGACAATTTAAATGCATCCCTACAGAGTTACTTCATTAATATTCCTCGTGCGAGAATAATGAAAACTTAGAATCAAAACTTTCTATTTCTTTCTCTTTCAGCAAATGGTTAATTTACTTTGACAGCAGAGTAAGAGATGAGAATGTTAACCTGTCATTACCTGGTGTGAAAGGGCATTTATGCCACAGCTTCCAGATTTGAAATATTTTCTATCCCTAGTGAATTTTGTTCAGTTCATTCCGACAATGTCTGAATATTTTTAGTACACTGAGAAATGTCTGCAGACAAGGTTAGAAGAAACATGCATTTTTTCCTTTTTTTTTTTCTTTTTATTTTTGTGGAACCACTGTTTCACATTTTGATAACCTTTTTTCCAGGGTACATAGCTTCACCAAAATTTTCAGGGTTTTTTGCTAAAGTTTGGCAAAGAGCAGAGAATACTCTTGAAAACAGAAAAAAACCCCATATTTCTTCCTCCTTTTATATCACTCCCTTCTTTGTTCAATTCATCTTTTTTATTTGCTCTATCCACTTGGGTTTCTATGTCTTATAGAAGAAGTCAGAGAGTGATTATAGATCAGCTGACTGAAGAGTCAGGATTTAGGCATCTGTGGTGGATTCAGCCTGGCTGGATGACAGGTGCCAAACAGTTCCCCTCCTCAGCTGAAGAAGTGATAGAAAATATAATGAAAAGCTTGTGGGATGAGACAAGGACAGGGAGAGGTCACTCACAAGTTGCCACTGTGGCAAACAGAATCAGTTTGGGGAAAATAGTTTAATTTCTTACCCAGCAAATTAGAGTAGGGTAATCAGAAAAAACCCCTAGTCTTAAAACACCTTTCTCCCCACTCTTTCCATTTTCCCGGGCTTAACTTCTTTCCCAAATTCTCTATCCCCTCCCCTTCAGTAGCCCTCAGTTGAAATTCTTCCCAAACTTCTCTAGTGTGGGTCCTCCACAGGATCACAAGCCCTGCCAGCAAATCTGCTTCAGCCTGGGCTCCTTTCTCTACAGGTCCTGCCAGGAGCCTGCTCCAGCACAGTCTTCCCATGGGGTCACAGCCTCCTTTGGGCATCCCTCTGCTCCAGCCTGGGCTACCCCGTGCCCTCCCTGGGCTGCAGGGGCACAGCTGCCTCACCATGGGCTGCTCCATGGGCTGCAGGGGAATCTGAGCTCCAGAGCCTGGAGCAGCTCCTGCTCCTCCTTCTGCACTGTCCTGGCTCTCTGCAGGGCTGCTCCTCTCACATGGTCTCATCCTGCTCTTCTCTGGCTGCACTTGAACTTTTTTCCCCTCCATTCTTAAGTATCTTACCCCAGAGGCATCACCACCATCACTGAGGGGCTTGGCCTTGGCCAGCCTTTGGTCCATCCTGGGTCCAGCTGGCACTGGCTCTGTAAGACATGGGAAGGGTTAGGTTTAGGGTTAGGGAAGTTCCCAGCAGTCCTGTCACCTCCCTGCTACCAAAACCTGGGCCATGCAAACCCAACATACAGCATCTGAATGGAGTGTAGAAAATCAGCTGGGAATGAGGAGATTGATCTCACCTTACGCCATGAAGAGAGGGAAAAAGTATCAAATACGAGGAGGTTGACCCTGTCAGCTTGAGATAACAGTCCAAGGTGCTACTCAGAAGGAAGGACTTAATAAGATACCACCTTACCAGCCTTTTTTTTTCACTTGCAGGTTGCAAATAAAGTATCAGGAGGACAGGAAAGAAAAGAATGCTGAAGTGATGAGAGCCTTGTTTTTCTGTCTATGCCACACAGAACTGTGTCTCCCAATTGACACCCATATCTTCCAGTCTACAGAGTAGCTTAGGAAATTCAAAGTAACGTCTAAAATTTTGATTTATTGCAAATTTAGCCAGAAAGAATCTGACTTGTTCATTCAGGATCTATTCTGAAGCAAAAGTATTAAGTTGTGTATATCGGTGATGCCACAGAATCAGCTACTTAGCTGGACTGAAGCTCTCTTGTTGCAATGTGTTACTTGGTGTGTACATTTAAACACCATGAGCACCCAGAAATAAAGAAATGAAACTGTGAAAATGTCCTGGTATATATTGTTTACCCCATCTGCTAAAGGAATGGTGTTGCTTAGCGGAGGAAGTGCGGTAAACACTATGTGCATGAATATTTAATCCAAGGCTGTGTCATAATACACATACAAGGTTAATAACACATCAGGATGCAAAGTTAAGATTACTTTTGAAAGGGTTACCTGAACTATGGCAGTTTCTAATTTTTGATTCCTGAAATGCTTTTTCTTAAGAAAATTCATGTGTAACTAAACACATTAAATGATAGTTTGCAAAGAGTACAAAGGAGTTTTCCACCTACCTCTTTTAATAAAGTTTAATTATTTCTAGAGTGACTGTGAAAATCACAGCAACAAATAAAGAATACAAAGAATTCTTCCATCTCTTTTATCAGTCAATGCTAGTTTAGCTAATTTTGCTTTCGGTTGTATTATTTTTCCATGCTTAAATAATATTTCCTTTCTTCCACCCTTCATTCTAACAATAGAAAGCATAAAACTTAATTTTTATTCCCTGTTCTTTTCAGGAAGCTCAACATTGTTCTTCATAATTTGCTCTTGTCATCTTTGTACTTATTGTCATGCATGGGTTCTTTCATGCATCTTCATACTACCAACAGTCTTTGTCCTTTTACATCTGACTTCAAATGTTAGATGTGTTTCACACTGTTCACATTATATTGCTGTTATTGTTTTCATTATTTTTCAAAAGTTGTATTGCAATGTAAGCACTTTGATATCCTCACAAGTGTCTTTTCCCCTGCCAAAGCTTTACATCCTTTTTTTTTCTTCTGTTTTTTTCTTACTTGATTCTGTTTTACCTCCAGAGAATGTATAGAATAATGTAAATATTAATGGAAAGTGGGATTTTTTTTTCCATTGGCCACAGCTTGCTCAAAGCCAAAATAATCTACATATTCATGTTCATTTTGATGTTCCTTGAGTCTCAGAGGCACATTGTAAACAGACCTGCATTCCTGATGTTGAATTTAGCATGTTTGTACTTAATACATTAGAGACTTTTTCCTTTTTCCCAGCTTTAGCCTTGTTAAAATAATCTGTAATACTGGCAAGGTCAGGGGAAAATGTCAGTTATTTGTTCTGTAGGTGCTGGACAGGCAAGCTGGAACTCCCCAGAGGCTCTTCTAACTTGTCTAACCAGGTTTGCAGAAACAGACTTTTTTTTTGTTTGTTTTCTCAAAAATCTGCAGGCTCTGTGCTTCATGGCATTCTGACCCCTTTGCCAACTAGCAGCTCCTTGGATGAATAAGCTACACTTAGGATTTGTGAACTCTTTTTTCCCCTTCTGTATTGTGTATGTTTCTAATGAGAATCATATTTGCTTTTCAGAGCTATGTGACAGTGAGTCTTTAAACAAGAGAAAGCTGAGTGTGACATAACCCGTGTGGCTCTTTGCCTGTGCTTCCTACATAGCTTTGTTTGAACCTGATACAATAGTACAGATGCCCCCCATTTCCATTTTAAAAGCCAACGGAAATGATCAAGCAGTACCTCTAGACTGTTTCTCACTGGCTGTATACAAGGAACATCCAGTGTTGATCCCAGCTGCTGAAGGAGAAGGAGCACAGTTAATGGGACACATCTTAAGCAGATTTTTCATCCCCTGAAGGCTTTTCCTCTTGGTCCTCTCTCCTTTATCTTTTCATAATTTCCTTTGTAAAATACAGATTTTAAAGGTCCCCGTCTAATAAAATGCATTCCAGAGGCAGAGATTTGTCTGTATTCCCATAAGCCTTTCCTCTCACATCACTTTCATTTCCATGACCAGTCCATGGATTTTCTTTCAACTCATCAGCCATATTTCTCACAGTATCATAGAAATGCTCAAGTTTGAATGGAACCTGAAATACCAGCAAGCTTCAACTCCCCCACCATGGGCAGGGACTGCTCCCACTATCCCAGGTTGTTCAGACCCCCATCTAGCCTGGGATTGAACATTTCCAGGGATGGAGCATCCACAGTTTCTCTAGGCAACCTGTGCCAGTGTCTCACCACCCTCACAGCCAAGAATTAATTCCTAATATCTAATCTAAATCTCTTTTACTTTAAAACCATTTCCCCTTGTCCTATCATTATCGACTGTTTTTAGATGTAAACTCACTTCCACCAAGTAACAAAAGCGCAATACTTCTGTGACTTCTCACGTAAAATGATACTGCAATAAATTGTCCTTTCTTATCCTTTGGTGTCATCCATCTGTATTTATCCCCCTCATTCTTCTCACCATGGACAATTGAATCTCCTCCATACAAACCTCTTCCAGGCAATCTCTGTGGATTTCAGTGACACCGCCTTTCTCATGCCATGCTACTCCTTGCCACGGGATTCAATGTGTGTTGCCTCGCACATTCAATCCTGTTCTAATCTCCCTTTTGTACCTGTTTATGTTTCCCCCAAAAGTATCATATATTTAGGCGCAGTTATAGGATTAAATGAACCAGACCAGAATTCCTGCTGGAGAGAATATTTGGTGTTTGGGTTTCAACGCTATAATCCAGAGAGAAATATTGGGAAGAGAGCTATGTACTCTCCCTGCAAAGCTTAGTTTTCAGCAGTAGATATTAATTCCCTGCAATGGTCAAGTGCAGTTTGAGAGGTACCAGGAACACAACTTTATATCACATATCAGATAGCATTTCAAAATTGACCTAATTTGTAAAAATATGGCCCTAAATTTGCTTGAGATGGTACAGGAAATTTCTGACTTGTATAACTCCCAGACCTTGGTGTTATACTAATCTTAAATACAAGATCTAAAATGACAACTTGAAAAAGTTTACCACTTTTTGTTTCTGTGTTTCTGATTCTAACAAAATTTGCCACCACTTACGGTGTCAACGCAGCGAGTCTTGAGATTTAATGGTGATATGTTAATTAGATAAAAGTAATCAAGCAACAAAAAGAATCCCAAAACAACCAACACCAACCAAAACCATAGGAACTAAATACCTAAATGGTAATATCTCACCTGATCTTCTCCTTAACTTCCTAGAAAGTTTTAAAAATCAAGAAAACAGAAAGCTTCAAACTAAAGGCACAAAAAAGAGACATATGTTTTCTTTGGGGAAAGAACAGGCCATGGCTAATATTACACAGTTGAATGCACATCTGAAAAACACTAAGAAACAGTTGGGATAAGATTGGTCGAAGAATTGGAAATGGAGTATCATTGACACTGACTTTGTTTAACACCTGGCAGATTTTAGATGACACATTATTTAGGCACAGAAATGTTATTAACAACTATGATTGGATAATAATCAACTAAATAAATTTGTCTTCTATAAACATTTAAATGTCTCTCAAAATAAAAGGATGCAAATGACCTAGCTAATTATGTTAAACTTTAATGTCCTTGATTGTGTAAAACCTAGGATTATTTGAGGTTTTACATTTTCAGTGATAATTTTACATTACTCAGACCCTGAATAGGAACATATCCCTATGTGACCCTGAAGTAGATATTCTTCACACATATTTTTAAATGCCTAAATCCTAAATTAAGCTAACCATCTAAGCCCTGCTTTACGATCAGTAAAGGCTTATATGCATATCCAGGAGTTTCTTCAACCAACCTTGATAAATCAAGAAAAGAAATCAGCATTTGTAAGTAAATATTTCTTCCTAGTGTTTAAAGAACAATACTAGATGGCAAACTAAGACTGGAATCTAGCTGCAAAAGCCAAGAGATAAATGATTCCTACCATGTGTAACTGATCTAACATACACTAAAAATTATGGAAAAAATCCCATTGTCCACAATAGGTTTCTGGCCAGATTTTGTATCAGAGTATTTTAAGAGTCTCAGATAATAGAAAGAAGAGTTTTGGGTGTCAGAACTGAAACAGCACATGCAGACAGTTTGACTCACTGGTCCATGGAAGTCACTATCATTTTGATAAACTGCAAGCATACCTTTGGCATAGGGGCATGCAAACTTTGGAAGCTAAGACTTGTACTTAATAAGTCAAAAAGTGAAAGAGGTGTAACAGCCTGAAAAATTTATTAGGATTTCACTTGCTTCCAAAGTTCCATATCTGGAAGCAATCAAGCACCCATGTGATGACTCTGTAGTAGCCTGTGGGAAGAAGGTTTATGTTTTTTAGTTCAGTGTCAAAATGTTAATTCTCCATAACACTGATGAAAGTATCATGAGTGGCAGTGATTGACTCTCTTTACTGATTTAGTAGCAAAGGAACAAGCAATGGTGATTGAACTAACTAATATCACACCAAAAAGTGGTCTCTCAGGAAAAGAGTCATGGTGAAATTGCTGGAAGCAACACACTGCCTGTCTTGTGGATAAATTGGGAAGTTTGGGTACTGGAAATGAGAAAGGAGCAGTTATAGAAAACTCTGAGATAACGCATTGCTTAGAAAAGAGAAGTATATCTTGGCAAAAGTCTCTTTCTAAAAAAAAAGGCGGGGAAAATGTTTGTAGGTGTTTTTCAGCAATTTATAAAATTAGATAATATTTACTTTTTCATAATCGTGAATTATAATACTCTGAAATGGCTCAATCAGATCCATATGGACACATAGATGATTTTTTTTTCTTTTCTCTCACTATTGCTTTGATGACATAGTTTTCAGAGTCTTAAGGTGATGCTTAACTTCCCACCATTAGTACTGCCACAATGTGTGCCTATATTGTACAAGGGAAGCCATCACACTAAAAATGTTTATATTCTAAACTGGATATCTACACTAGTTTTAATATCAGTGGAGGGAAATAGGTACTTCTAGTGCCCAATTCATTCACAGTGTAGGTCTTTAATAGAACCAATTTTTCTCCATGTGATTTGAAGGGATCCTAAGATAATTATTAACATGATAGATACTTGAAGTGAGGTGAATCATTCTGACTGCCTAGGAATCATATATATCAGATTTTGAACAATCAAAGCAGGCAAAGTCTAATCTGTGTGCTGATTACAATGAGTCTCTGGCCATATTGCATAACCTTAAACACCTTTATCTCTTGCATGGGAAAATCTGAAATCGGAGATTTCCCTGCTCCCTAAAAATGTGCTCCAGTTCAAGCCAAAGTCGAAGGAAGCATTTCCATTAACTTTAATGAAAGATGTCTTAGATTCCCCATTCACTGCAAAAATAAATGTATGAATTCTAGGACCAATCTTTTTGGCTTGTTTCTCTATGTCCATTTTGAGGGCTATGGATCACTACATTCTCTATTATTAGCTAAGAGAACTCAAATAAATGGAGCACAGGGAATTTCTTGCTTGGAGGTCATAGCTCTTTCGAGGACAAAGAGTTAGGAGAAGAAACTATGCATGGCTAATGCTGATGGAGAGAGTCTCTCTCAGACAGCATGTTACAGCCGTGGGTTCTGCCAGGGCTATTGTGTGATGATGTGTTTGAGACCCACAGGCAGCTGGTGCCAGATCCTGTCGAGAGAAGATTTGCTATAACCATTGACTTGCCACAAATAAATGACTACAGAAACTGTCAGTCACAATCTAGTATGTGGAAGCAAATTTATCTTCCATATCTATCTTACATCTGTCTGCAAATTCATGCCCATTTTCATGTTCCTGGAACCTTTTCAGTTCATAGGAAATGAACTGTAAAGAATGGATGATGCTTCCTACATCAAGGGACATTTGGTGATATTCTGGGCACTCTAAAAACTCAATCCACACTGGGTTTTTTTACTTTAAAGACAAAGTAAAATAGTTGCAGAGCTTACATACCCTGAGGCATTGCTTCAGCAGTGATTTTCATTTGTGCACTAAGTTGTAGTATCTCATTTGAGATATAAATCTTTGTGGATATTAGACAAAGGGTAGTAGATCTGACAGCCTGCTTACTGTAATTCAGGTTATCACATACTGACTAAGCTGAAATTTTCCACGGAGGAGGGGGTTCATTGTCAAATAATAGTCGGTAGGATCAGGTACTTATCGTTCAGAAACTGGCTTTATTCCAATGAGTTTTGGAGGAAGGTTGATTTATAATTGCTGGGATCTAACCCAGGCTCTTCCCTATCTGCCAGGGAAAGGAGGAGGGCAGAGCAGCCCTGTGAACAGGCACAGGAGAATTGCTTCAGAGAGTCAAAATCACCCACACTGCAGACACTGTCATTTTATAACTAAATTGCAAAGCTGTCCCTTTTTTTCCCTGACTTGATCAATTCCATTGTAGTACAGATTCCCTTGGAAACACCAACATTTCCACAAATTTATTTCAAGCTTCTTACATAATGGAATACATTGTTTGGCATATAGATTTAGAAAATAAATAAGAAAAAATCTGAAATCAGAAATGAAATAAAGTTGCTTGAGCAATGAAGGAGACGAGCGAAGCACATTTATAACATTCTTTTTGCTGTGAACACTTAGATTCAGAAGGGAGGAAATGGCAGCACTCTCTTTAATTTGAAGAAAAAGTGAGATCATTTGATGAGTACAGCCTAATCCTCAGTGAATGTTCATCAACTTCATAAAACCGAGTTCCAAAGCCTCATGGCCATCCTTCAAGTAGCAATCCTTTCAGTAAGTTTCCACTGAGGATATTACTCTGGTGCCATGGAGAGTGCCTTAGAGTTTGCTACAAAACTGCAGTGCATCAGTGCACACCTTCAAATGAACCATGAGAGGTAGAAGGGAAAGCTTAAAGTTGGAAGTCATTTTGTTACTTAAGGACAAATTTGACCCAGATGGCCCCTTGAAAGTCAGTAAGAGATGCACACTCTAAAGAACTCATTTCTCTCTTTTTTCGAGGGATGAACAAATCATTTCCAGTAATTAATATTTTTGAGAAAAGTAATTGCCTCTTTTCCTGCAGTCAAGTAAAAAAAAAAAAAAAAAGCCCTATAATAGTTTACATCAGCAGGTTTTCATTTCTTCATTTCATTAAGTTAGGCTGTGAATCAGCTAAGGGTTGGCCTTCTCAGGGCACAGACCTGAGTTCAAGGCACGTGGTTCTACAACCAGCCTTTCCTGAGATGATTGTCACAATTCGGTCTGATTAGTAAATTCCTGTTAGACTTTTCACACTGCTTGCATTCCTTGTTGGTTTGGATTATCAGCATTTTTTGCCTTAAAATTCTTGAATATTCAACAGGATATCCGACTCTTACAGATTATCTCTACATCTGAGAATTAGAAAGGTCACTGAACTGATTTAATGTTTTACTTCTAAGTTTTCTTTCCTATTAAGTACTTATCAGTATTTGACTCAAATGACAACTCGTGCCTCCCTATCCTCTGTGCCTATATTTTATTGTTATTAGGTTCACTTCTTGCATTATTACTGTTAACATCTTGTTATCACTATTACTTTAGCATTAAAGGTGTATAGATAGGTGAAGCAAAAATCCTAACAATTTTTTATCTCAACTATTCGTAGCTTTCAAATACTAACACATAACAGAACACATAACATGCAGAAAAATATGATGTAAACCAAAAACAAATCACTTATCACATTCTTAAATGACTCCCCTATATTCAAAGGGAATGTCCAAGGACAAGCAGGAAACTTTATCCAGATGAGCAACTAGTTTCAATTATTTTCCTGAAACACAAAAGCAAAAGTGAAGTCTTGGCCTTATTAAGGTTATTAGCTGCTGAACCATTAGATTTAAGTGGTTAGGATCCAAAGCCACTTTAATTTTCATATCTTTTTTCCTTTTTATTTTATTTTTTTTCTAACTTTGCAACCATTCTTTAGCTTATCCATCTGAGCTGTTTAGTGTAGATTCAAACTTCATACAAGAGGATCAAAATGATATCTGTGTGGTAATGAATAAATCCAATGTGTTCGTATTCTGAACAACAAAATCCAGGCTTCTGCAACAGTTAGCTTTGAAAGGGATGAAAGGTATATTTTCATAATACAGCTTTCTTCAATTAAAACAGCTAAAAGAAACATACTCAGGGGAAAAAATAATAATAAAAAAGGACTCATCTTTAGCTGACATGTTGGAGTCAACTCAAAACCTTCAAACCAGCTGTACTGAGAGAGAAAGAGAGCTTTCCAGGCTGGAGTCTCCCAAGGGATCTGGAGGTGATGCAGGCTTTTTCTTTTTTGTGTCTCCCTATTTTTTTATTTGCCCTACAGTCTCACAAAGTGGGAACACATGAAGTTAAAAGGAATAAGCTTGTCTAACATCTAATAAGAGAAGAATCTGTCACTGCCAGTGATATGAATGGGAATACAAAAGCTGTAGGCATGTATATTCCTTCTGCAGCAAAATCACAACAAGGCATAAGGTTAGCTTTAGATCTGCCCTCGCTTGCTTTGGAAGCTCTGTTTAATTGTAAGTCACGATGCACTGTGGGCAGAACAATTAGTTGTATCTATATTAGATCTAAGCTGTAATTATTTGTTACATTAATCATGAGTAGAGTGGGAATTTAATTAGTCACGAACATTATGTGGGTTTTTTTTTGTTTTTGGTTTTTTTTTTTTTTTAAGGGGGAAATGTCCAGTTTTCTTATTAAATATGTCTTAATAGAGCGAGTCCTGGATGTCTGCAAGCCAGTGTCATGCCCAGGGTCTTTCCACCTGCTTGAATATGCAGGATTTCTATCCCAACAGCAGAGCCTAGCACTGACTTGCGTTTATACCTGACGAGCCAGGTATGAGCCAGGACTGAATTCAGACAACCCGCGTTGGAAGGATGGGGGAACGAATTTCAGAGCTATTGCAACAATGTCTCATCACTTAGACTTCATTAAAGTGTGTTAAGCGGGGTGAGGTGCCTCCCTCGACTGCGTTTGCTCCACTGCGGGTAAAACGGCCCCCAAACAGAACAATTCAGGTCGTTCTTTGCATCCAGCGCGGGATAGGCAGAAGGCATTTTGTTCCCATTTCCCTGCGCTAGCAACATTTATCACAGGGCACTACTGCTGTGAGACCTTCCCCAGTGCTAGGGCTCCCCTGTTGCCGTGCATGGCAGTATTTTGGCTCCCTCGCTCCTGCGAGCAGCTGCCGGTTCAGGGGAGGCGGCGAGCGCCGGGGGAGCAGGCGGGAGCGCGTCCCGCTCGCCGGAGCGCGGGGCAGCCGCACCGAGCGGGGATTCCTCGGGCCGCCCCGGCCCCGCCGAGCGCTGTCACTGCACCTCAGCTCCTCACTGCTCGTCGGCCTTCTGCAGCGTGACATGCCGTGTGAGCACAGGCAGGCTGCCGTCGCCCCTTTCCCAAAGAGCTAAGGAGAAAGGACGCGGTTGTCCCTGGATCCAGGCAGAGGATGTTGCGGTCTCCAAATAGGCAACTGCCATCCATGCCCTGCTTCCTGAACGTTGTTGGGTGCTTTGCAGGGTGAGCAGCACAGGAAAGAAGTGATTTAACTTTGGGAAAGGGAAAGCAAGGTATACTTTCAGGTGTTTTTAAAGAGTGAGTTTGTTTGGTTTTTTTCCCCTAATGCAAGGGACAAAATTGTGAAGGAGCTATTTTGGAAAGGTTAAGGGGAAAACAAGGCTGGACTAATGTGCTGTTTGAAGGAGAAGCCATTTTGACGGTAAAAGAGAGATGACAGATATTTTCTGTTCGTGGGACAGCTTGTGCAACTTGTCCTGTGGTTCACCTGCCTGCACATGCATGCCCAAATCTGTGCTGGGTGTGAGCATCCCTGCAACAATGTCAGCCGGGCTCTGAGCTGCTGCCCAAGTCAGATTCCTCCTTTCAGGATTGGTACCTACATTACAAAACCCATTGATTTTGATCCACAGAAACAGTCACACCACAGGGGTTGAGACTATTTGTGTAAGTAAGTGCTCTCTCTGACATGACAGAACTTGCCTGAAGCTGAAGGATAATTTTCAGACATCTGCTCCTTGCAGAAGGGGCTTCTTCTCCCACAGACCACATTTCAGCTTTTGGGAGTTCCTTCATTATGCTTTCTAAGGTGAGTTCATGTATTATAGACCAGGCAGCAATTTGCCAAACAGATTTCAGGGTCTGATGCCAATCCAGAAATAAAGTGACATTCATGTAATAGTTGATTCCTCTTTATGTGTCTAAGGTCTTGTCTTTCTTTCTACTGCTAATTAAGACTTCAAATAAAAGCTGGGGTAATTCCACATCTGAGGTTTTAGGCATTAAAACTTGTCTTGTTTCTAAAATGGTCACATAACATTGACCATATCTTTCAACTTTAGAAATTTATTACTTTGTGAGGTGTTTGATTTTTATGAGTTTTGTTGTTGTTGTTGTTGCTGTTGTTTTTCCACAGTCTGTAATGTAAGAAAAAGACATTAAGCTAGTTTAGGGTCACTGTTATTTTTTTCATTTGTATGTGGATGGCTGGAGTGTTTCTGAGTGAAAGCTACCTTGTCAGGACAAAACTTACTTTCCAATGCTTTCCTCAAGGTGTTGCAAACAAAGTAAGACCTTTGCTATGTTAACATCTCCCACCCCCAGCATGAGAAATACAAAGAGAGATGATGTTTCAAAAATCTAGTCTGTCTACCAATAACATCTTTGGAGAGTAAGAATTTCTTCTTAAAGCTGTTTTGCACTGACCTTGGCATTACTGCATGTATGCAAGAAATATAAATTTATGGGAAAAGTGTCTTTCAGCTTTTTCTCCCGGTGCTGTTTGAAAACTGAGTAACCCATCATGTCCTCAAGAAGTGGAATTTACAATGAAGGAGCAGACGTATCTATTTCATCAGTGGCAACAGTGTCTTGGTGCACTGACAGCTGGTTGAATTTTTTTTTTTTCTATTTATTGATTTAATTACATATTTGTTCTAATGGAAAATAAAAGTTAAAAATGGTAGATGAAAAATTATGGGTTCTTCTCTATATTTCATTCAGGCCAAAATAAATTTCAGTAACTCAATCAAAAATGCTGTTGACAAATTTCCTACTTAGATATTTAATTCTAAAAGGTTGTAAATACCTCATTAGCACGTTCTTACTGCACATTTATTAAAACATTTTGCATTGTTTGCAAACAGTAATGATCAAAGGTTTAGCCATTGAAGGATGAAGCTGCAAGTCTACAGTAATGTACAAGTCTCTGAGAATTGCCACACTCGTTGGACAGCACCATCCTTTGGCATTTCCATCCTTTTTTTTTTTCTTCTCCTTCTTTTTTTCCTCTTGGACCTTCATTTGTTTCATCTCCTGGGTGCAAGGCACATTGCTGCCTTTTGCTGAGAGGTCACTGCTCCAATGACAATTTCTGTGCTGAAGATGAAGGAAGTGGATGTTAGTCTACATAACACCACCATGCCATGAATCAAACCTATGACCTTTTAGTCTGAAAATTGAAACCTTGAAAATCTTTTGCTAGAGGATTAACACGTTCAGCAGTCAGTGACCTTACCAGCAGAGGGAGATATGGCATCAGGCAGTGCCTCATTCTAATACATCATTTGTCTACTAGAAAAACTAATTCTGAGTGTTCTATACTGTGTAGAGGTTAGGTTTTCACAG
The DNA here is from genome assembly GCA_013400955.1 of Drymodes brunneopygia. Classification (NCBI taxonomy): domain Eukaryota; kingdom Metazoa; phylum Chordata; class Aves; order Passeriformes; family Petroicidae; genus Drymodes; species Drymodes brunneopygia. The sequence continues at coordinate 43,594 of VZTZ01104344.1, forward strand.
GGGTAATATATACCTGAGTCTGTTGCTGACTAGGTGTGTGGACACTTTAGCACAGAGAATGGTGTTTGACATGATTCCAATCCATGTGAAAGTACATTAATACAGCATAAACAAAGGGGAGGATTAAGTAGTTAGATATTATTAAATTCACATCATTATTCCTAGACATAGAATCTAGGTGCTTGAGATCAGAAATTGAACCCTTCAGGGTCTATCAGAACAGCCAAAGAGAATTCTCATTGCAACAAGGCTTAAAACCGCTGTACTTCTGTAAGTCTGGGATCACCGTGGCTCGCTGCCTTCCCAGCACTCATTTTGCCATGGATTGGTCTTGTGCACAGCCAATGTTAGGCCTTATAAACCATTGGTTGTCATTTCCACCTCCCATTGCACCCGTTCAGAACATGACATATTCCCTTTCCAGCTTCACAGTGCTCTGACCTTAACACAGTTCCATTCCCCTAAAATTCTGTTGTTGCGGTTCTGCAAATGGAGCTGAGGATTCGTTTTCTTTCGTCCTCCTGGTATTGTAATTTACATTTATTGCATCATTGCCCTTTAGATTGTCATGTTTATATTATATCTCCTTATTTATAGTGGATTGCCAGCATATGTCCCTGAATGCAATTTTATTTGGTTGCATTTAGGATATTTCTGAAATATATCAGATATTAGAGATAATATCATTGCTGTTTTAGATACTAAAAGAAAATCATCAGACAATTGTTCAGTAATCAGACTCTTAACAAAAAAGAAAAATGAAAGTTCCACTATTTTAAACTAGTTTTCCAAAAACAATCTTTGTGAAAATTACTCCTAATTTAAAGGAAACGAAGGTATTGCTCACCCCACCAACAGGGCAAATGGCTCTTTTTGGACCAATCATAGAAATGAGCTTCCTTAAGTACATTGCACCTTAAAGCTGACATTATTGCAGAAAAGCATATACAGCACCTTGTCAGCATGGTATAACTGGGCTTGGCCAGGTTGTCATTTCTGTTTTTTTTACTTGTTGTTGATGTGGGGTTTTTTTACCCGAATCAGCAGGGTAGAGCTGTTTGGGGTGATAAGACCATATATATGTGTCTCATTATGAGCTCTACATTATCAAGTTGTTGTCACCCATGCTATCACACTTAGCCACATTTATATTTGGGATTCATTTTGTGCAATTTCTTTACATTCCTAACCTGGGAACAGCAGAAAATCTGATTCTCTGGAGCAGCAGACATTAGCTAGCAGGACTGTCCATGCATTTTAAACCTACATGCACTTGCAAAATCACTAATAACGAGAGGTACTAATTGGATTAGAATTTTTCTTTTGCGTTTGTACTTTCTTAAAAAAAACTTAAAAAGCATAGTTGCATTAAAAATTATTGAAAACAGGAAAAAGAAGAAAAAATAGGATTTAGAGACAATACATGAGAAAAAGAAAGGAAGAGTTTTGTAAATGATTTTGATATTTTTTGTTCAAATTCTGTAAGGAAAGCAACACGGTGCACTAGAGAGGGAAAATTCTTGGAAAAAAGATGGAATTTTTTTTCAACACTGTTTTCCTGTATTATTTTTACATATGACCCTTCACTTCTCTGTGCCTTAGTCCCTAGCATGTCAAGTAAGAATAGTGTTTCCAGTCTTCTTTGTAAAGCGTTTTAAGACGAACAGATGAGAAGCACTTTATAAGACTTAGGGATTAGAAAAAGCACAACAATAAAAGAGATGAAAGGGATCAGAGGTTAGAATTTAAAACACTAATAATAATCACACTGGCACGGAATTAAGATCATCAAAAATAAATCCTTTTGAGCTTCAACTTGAATAGCGGGAATGGAAAAGGGACAAGAAGAACAGAGAAATAAAACCTTCTTTTAGTCAGTTGTCAATATCATCAGTACAAAAACACACATACATACTTTGTGATGCCATTTGAATTATGTAAGGAAATTTGAAATAGGGCAAGAAATAGAAGCTGTTCATGTGCAGAGAAAGATCAGATTAGTAAATTAAACTATATGTTGAATTCTGCTGTAAGCAGATATCCCTTAAGGCTAGAAAAATAATGATTTGATTATCAAAGCTGTAGAATGTGTGGCTCATCTCCCTTTGTGTTACAAGGAGCCTTTCCATTAAATTTGTTGTTAAGCAAAATGTCTACGGGAGACTCATTTTGGATACTGATTATGCACCTCTTAGGAGAGGAACTCATTGCCTTCCTTCCACATGCTGGAGTTACATTCCAGCAAGGAGCTGCAAGGTCAAGCGATCAACCTTATGTCTTCAGTATACCTGGAATGAGTATATTCTGCCAGCATATTCAATAAAGCAATTACAATAGCATTAATGCAGATGACCAATGCATCAGATGCGGTGTAGAGGCAGAAGATGGAATCACTTTAGCATATTCTGCCCCAAATTTTTTGAAGCTGTTTTATTCCACAGGAAGGAAGGTCAGCCAAACAGGCAGCCCGTGGCAGAGGACTCTCTGGGTGACATGGAAGAGAGAGGTTACTAGGCAAGGTTATCTTGATTTTTCCTCAGCACTTGGAGGCAATCACATTCATTTTCCAGGGTGTTACATCACTGGTGCTGAGATGCTTCATGCCTCTGTTCTGGTGTCATAGTTAAATGGAGACAAGGAGCTGCTCTCCTATCCTTGTGAAGATGATGGGAAAAAACAGAAGTCCCTGTTCTTACCCAAGAAACAATGTAGAATGCATGGCAAGACCATAGCATTTGCTGGGTGGATATATGGTAGGGAATACAGCAGGCCTTCCTAAAAGTACTGCTCTTTAAAAACTTTTGGCAGCTGCTGTGCATCAGATGCCCTCTTTGGAGGTGAAATGAAGTCTTGCTGGATGTGAAGAGCAGCTGTCATGTAGAGAAGAAAAAAGTATGAAGGATATGCTTATGACCAGCCAGATGCCTCCTGCCACAACACATCAAATGTTGCAGAGACATTTGGACATATGTGACCAGTGCTTCAGCAACGTGGGTGGGCTCAGGACAGCCCTGCTAAAGTCACACCATGGGAACTGTGCATGTGGACAGCTCAGGTACAACTTGATAGCCCAAGAGCTCTCAGTCTGAGATATTTGGCCTCCTGTGCTCTGTCATTCCTTAATCTCTTGCCTGCCTCAGTTCTCATTTTCTCATTTCAGGTGGCGAGGTACAACCCGATCTCCATCGTTTCCTGGTTTGGGTCTGTTTGGTTTAACTGCAGACTGGATCCAAGCCCCACACAGCCCCAATGTGTGTGCGCTCTGCCCACTGGGTTGGGAGAGAGAATCGGAAGGGTAAAACTGAGAAAACTGGTCAGTTGAGATAAAGACAGTTTAACAGGGAAAGCAAAAATCACATACATAGGCAAAGCAAAACAAGGAATTCCTCCACCAATTCCCAGTGGAAGGAAGGTGTTCAGCTATTCCATCCCCAGGAGAGTGGGGCTCCATCACATGCAGTGGTGACTTGGAACCTGAATTATCTCTCTTTCTTCTTCTTCCCCCACCTTTATCTTCTCAGCGTGACATCATATGGTCTGGAATATCTCTGTGGTCAGTTGTGGTCAGCTGTCCCAGCTGTGCCCTCCTTGACTCCTTGTTTACGCCCTGGCTGGTGGGGTGGTGTAAGGAGCAGAAAAGACCTTGATTCTGTGCAAGCCTGGCTCAGCATAACATCTCTGTATTATCATCCCTGTTTCCAGCACAAATCCAAAACACAGTCCCAAAATACTATAAAAAAGATTATTAATTCTACCCCAGACAGAAACAGCACAGGACTTCCTGACATATTCTCACATGTTCCCACATCACCATTTTACATTGAAATCCTGTATTTCACATATTAAACCTCTGATCTCTATTTTTTCCAGTAAAGAACATATTCAAAGCAAGAAAATATTATTCATTCAGCACCAGTCCAAAAAGGAACAACTGTTTAAAATGACTAATCATCTCTTTCTCAAGGGTGTTAGACTGGAGGAAGCATTTGGTGATGGGTTTGTGGTGGTTTGGCAGGATCTGCAGAGACTACAGAGCATCCTGCAGCTGTACTAGTAAGACTTAAAATGACAAGATTCACGCTACACTAAATTTCAAAAGTAGCTCAGCTTGATGTCTGATTAATTTTTGTAAGAAATGAACTCCAGAGGAAAATGTGACTTGGGTGTCCTATATATCTTTATTTGCAGAGTTCTGGAGGAAGGAAATTGCCAGCACAGGCCATGTGCTCAGACTTCCACTGACGCTCTGCCAGAAACTGGACAGATCTGATCATAAATCTGATTATTATCAATGCTGGCTCAATAACTGCTGTCAGTCCAATCTACCGACTTCTTGGGGTCCCATGGACAGTTCTGGAATTTAAGGGGAAGAAGGGAGATCAAGACTGTCATAGGTTTTCTAACCTGTATAGTTTTCCTTCTTTTTCTTCTTTGTTGTCTTTCTTCCATTTGTTCTTCACTCCTGATCCGTTGATTCCATTTAAAGAGTCACAACATTAATTTTTGACCATTAAAACCATGCAAATAGCATTGCAAGAAATGCACAGGAGGAGAGAAGCCGATCTGGTACAGATTTGAACAGATAAAAGGTTGCACCATTGGGAAAAAGCTACAGCAGTTTGATGCTGTGCAGCTGGAGTGTCTTGACCACCTCCTCTGCACACCTGTGTTCGGCTTACCTCAGGACACATCCTGTTCACCACGGTGGGGCCATTCAGCCGAGTGGCTGTCACTGCCTTCCCCATCCCTGCTTCTGACGCAGGGTCTGCCAAGTGTCAGCGTGCAAAGTGGCAGCAAAGAGATACTTCTGCAGATAGCTGAGTTCACAACTTACCCCGGGGTGATTAGAAACATAAAGCTCCCCCCTCCCACCATCTCCCAACTCGGTGCATCATTGCAATTGCTAATTTGAGCAGGACATGAGGTGAGTTCTTTCAAAGAGTGAACCTGACCCTTCACCTCCCCAGCACTACCCGTGGCTGTTGCAAAGCAATTGTGCCCATCAATGGAGAACAGAGAGCAGTAAAAGTAATGAGAAAGGTAATAAGAGTTAAAACAAAGGTAGATGGACCTCAAATGAAAACAGGAAGATTTAGGATACCTGGAGAAAGACAAGTCAGCATTATATAGAGACGAATTAATACTTTGGGATTAAACTGTGTGTGAAGGGTAGGGGCATAGTGCACTAAAAATAGGAACAGGGTAATTTAGAAGCTAATCAAGCTCTGTCACAGACAAAATTAATAAGTAAAAAAAGTTTTAACAAGACATTAGCCATCCGAAGAACATAGAAGGCCTGTGGAGGAGGATATTGTATCAGAAGGTGTTATTAACACTGCTATTATTAGATTGGGTATGATTAACAGGACTTGGTCAGAAAGAAGCAAGGTGAAGTTTAGAAGTGCAGTGGTGGATCACCCAGAATGTCATTACAAAGGTGAAAATTGTAAAAAGAAGCAGGAAGTAGAGGAAACAGTTTTGGAAAATGATAGATGGAAAGACACTGAAGTGTTCTGAACTTTTCTATATGGCATAAAGATACAGTGAGTGAGAACAAGGAGGTGAGAGAGTTGTTTTCTGTCCATATTTCAAGTGTCATGATTAACATTTGCAAAGATGAAACTTCATAGACAGAGGATTTTTAGAGGCTCATTATAGGTTTCCCTGTGCTTTTTTTCCTGCATTGATTTGCAATCTGGTCTTCATAAGAACTGAGAGACAGTTGGTTGTAAATTAGTTATACTTCTGAGAAATCAGCAGAAACAAACTGATTTCCACTATTCTTGTGATTCAACATTCCTTTTGAAAGCAGGGTGAAAAATTATGAGTTTCATAAAGGTGAATTTTTGAAGGACAGCTCTGGCTGTAATCACCAGGTGAAGAAGCAATTTGCTGAGTGTCAAAAGAGATGTGGGCACAATGAGAAAAATATCACTGGCTCCAGGCATTGATTTCAAAGCATCTATTACTGAGCACCCCCAGAGGCAAGGTCCTGGTCTTGATGGACACATTTTTTTTTTTCCATTGTTCTAATTAAAAGTAAATATCTATTTGCTTAGAAATGCACCCATTTCTCTGAATTTTATTGTAGGATTCACTCATTTTGCCTATATTTTGGACAAAAAGTATTGTGGATCAAAAAAAAAAAAAACTTTTTTCCTGAGTTGCTTCTCATCGGCACATATACATAAAATCAGATACTCCAAACAATCCTTTCTCCTTACCTGGATCCTTCTTGATCTGTTACCAGTTCTCTTTGCCATTAGCCTCACCTCTAAAAAGCAAAACCTTACAAGTCAGTAGGCAGGGGTTTTTCATGTGGTTTTGTTAGACATAAGAGATCCTTAATGAATCAGGAGGATCTAGTAACAATTCAATGCAGATTGTTATTATTCACAAAGAACAGTATTTTGCCCAGAAAACAGGCAATTTTTCAGCACTCTCTCACTGTCACATTTCATTCCCACCCCTTCAGACAGATTCTTTAGCCTGTGGTGCTGATCAGGAGTGATTTCCCTGGACTGAGTGTCGTTACATGGGGAGAGTAAGCCTGGCTGTGAGCTCAGACCCTGTATGCCTGCATCCTTTAGGCTTTAACCATGCACTAATCATCGGGGCATCCAGTCACCATTATTCCTGCAGAGACAATTTGACAGGTGACACTGTGACAGTAGCATTGCTGCTGACCGCCAGCTAAGTCCCTGGCTCTGGAGCTGCACGACCAGTGGAAAACTCAGCAGATCCCTTCTTCCCTGCCTGCATGTGCTCGCCACATTTCAGCTGAGCAAAGGCGTCCTTCTCTCCTCGCAAATCACATTACGCTCTCTGTGTTCTGATAGAAAGCAGGAGTGAACCTGTAGAGCCCTGAAACACATAATATGCATGGCTGCTGTTTTACACTTGTAACATCTTGTATGCACTGAAATGTACAGCTGTTTACACTTGTAGCTCTGTCAAGTAAACAAGTGGTGATTTCTTATGATAGAGGGGAAATTGGCACAGGGCTGCTATTCACTCACCTACAGCCTGGCAACTCCTGGTGGTGGAAATCATTCTTTAGGCACCAAACTGGCATCAAGCTTGCTGTAAAACTGGCTTCCCTGAGGTGGAGGGGAGGCAAGAGGAAATCTGTTGGCTGCATCTGCACCTCTGGGAAAGGCAGCAGCCAAGTGTCTGATGGCCTCTGTCTCCTGCTGCAGCCACCCACGTAAGTGGCTCTCAAATAGCCTGTGCAGCGGCTGTGCCAGGGTGTGCTGGCATGCAAATCCACACCAGGCATTTTCAGGTATCTCCTCACCAAGAGCTGTAGAGCTTGTGACCTAAATGACTGGCAAATCTGCAAGATAAAGGCTTGGAGATAATCCTTGTCCCCTAAAGATGATGCTATGTAACTTTTAGATCAGTAAAGATGGCTATAAATAATAAAACAACTAAAATCTAGACTGTGTTTTCAGAAATGAGCTGTAGAGAGCATCCAATGAAGCTGACGAGCTGGAACTTTGCAGCAATCAAAAAGAAGCTGTGTAGAGATTACTTTGGTATTGCTTTGCAATAGAAGGCTAGCATGTACCAGGAGTTCTCAGGGAATCTGGACACACTCGTGGCAATTAAGTCCTTAAAATATTAAGAGAAATGAGGAAATAGAATCACCTCACAGCTGATTGGACATGGGTACAGGGGCACTTTTCATCAGGTTGTTCAGAGCCCCATCCAGCCTGGCCTTGAGGCATCTCCAGAGATGGGGCAACCATGATTTCTAGGGGCAGCCTGTGACAGGGCCTCAGCACCCTCACAGTAAAGAACTCTTTCCCTAATACCTAATCTGAACTGTCTCCCTTTCAGTCTGAAGTCAATCCCCTTTGACCTGCCACTACATGCTCTTACAAAAAGTCCCTCTCCATCTTTCTTGTAGACTCTGTTTAGGTAATGAAAGGCTGCAGTTAGATCACTCCTAAGCCTTCTCTTTTCCAGTCTGAAGAAATCCAGTTCTCTCTAGAATAGAATAGAATAGAATAGAATAGAATAGAATAGAATAGAATAGAATAGAATAGAATAGAATGGGTTGGAAAAGACCCTTAGAGGACATCAAGTCCCACTGTAAATCTTACAGTACTGAGTCCACCACTAAAGCATGTCCCTAACTGCCACATCTGCATGTCTTTAGATGCATTCGGGGATGGAATTTCATCATTTCCCTGGACAGCCTGTTCCAAGGTCTGACCTTTTGGTGAAGAATTTTTTCTCTTCTCTCTGTACCTCTCGGTACAGCTTGAATCTATTTTCTCTCATCCTGTCCATTTGTTACTTGGAAAAGAGACTGACTTCCACCTGGCTCCAGCCTCTTTTCAGGGAGTTGTAGGAAGTGAGAAGGTCCTCCTGGATCCTCTTCTTCAAGCTAAACATCCCCAGTTCCCTCAGAAACTCCTCACTGGAGTCTTCCCAACCCCTCACCAGCTCTGTAGCCCTTCTCTGGACACACTCCAGGACCTCAATGTCTTTCTTGTCCTGAGGAGCCCAGGACAGACTCCAGGATCTGAGGTGTGGCCTCACCAGTGCCCAGTACAGGGTGATAGTCACTGCCCTGGCCCTGCTGGCCTCACCACTGCTGACACAAGTCTGGTGCCTTTGGCTTTCTTGGCCACCTGAACTCACTCCAGCTCATGTTCATCCTCTGCCAACCAGCATTCTGAGGTCCTTTTCCATCAGCCAGCTGTAGCATTGCCTGTGGCTGTTAATGATTCAAGTGCAGGACCTGGCACTTCACCTGGTAGAGTCTAAGAGACACTTCTGTCTCAGCAGAGCTGATCTGCACACTGTTGGAAGCTCAGAGAGTCTACAGAGATGTGTGTGCTTCCCCTGTTCATATATGAGTGCCCTTTCTATATATACTTATCCTATTCCTACCCTCAGACAGAGACATCTGCTTCAGGTCATAGCTCCAGACAGGACGTGGGACTAAATGGTCCTCTGTTAGAGAAAAGTATTTAAACTCCCTTCAGGTTTTCAGTATATTAAAAAATTAAATCTCTCTGTATATAACATAGTTTTTATCAAAGGAAAATTGTAGTGTGGTTTAAGACACAATAAATTGGTTTTTACCAGCTTTTTCTGGCCTGCAATTTTACCAAATGATCAAGCAAGAAGAATCACATTTATTCTTCATGGCAGCCTCTGTTTCAGCTAAAAAGAAAAAAATAATTTCAAAGTGAGACTTGGAAATATCCTCCATGAACAATTACAGATTCTACCATCACAAAGTGGGGGCTGACAGCTCAGCATGTCACAGCTGACATGTAGAGACATAAAATGAAATAACATGGGAGGGGTAAATCACTGCTAAAGCTGTTGCATTGAAGGAAAGGATGCCTACAAGCTCTCTCTACCCATCTTATATCTGGGCAACCTGTAAAGCACAGAAGGACTGTTGTTCTAGAATGGAGAATTACAGAGTACGTGAACCCTGCCAGGGTGCAAAGCTCCTCTCCTGATAGCAGAGGAATAACCCACAACATCCCACTCACGACCTCTGCATGTACATTCTTACCCATATACCTGTGCTTTATTTACGGCTAAATGTTCTTCTCATTACTTGTGATGCAGAAGAAAGCATTGGAAATTTGCATTTGTGTGACTCATGAAGAATGGAGCAAATTGCTTTTAAATAAAACCTACTGAGAGGAAAAAAAAAAATATCACCATTTACATTTCACCCAATATGCATGTTTTTAAAAGTCCTGAAGTATTGATCACAGTAGTTAGGCATAATCAAAAAGCCTCCAACAGGGTCATAAGCACTGCTCTGCCTGTATGGTTTTTTGTTCTCAGCATTAGGAACATCTCCCTTGAGTTTTTCTGGAGCTGTATTAATTGGATGATTAAAGCAAAAGCCAGATCTATTGGAATTTGAAGAGATGGTGAATGCTATAATAAAACAAAAAATAAAACCTTGTATCTACATGGTTAAAAAAATCAATAAAGTTTAGAGGAAGAATGCAAAGAAGGAAAATAAGAAAAGGCTAATTGCTCCATCTTTTTGCAGAGTTATTTCCTGAGTCACTTTCCAATCTTTATTCTTTTCTTTTTATGTCTCTGCAGAATGACCCCTGGTCTCCTTTTTCACACATATGCAAAACCACAGCTACATTAACAACTCTACTGCTTTTTCCCTTGATTCCTTTTCTTTCCTGCTTAAAATTGCCCTTTCTGGCCTTATTACACACAGTGGCTAATGCACTGAGCTTGGATAGAGGAGATCTACCCCTAAATAACTGTATAATCTAGGGCACAATATTTAATGAGTTCCCCACTTGTGTAATAGGACTTACAGTATTCATTTGTCTGTTCTGACTATTTAAATTGTCAGCCCATCTGGTAGGATCATTTCCTTTTCAGAGTCAGAGTTCAGATCCCATTCTTAGTTTGGGTCTATTGGCACTACAGTAGTAGGGAAAAAATGAAAAAAAAAAGGAATAATACAAGTAAATTCAGTTCCACAGGGGGAAGTGGCAATATTTGCAGTTATATTAGGGATCTGTTTAAACACTTGGCTTGTCTCAGCAGTGCCCAACTCTGAGAAGAACCAGGGAGCTGCACAGCGATGCTTCTGCTGCTCAAAGTACACCTCCATTAATTGGCAGAATGAAGGACAGGCTGTTAACTTTCCTGCTGGTGATCTGTGTGCTGAAAAGATGTATCTTCTAAATAAGACATTGTATCCTGTGGCTCAGTATCATTTACAGGCACCAACCCATCCTCTGTTTCTTTTTGAAACTTGGGCACTTGTTCGTCTCTGATGGCCTGGAGGTGGTCTTTTCAACCCAAATTGGAACACCTAAATAAATGTGCTGCCTTGAAAAGATCCTGAGTACTCAGTTGTTGTGGTTTAACCCCATCCAGTCCCCAGCCCCACACAGCCTCTCACACACTCCCTCATCAGCAGCCGCTGGGGAAGAATCAAAAGGATAAAAGTGAGGAAAGTCATGGGTTGGGATAAATACAGCTCAATAGGTAGAGCAGGAGCTGTGCACACAAGCAAAGCAAAATAATTACTAGGAATTAATTCATTGCTTCAATTGGCAGGCAGGTGTTCAGCCATCTCCAGGAGCGCCAGGGCCTCATCACGTGGAACGGTTGTTTGGGAAGACAAACAATATCATTCCAAATATTCCTCCTTCCTCCTTCTTCTCCCAGCTTTATATCCTGAGCATGATGTCACATGATCTGGAGCATTTCTTTGGTCAGTTGGGGTCACCTGTCCTGGCTGTGTCTCCTCATAGTCTCCCAAACACCCCCAGCCCCTCCCCAGCGTGGCTGTACAGGGAGCAGAAAAGGCCTCGGTTCTTTCCAAGTCCCGCTCAGCAATAACAAAAACATCTCTGTGTTATCAACTCTGTGTTCAGCACAAACCCAAAGCACAGTCCCACACCAGCCACTGTGAAGAAGATTCATTTTACATCAGCTAAAACCAGCACACCAGCACCCATTGCAGAAGATTAGGCTACTTATTTAGGTCATTAAACATGGAGTTCAAACATTCAAGCACATTACTTGGCAGATTTTGGTGCACACTTCCCGTGTCTCCAGCTATGGCTTTGGATGTGTTCCAAGAAGTCCAGGGCTATCCACAAGTAAACATTATTCTACTGAGAATAATTTCTTTCATCATTCCGAACCAGGTGTTAAATGTTGTCAGGCCATGCCTTCAGCTATTTCATGGTTTAGCTCCTGAAGCTTGAATTCATCCTGGTGTTCTATCTCCTCTCCCTTACCTCCCCACCCCGATTGCCTCAACTTTCCTGGCAATGTCCTTCCCTTCAGAAAAAAACCAGAAGCCCAAAGGACAGGCTTCTCCTGGAAAATATTCATTCTTCTCTCCTGAGGACTGTGTCAACTGTGTTGGAGTGAGGAATGAACAGATGTGTCGTGAAGTGCTTCCTTATCACCCAGAGTGCTCTGACACAGAAGGACTTAACTGCCCCAGTGAAAAGTTGGGGGAAAGTGCCCTGATTCATGTCACAGGCAGTGGGAATACAGAGGCACATGGAAGCAGTGTGAATCAGAAGACCTCTATTGATTTCAAGTCAGAGGAGTGACACTGATTTACAGCAGCAGAGAAGCTTACATTTTAAGATAAAAGGTGAAACCTTGATTCCTTTGAAGCCAAAAACAACTTTGCCATTGACCTCACCTAGGCAGTTTTCAATTTTAGGAAGACTGACCTGTTCTTATTTAAAACAAAAATTAAACAGCCTTGGGGACAATTTTTAAAGAATTCTTACCCCCTTGTTTCTCCTCCTGGTGAGTGTCATATTTCAGGGCTTACTCTAAACTAACAATAATAATAATAATTAAAATTCCCTATGTTTGTTTTATTTAGTGTCTTCAATTTACTAGATATATCCCAGGCAAACAAGTGAACTCTATTCACCTTGCCTTGAAGAATGGAAACTCCAAGGACAAACCTATAGATAGAGATTAGAAGGAAAGAAAAAAAGAAAGATATATTGTTTTTAATTAAAGTACATATCCACTAGGCAAGAATGGGCCTTTAGGAAACAGACTTTAACACAGAAGAAGTGAGAGATCTGTGAGTAGTCCCAAATAACATTATTGGGAGGGGAGGGGACAGAGTGAGGAGAGATAAGGGGAAAAAGGCAGGAGTTTCTGAATGTGAAAGTGAATATTACTAGGGCAAGACAATGATCACATAAGCCATTAAGCAAATTTCAGACTACAGATCAACTGAGCTGTGCTATGCTTTAAAGCAAATCATAACTGAAGGTTTGTTTTCACATACATCTCTGGGGAGGGTGTGTCTGTGAGGCACTTTTCAAATGTCATTCCAGAAATTGGTTAATTTTCCTTCACAAAGAGGTAAAAACAATTGTACTTCAAGGTTGGGTATTGGTTTTGGTTTATCTTTGGTTTATCTTCAGTCAAAATTCACTAATAAGAAATTCTGTCTCTCCCTGTGTCTTTAAAGGCCACCTTTTCCCCTCCCTTTTCTTCTTCCACACAACTTCTGACTGACTTATTATATGGTGTTATTTTGCATTTTGCTGTTCCTCAGCTGATACTTAAGCCTGTGACCTTAATTATATATTGGTGGCCTTTCTGTTGTAGCAGAAGTAGCAACAAGAGAAATACATATGCCTGTATTTGCGTATATATATTTATTTTATATATATATAGTTATGTAGCTCACAATAAACACATTTAATATCCTTCCTCCCTTCTGTTCCAGAGAAAAGCCAGAGGTTTCCTTTACAATTTTAATTTTGAGTGAGTGAGAAAATGAACTTCTCTTCCCCTGAAAAGATGGGACTTTTACTTGATGTTTAGGCCAGGGATCTATCTTGAGATTACGAGATTTTTAAGGCTTTAGTACCAGCTAAGGGGAAAATGCCACATCTCCCTTATTTACGAGTGACTTTGACCTTATGGAGAACCTCATTTGTATACATCTGGATAATCTATGTCTATAGTTAAGGCCACTGGAAAAAAAAACCTAACCTTGGAAAGCAAAAATAATAAAAATAATACAAAACCAGCAGTATGGAAACATGTGTAGATATGAGCTGAACACAATGAGGCATTTGCTAGGGGATGAGGAACCAGAAAATTGCAAGCATTTAAGAGAAATGCTGCTTATTTTAAATTCACTTGCACATCCCATAGTAATATGCCTCACTATGGCAGACTGCTAGGTAGAGGGGAAAAAAAGCTTTGTGAGTTCAATAGCTACCCACTGATTGTAAACACAAGAAGGAACTCTGTGAACACAGTGCTGAAATATAGGGTAATTTCCTCTTTATTAGAGTCCATGAAGTCTGCTACATTAATGGTTAGGCTCTGTATACAGTGCATATAACAGAATTATACAGATATTTTCTGCAGTTCTTTACTTGCTTTTTTAAGTTCCTTCAGGAAAAAAAAATAAAAAGGTCAAAATAGCCTTAACTTTTCCTTTCTTCCTCTCATAATACTTCCCACCTCTCATATTAATATGTAGTACAACACAATCTGTGACTGACATCTCTGTATTGCCCTTCAATGCCCTACACTGATTTTAAGGTGAATTTAACTTAAATCAGATACCTCGACTCAGTCTTGTGTATTATTTTTAAGGAGAGGATCAACAAAGAAAACAGGTGTTTGAGGTAGGAAAGGCAATTAATCAGTTTATGGTGTAGTCTGTCTATGGACTAGGCATTCTAACATGTGAAGTGTTCACCTCAGAGAGAGGCTTAGGTCTGGAAATGAGAAAGGAGGCATGGTCACTTCCATGGGTCACACTGGGGAGACTGTGGAGAGCACATTGTGGCACTGCCACTGTCACTTGGCTGTCACTGAAACAACCTTTGGAAAACAGCTTGATTTTCTGCTGAACACATATGGGATTAGTCCTCCTGAATGACCCTGCCCATCACCCAAACCCCCTATCTTTCCACTGCCGTGGTGAGGGAGTCCCTTTTCACCTCAGGCCTGGACACAAGTCCCTGCCCCGATGACACCACAAGATCCTGTTCTCCAGCCCTGTCTCCTGAGTGGACTTCAGACCTTATCGCCTGGAGTCATCCCTCAGATGCATGCTGTGACTTTTCTCCAGCCCCATCTCTTCTTCATCCTGATGGGATGCCTGGATAAATCCAAAGTCTGATTCATTCCTTAGCAGCTCCTTATCTCCCCTTCTTGTCTCAGGACCCCACAAGACATCTCTTTTTATGCGGGCACTGGGTTATCTTGGTTTGCCCTCCTGGGGCATCCCACTCTCTGTGCCTCCTGACAGAGAGTGAGGGGAGAAGAAAGGTGGCTGTGCTTGCCAAGTGTATTTAGAAGAGGCACTGTTCCATTTGTAATATGAACAGGCTGTGTCCCCTGTGTACAGAACATGATGTGCTGGACTTCTTTTTCTTCAAAGCAAAAATAAGCAAAGTTCCATTCTGTGTAGAGTCCTTTAACATTGTGGCATTGTGGCATGATAAAGCCTTTTATACTGCATTTTTTCTCATCTTACTTACTCTGTTTAAAAGAACAAAGTGTTCCAGGTTCATCTTCTGGATATATTGGAAAAAAAACCAAAAAAACAAAAAAAACCAAAAGCCTAACATTTTCCCAAGAGGGCAAGAAAGAAGCAAAGAGTCAGTTTAGCACCGTATTATTATCTTATTTTAGGCTTCCAGAGAAGAAAGACAACATCAGAGAGGCTCATAAACAAAATATTGCCTTTGTCCCAGCTAGGACACAACTTAGCTAGAGGATTACACTTTGTTTCTTTTCTATAAGAGCTGCTCCAAGTTTAGATGATAATGACAAGGCTAATGTTCATTTAAAATTGTGACATTTGAAGAAGAGTAGACCATGGCATGTTTGTTAAAGGAAGGGGAACAATTCTTATCTTGCTGAGGACTGGACTTCTTTTTCAGATTTCTTCAGTAAGCCAGACATTACCATATTCCTCATGGTTTACTGTGATTATTGGTTAAATAAAAAATAAAAATTAAGAAAAAAAGGTTAAGATATTAGGATAATATAAAAGAGAATTAAAAGGCTGAGACATAAAAAAAACCTTCAAATCTGTTTCTTTTTTTAAATAGTATAAATTTCTGGTATCACTATTTGGAAACTTTTTCAGTGTGCCAGATTGATACAGAGAATGTATTTTAAGTCTGGATTTTTATAATTATTAGCAACAATAGAATTAGAAAAAGACCTGAAACAACATAATTCTTTGTTCCTTTAATGACGGTCAAGGCAATGTCAAATCCTGTGCTGTTTTTTTGTTTCTTTTTCTTACAGATGAAATTTAAGTGAAGGCTTATCAGAAGGATTTCTTCTGTTATCGGAGCTGCTTTGACTATCATTCCTCCTTTCTCTTTGCCAAGCCTCTGTTTGCAAAACAGAAAACCTGAATCCAAGCCCCTGCATCTGGTGTCAATTGAAATAAAACAAAGACAGGCTCATTTTAGCCACATAATTTAAGAAAGAAGACAGTATGATAACATTTAGAACAAGCCTCATACACACCAGCCAGCCATTATCCTTCAGAAGCAGGTGGCAGATGGCATGAAATCATCTTCGTCAGACCTCCAAAGCTTTGCTGCCACATTTGGGAGCATGGTTCTTGTAATGACTACTTGCATATTCATACTGCGTGATGGGCACTTCTTGATTTCTGTGCACCTCATTTTGGAAAGAAGCTAATGTGGCTACACATGTATTTTATTGCACCATTCACATTTGGCATCATTAAGAGGAAGGAGATGATTTTTTTTTCCTTTTTTCTGGGTGCATCCTTCTCTGCTTGCGTCAGAATGGCAGAGGGAATGAAAACGCGTGGCAGTCTGGAACACCACGACTTGCCTGAAGCTGTGATGAGATCAGCCTCTGTGTAATGTCTCCTGTGAAAAAAAATCAGGATTAGTCCTCCATGTCATATGGACACATCTGACAAAAATAGATTCTTCTTCAGATCTAGAGCTCAAAGGTTGCTCTCCAGTTTTCATGACATGGTTGTCAAATTCCTTTTCAAAATCAGGCGCGCAAAGATATCTGCGGTTTACAAATCATCAAGGTGATTTTCCAAGACGGCCAGGAGAATCAATGGCAAATCTAGAGAATTTACTTTGGGTCATGAAAGAGTAGTTTGCTCATACCTTACTTGCACTACTGAGTCTGTTTTACTGATGGGAGTTCAGGCAAGTCCCTGATAAGACTTGTCCTGACTTCAGTGGGGAGTCACGTACCAAGTCTCAGGACTGGGCTCTGGGCATTGTAGTACCTTATGCTTCAGTTAAAGACTTTTGTAAGGTAGTGATGGTGCAGGAATCTGCTTTGGGTTCTTGCAAGTGCTGAGAAATGCAGAAAACCTGAATCGCAAGAGCTCAAAAATGCAGCAAAAGGATAGCATTGAGTGATCTAGTCTGCGTCAACATCAGCCCCATCAGCTTCTAATCCTGAAACCATCATTACAGAAAGGGAGCAAAGAGAAACATGACCGATTTTGATTTTTCAGCTGATTCCTCTGTGGTCAAAGGTAACATGGTACCTTGGAAATCTCTGACAAATTGCATATGCCTGTCAGAAGTCACTGCCATTAAAGTTTCCACTGGCAAGAAAAACATTCTAGTGTTGCCTCTCGCATTTCATTTCTCCTGCCCACAGGAGAGCAAAAGGCATGGCCCACAGGTTCAGAAGGTATGATCCTGCCTAACACGTACGTGCAGGGTGCAAGCATGCATGGGAAAGCAGAACAGAGAGCCTGAAGAGTCAGAAAGAAAGAAGCAACCTGTCTTGATTCAGAGTACTTGCCTACTAATTTCATGTTTTCCAGGACATTTCTTATAATGGATCTTCACTAAATCCCCAGGTAGCAAAGTGCTTGTGCTCAATTTAAACACACGCTTAATTTAAGCATGTAAATAGTCCAATTTATGTTGTATCAAGGCCCAATTCATTCTCATTAAAACCTGATTTTAAAAACCTAACAATGTTGCAACTGGTTGCTTTCATCCTCTTCATCTATGAGTGGCACTTTTTCCCTTTATTTTCCTTTCAATTTTGCTGCATTAAAATGTTGCATATTCATATAGCAGCTACAGCTTTCATCTGAGAAAAATACACTGCCTTCTAAGACTGTTCTGCTCAGCCAGAAGATGCTATTAAATACCATAAACAAATAGATACGCACTGTGATATCTGGATAGAAATAACCCTACAGTCACATTCTGCAAAGGAAGCCCAACCAGAAGAACTCAGACATGTAAAATGAACATTAATGGCATCTTAATGTTCATCAGCTGCCTCTAGAGGGTTCAAAGATGTTGCATCACAACCAGTTCTAGAGGAGGTTTATCAGCAGATGGAGCCTTGTAGGAACTCAAAATACTCTATCAGATACATTAGTGCCCCAAACTGATATATTATGATTTTTTTTTCAGAAAAGGAGGGATGCTTATAATTAATTATAGATATTTTGTTGTTGTTGTTAAGCCAATCAGTATTTGCTTGCAGGCATCAAAAGGTGATAATTTTTTCTAATTTTTTTTTCTTTTTGCCAAAGGTGATTCATATACATAGAATATTATGAGAGTATTGAGAAAGGAAAGGAAGCTTTTCTTTTTTATAATTTTGTGTTGATTAGTTACAGCAGAACTTTCTAATTCACCCACAACAAAAAATTAAAAGGAAGGATGAAATAACAAAAGAATTTTAGAGATGTATATGAATGTTTCTGCTCATGTTTCTGCTGTTATGAATGCCAGGGTTCAAGCTGATCTGACACATGGATGCAAAGAAACCCACTGAATGAGAGAAGGACTTAAAGAAAAAAATTGAGAAAAACAGAAACTGTAGAAAGAAAGATGTTTGTTAACTTTGTTTAGCAAACAAATATTGATGAAACTTTTCTAGAATCTGTTCTTAGAAGTTCTGTAAGGTCTTTTTGCAGACATCTCAAGTAACATTAGACTGAAGGTTCTTCATGTGCAAAAATCTTGGGAAAAAACCAAACACCATGATACATGCCTTGTTTGTATTCACTTTTATGAGATTATGATATTTCAGATAATTGTGAGGGAGGAACTCTGTGTGGAATCAGATTTTTTTTTTTATGGGTAACAAGACACTCAGGAATTAGTTTTGGAAGTGGAATTGCTCCCGAGGACTGTGCTGTTGATATTATTTTTTTGATTCTGGAAAATGGAGCTACTTTTCCCATTCAGTTTTCTAAGTCCAGGACAGATATAAACACCTGAAATTTCTTAGTTGTTTGTCTTTATGGAGAAAACATGATTGTGACCTGTGTCACTGCCTGAAGAAAATGAAGCTGCTTTCAGGTTGGTACCATGTTTTTTAGTCTCAGGTCCACTGGTTTAATTTAATTCCTTTGTGGAATGGGCCAAAAATTAAGCGTGATTCTTTGCCTAATGAGCTGCAAATTGGGCAACATTTCTATTATCCAAATAGCTTGAACAAGGAAGTTAAATAGTATAGATTCGGTTGAAACTAGAGGAATAATTCAGTTTAGTGTGATTTAACTTACGCTTTTTCGAGCTTGGTTAATATCATATTAGTCTACTGAGATATGCAGTGTATTTGTAGCTACTCCAATTTTTTTAGATCCATAGGAGCATTTATTTAATGGATCTATAGTAAAGGCATATTTTGCCCACACTTGTAGATAGATACAAAAATATTAATATATTGAATTTTTGCTACTTGATTCCCAGTAGCCATGTTTCTAATTTGAACTAAAAAGACACAAAAATTTTCTCAAATCTTTTCCTTATCTGAGAAAACCATCACAGTTCACATATGTCATATATGTGCACTTCCAGAAATACTTGTATCAACTCATCTGTCAAAAACTTTAACTTTTGATTTTGGTAAGTCATGTTTATCTTTTATCAACATTTCCTGCTGATCTTTGGACCATTGTTCTTACATTTATAGGCTTCAAAAACTAATACCATGACTACCTGTTTGAAAAGTCCCTGAAGTAACAAATATTGATTTCAGTCATTGACTTCTGGAGTTAATATTAAAAGAAAAAATATGTTGTGAATAGTGAATGCATTGCAAAGCTGGGTTAAATAGACCCTTTTACTTCCACACCAAAGACCAAGATCTTGGTTCCTTGGTTTCCCACACCTGGAGTGATCAAGGATAGGTTGAATGAGACTCTGAATATCCTGACCTAGTGGGGGTGTCCCTGCCCATGATGGGGGGTTGGAACAAGAGGAACATTAAGTCCCCTTTCAACCCAAGCCTTTTTTATTAATCTGTGATTCCAAAATCATCAGAAACTTTAGTGAATCCCTTCTGAACATTGTGTGTTCCTTTCCACCAACTACATCAGCAACCTCAAGAAACTACAGTTTGACTTCAGATAACACATACAAGACTATAAAATTAGTTGAGATCAATTAATGTGTTAATACCTTAGATAAGTCTCTGAAACACTGTGTGTCCTTCCCAGGCACTTACCTGGATCTTTTCTATTTGACTCCAGTTTTACTCTGCTGAGGGAATCATTGCCTTACTGTATTCTTTGGCATGCTGCATAGCTGAGAAGGCACAGGGTTTAAAATTCAAGATGTTAAGCAGTAATTGGTAAGTACCATGAATTAGCAAAGGGAAAAAAAACTACAAAAAACAAAACAAAAAAAAAAACAACAATCAAAAATAAAACCCAAAACCCAGGAAGATGAATGTGAGTTTCAGTTTCACAGGAAGACTGTTATTGCCCCTGTAAACAGCTAAAAAATTCACACACGGCCACATCTTAAGTAATGTGTTGAGCTGTCCAAAAGGTAATTTACATGCTGTCAAGGCAAACAAGAATATGCTCACAAATTCAAGAGCAATATATGTGCAATTTGCACAACATCAATTCCTTGGTTGTTTTTTGGATGGAGCCATCGCCATCAATTAAGTTAGTGACTCTTTGATTCAAATTACTTTTTGACACATAGTGAACAGAATGGCTCACAAGAGCATTGTTTTCCCCATTGTTCCCTTGGCAGCCATAGAGTAAATGCAAACAGGTGGAAACGTGGAACATCACTGCTGCTGAATCACAAAACTGACCAACTAGGAAGATTCAGCATAATAAATATAAAGATTATTTTGAGGTGGGAGACAGTGGAAATGAGTATTTACATCCTCCCTGTTCAGTGTTTGACGTATCAGCACCAGTCTGCCAAAGAGGGTTTAATAAAAGCACTGAGCCAGATTCTCAGACGGTGAAATATGCTCTACTTCCACGCTGTGTCCATAAGATAGAGCCATTATTAGAATCAGAGCACGGAACTGGCACTCTAGAACAGTATATTCTAAGGTGCAAAATTAATCTAATAAAGTCCACATTTTTTCCACGTAAGAGGCACAAGAGCAAATGGGCGAACATGAGTCATGAGGTGAGGATCAGATGACACTTTTGGTTCAGTAATGATACAGTGGAGACTTGTCATCAGCATAATGTTTAACTAGCTCCTGAAATGTGGCCTTACAGATCAAACAGGACATAAATAACAGTACCTTGTAGTGGGAATGTACTGGTAACCAACCACTTCTCTTTCTTTGCCATGCTGTGTGTTCCAAGTGCAACTGTGTGCCTCAGAGGTTTTATGAGTCCTCAGGAGATTAGGATTTCCCCTTGAGTCAACCCAGGCTTTGTGCCTTGTTTTACTTTTTGTTTCTCAGCCTGACACAGATTCATCAACACAGATGAGTGTTTTCTTTTCCCCCTGCACCTTATACAGCTCTGAATATAGAGTCAGAACCTACCACATTATTAGCAACATGCATGTGGAAGAAAACCTGCATCAGTCTGACAAAAAATGGATACCAAATGCTAAATTAATATCTAATAAACTGTTAAATAAAGTGCCTTGGGCAGCCATTTAAAGTGAAATGGGAGGCAGCTGGGTCTTGCCATGGGTCTGGACCTCAGCCTGGCTCTCTGCTGATCATTTTTATATGGCAGTGGCGCAGAGGAATGAGTCGGATGATCACATTGCCTGGAGATGTGTTGGTTTGGGAAGTGCTGACATCACAGTTATCAAAGCCTTCTGCATTGTAGAAGGTTATGACGTTCATGCAAAGGCTTTCATGCTCTCATTTAAGCTTAACAGCTTGCAAAGGAGAATTTCCATTTATAGAGGTCCTTCGGGGCTGCTAGCTGGTCTGTTTGGCATGAATGACTGACACACCACAGAACAGTAGCAATGATATGTGCTATACATAAGCTAACAATGATTGATTAAAGTAATAAGAGAGGGAAGATACCATGCCTGAAGAGACAAATGGTATAAGCAGCTTGCCTACCACTATGGAGATAACTGAAATAAGAATAAATGTTGACAATGGATTATGTAAGTCATTGATGGCATTTAGATTTCTGAAAAGGATGCAGAAAAAATAAACCATCAATCATTTCATTGCATATGCCTGTTCATTTTCTTTCTCCAGCTTCCTATTCCCTTAGCTGAACATTCATTAAAGATAAATCTCATGTCTTTTGCTAATGACTGGACCATAGTTGGAGGGTCAGGGAGGAACAGTGTGGTCATCAGCTCCTTTATCAATTGTGCTTAGCAGCAAGCGCAGTTAGAAACTGTTCTGGACTTGGTCTCTGATAATAAGCCAGGGCATGATACATGCAGCAGAAATAGTTGAGCAACTCAAGTCTACTTTAGTGATCATAATATATTCAGATATAAATTATTCCTCTGGGTATGTGAAAATAGAATCTCAGAAGTTAATGTAACTTCTCTCCCTCATCACTACCTCCTCCCCTCCCCCCTTTTTTTTTGAGACTGGTTTGGATCTAATATATGGAATAATTTTTCAGGAAGTGAAATGATATCAACAGAAGTGCAGAAAATCGACCATTATGAAGAAGAGAGAAAAAAAAGTATGAAGTTCTGTATCTAATTGGCAGATATAGAGGATGGATACCAGCTATATTCATCCCAGAAAAAAGTGTCAAAAATAGGACGAGAGACAAGGATGTGGTAAAGCAAAGATAATAAGGAGGAACAGAAGGCATTTGAAAAGTTCAAAGGATATGTTAAGTGGGAGGAATGGGCAGATTATACGTGTAGATAAAGCAAGTAAGAAATAATTGGAGTGAAAATGAACACTGAACATGAAACAGGCCAAGACATCTCAACCCCACAGGGTTTTAAGATATTTACACAATAGTCAGCTGGGAAAAGGGTAGTCTTTGTAAACTTGATAATGAATTAAATTTTATATAATGTATCAGCATCACAAAACATTCTGCTCCTTATTCCAGTACCTTATTCAAAGTCTGCTGGAGTTGGTGGCAGTCTTTCAGTAGCTTTTCAATGATTAGATCAAGTCCTATTAAAATTATATATCAGGTAGGTTGAACATTCATAACCAAGGAATTTGGACTCAAATCCTCAGCAGGCAGCTAGGCACCTGAGATCCATCTGGTCCTTGGTCTATGAAATGCCATTGACTATCCTATCAGTTTGTTTTTAAAGCAGGTTTCACCTCCATTCAAAGATTTTTTTTAATATATATTAAAATGTAATATTCTAACAAATGCAAAAAAATGATAAAATGAAACCCAGTCTAATAAAAATCTTAATAAATTCATGATGAATTGAAAACCAAGTACACCTAGAGTAAAATAAAAATGTAAAAAATTTGGCAATAAAACTGTGAATCAAATATTCTCTTTTTTTATACCGTTTTTAAAACCTTTTGATTGGGGAAGAACAATACAAGCTTAATAAGGGTTTTACAATGCAAAAAAAAAATAATCTAAGATATTTGCAGAGTGATAGTTGGAAATAGAAATATCCCCATCAGCAATGATAGTCACCTGGCCAATTCATTGGGCCAGACCCTTCCCGTGGTGCATTTGTCCCCTGAAATGAATGATCAAACTGTGAGCAGAGCAGCCGCTTCTCAGTGCGGTGCAAGGAGAGTGAATAGAGACAGGCATTCACAACAACTCAAAGTAGGACAGATCTATTATGTTCATTGCTTGTGGAGTTAAAAACCCTCCCTCAATTCAGGTACAGAAAACACAGTAATTTGTCCAGTTCTTAGGCTACACATAAACACAGAACCAAAGATCCCTGGGGAGCACCACTGGTACCTGGACACCAGCTGGATGTAATTCCAGATTGCACTCATCTGAGCCACTTGCAGCCAGTTTCTCCAGGAAAATGCTGTGGGAAACAGTGTCAAAGGATTTACTGAAGTCTAGGTGGAGTCCACATCCACAACTTTTCCTTCATCCACTAAGCAGGCCACCTTGTCACAGAAGGAGATCAGGTGAGTCAAGCAGGGCCTGCCTTTCACAAACCCATGCTGGCAAAATTGCATAGTGAAAGGAATTGCAAGCTACAAAGACACAGTCCAGCCACCAAGGTGCTACAGAATGGGATTTCTCTTTTTTCTCTTTTTCTTTTTCTTTTTTTTCTTTTTCTTTGTTTTGATTTGTGGGGGGTTTCTCGTGTTTGTTTTTTTTTGTTGTTGTTGTAGTTGTTGTTTTTGTTACTTAATTTTTTTATTTAAGACCTTGATAAGGTAAGGAGAACATTTTTATCCATGCCCATTTAATGGGATGCCAACATTTTCTGCTTTCTTCATCTGCAGGCTGCTTTCTCTTATTGGTCTGGCAATTCTTGTTCCCCACAAGAAATGTAATGTTTATACAACTGCTGATGAAATCAAAGCAAAATATTCAGAGTTAGGTGACTCTTCTTGAGGCAGAACTGTGTCTCATTAATGAACTGTGTTGCCATACTGAGGTTAGTAAATGGCATTAACCCTAATTTAATGGTCAAGAGAATGAGGCAAATGTTAAGAGCAGAAAGTGTAACTTCACAGCTAGGGGGTGAGTCAGCAGTAGAGCAGGACAGAATACACATGTATTTCTTTCCCTGATACCTTTCTGTTACTTCAGCCTCTCTTTTCAGTACTAAGCATAGCACTTGGTCACAGGAAGCAAAATCAAGGGAAATATAGACTCCTCTCTTAAAAGCTTTGTTAGTTTGCTTTCTAGCAGTGTACCATGACTTAGCAGATCAGTTAGGAAAAAAACAAAATGGAGGGTGTGAGGAAGGAAAATCAGTAGAGTACTTTTTATTAATTGGGTCAGATTATCTGCCTGTCAGCAAAAGAGAAAAACCTGCATTTGGCATATTGCTGCTGAGCATGCTTTCTATTTCATCCCAGTGCACACCTCAGCTGTACCCAGCATTTAATAAGCATTATATTTAGTGCCCTTTAAAAAAATGATTGAATTATTGCTCTTTTTATGGTTCTATAAAAGCCTTTAATAATTTGGGGCAGAAGCTTCATCTTGCCTGCCTGGCCAATCGTCACTGAGTGATTAAATTATTCATGCAGGTTTCAGTTAACTTTGTTTACTGTGACCAGATCATGGTGTCCTTAGTTTGGAAAGTGGGGAAGCCAAGTAAGTGCTTGGTGGTTTCTGACGTGAGTGGGTTGCAGTGGGGATGGCAATGGGGTGTAAATCAGCAAAGACTTCTATTAAAAATACAAAAAAAAACCAACAAAACACAGGAAAAAAAAACCTCATTAAAAAAAATATGCAAAGAGAATATTTATATGAAATTATTTTTAATAAGTATCCAAACTGGCCCAGAAGACAGTGAGGGAAGGGAGAGAGTCAGAAGAACTTGCTTTGAGACAAAATTGCCAGAGCTTTTTGTTTCATTGCTACAGCTGAAATTGGATAAAGATCCATGGAAGTCAAAGTAAAGAACTTCAGTGAGGGTTAAGGCAGGATTTTGGATTTCTGTATGGTTAGTAACAGTGAAATAATTCTGTTAAATGTGCTGCAGTTTACTCAATACTGTTCTTTCCTTTACAGATAGAAAAAATACATTAATTTATATAATTTCCCAATAATAGGACTGTCTTACACTAGTCAGAAAAAGAGCAAACCTCTAGGATAAAACAACTTTATCCCATGATGTAATGACAAGTGCCATTCCATCTGTTTGTATGTGAGATCTACCCCCACAGCCTTAAAACCACAGTGCTGTCAGTTTTGAGCTGCAGGATCCATTTTAGCATCCTTAAGGTGCAACTTTGATGAATTTACAGCAAATAGCTTGTAGAAATAAGAATTTGAAAAAAAAAAACCCAAACCTGATTCATCTATGGCTATCAGCTTAGAAAGTACCTGTATAACTGAAATGTAATTATTCAGCAAAGAAGACTCTAATTTACTGATTGGAGTGGAAGTTTATAACAGTTTAATAAATTTCTTCACCTTGAATTTTGTTGTTTTCTGGACCTGAGAAACTGTCCATTTTTCAGTTTCTGGGAAGTGGAAATACTAAAAAAAAAAAAAATCTGTTGTGTTAAAAAAGAGAAATGCTTAAAAATAAAAAAAAAAAATGAATGTTAAAAGATTTTTTTGTACCTACACACAGGGATTTTAGACTGGCAGCACTTTTTACTTTCCAAAACACAGACCTGGAAAGATGTTGTCACGTTCTTCGTTATTTGTTTCTTTGCTTGCATGTTTTCCCATCTATGTTTCAGGTTTTTTGAGTGTGAGGAGCATCATTTACAAAAAAAATTCAAAGGAATAGTGTACTACTAGACTCAATCCTAGTCCTCACCAGAGCATTATTAAGTGCCTCCTGCTCCAGGAATTTTCCTCATGTCTGTCATGTTTTGCAATTTACTTCTCGCTTACTGTTGTTTACAAATCCTTCACCCTAAAATTCATTTTTCCTTACTGGAAAATCCTCTTTCTTGTAATTTTAAGTTGTTCTTTCCTTCTGTGAAGATGAGGCACAATCTCAACTGAAAGACTGTGTTTTAAGTAGCTGAATGTTGGGATTATTGCAGAATTTTTACAGTCTTATGTCAGACACTAATTTCAATAATGGGGCCCTACCACGCAGGTATTGGCAACAAAGAAAGACACTTAATGCCCTGAACAGAGCACTATTAAAGTCTGATTTGCTGTAGGATTTCTTCAATCACTTCTCCATCAAAAACTTCAAAGACTTACAAAAAGGCAAAATTGAAGTCAAGCTGCGGTGAATCAGGTCCCTATGTACACTAACCTTTATTTTGAGGCATACCAAAGAAATGATGAGTTGTATCTCAGGCCATGGGGAAGGGAGAATATTTCATGATCATTCATGGCTTAGACAAATAGCAGAGAAGGAAAGCATCTGGGAAAGGCACATTGACTAAGAGCAGAGGACATAACCCACCTCATATCTACGCATGGCAAATCAATTTAATGTCTTTCATTACTGCTTGAAAACGGAAACTTACATGTGAACAATAAACTTTAATCTGGTTGACAACAGTTTAAAAAATGCACTGGAAGCAAGTTTCGGCTGCATGACATACTTTATGACACTTATTAAAAAGACATACTTGTAAGTCAATTAACCTGCCCAATGGTACATTTTAACTTGTTTTCTATTAGGAAAGGCAGCAAAAGGGCAAAGTTTTTCATTTGGGAAAGTTCTAAGTTGATTCCTTTTCCCTCTTTAAGTGAAGGACATTGCTGGTGTCATCATTCCTAACCAGTCCAATATGAAATATAAGCCATTGGTGTCCACCAACACATATTGTCACAGGTAACGGTTGCTTATTCCCTAAAACTTTATAGTCATTGCAGTCTGATATGGTAATTCATTAATTACAGTAATGATGACACCACAGGATGAGGCAGTTAACAAGACACATCTATCTGTATATTACAGAGAGTATCATTTACACTGTCTTGGTTTAAAAGACAGGTGTCTGCTTGGGAAGGCAGGAGCCTTCCTTGGAATGGAAAAACTGCAACCCCTCTCCCTCTGAATTATTATAAATTTAAAATCAAGAGGCTCTCAGGCAAAGATATGGGAATAGGAATAACAGTTCTTTACTAATATCTAAAATAAAGCTAACAAATAATAACAACTATGGCATTA
>VZTZ01104344.1:71205-106406 GCA_013400955.1 Drymodes brunneopygia
AAAAAAAAACCAAGATCCAAACTCCGACAACACCCAACAGAGGTAAGGTTGCAAAAGCATTTTAGCTGAGTTTGTCTCACCTCAAAACTTTCCTAAACATTTGGGTGTTCTTGTTTCTGTTCCATTTCCCATCCCCTTACCTCTCCTTAAAGTTTGTGCTGTTAAAATACAAGTGTACACACAAACACACAGACACAGATACAGTCTGTATAAATTTATTTTATATCCATAAATTCTCTAACATGTATTAATATATATAGCATGTATAGCTAAATATATGTATGCACTGCATGTGTTATAAACATACTTCCTTTATACAGAAAGACTTATGAGTACAAAAAACATACATAAGGATTTTGGCTAGATTAAAAAAATGAAATTAATTGCAATGAAATTTCTGGTGTCTTAGGTCTATGACAACATGTTGGAAAAGGCAGAAAGGGAAGGGAGGAGAGAAATAAGATTTTCTCCCTTTGTGAAAATATATTGCA
Source organism: Drymodes brunneopygia (assembly GCA_013400955.1). Lineage (NCBI taxonomy): Eukaryota > Metazoa > Chordata > Aves > Passeriformes > Petroicidae > Drymodes > Drymodes brunneopygia. Next base: position 71,697 of record VZTZ01104344.1, read on the forward strand.
TTACACCTTGGCTCGTGATATAGGGAGCTGTCATTGGGTAAATTAGACCAATCTAAATGTAGACAGGAGAGGTTGTTTTTGGCCACAGTACTGCAATATCGATAGAACAGGTATAAAGAAAAAACAAAAAATAAACACAAAGAAAAACAACAACAACACATCTCAACAGTAAAATCATAAATTCAACACCAAAACTGGTTGATCTAAGAACAGTGAAATTTTGTTCAGTTTTGTCTCAGTGTGTATCAGACCAGGTTCACCAATGGTTTCAAGTTCAGTGATGCTGAATGTGCTTGAAGTTTGACCAAATCCCTTTGATCTGCTAGTTAAAGTTACTGCAAGGCTTGTAAATGTCTTTACAATAAATGGTAAAGGATTAAAAATACATTCTTTTCTTATGAGATATTTGTTAATTTTACATCATGTCTCTGCCTAGCCTTGGAAGTGTTGAACCAGAACAGCAGCAGTATTTTAATTTCTGTAATAAATATTAGAGGACAAGTAGGCATTTTAGAAGCAAGGATATACACATATTTAAGCTGTATTCTGAGTAACCCCTGAATCACAATTATTTTTGTGTGTGGGTTGTGTTTTCTTGCTTTAATTGCATACAATTTAAATTTGTACAAATGTTTAAAACCCTTCTAGCTTCTAATGGCAATGGATTGTTGTATAAGTTCATTTATTTACATTCTTCCTCAGAAGATCAGAAAGGTTATATCCTTAGACTGTCCTGGTTCTTGTGGAACATCAATTTACTGATTATGGGGATGGCCATAAAAAACAAGTGGAAGGTGATGTATTGCTGCATAAATATTTAAAAATTCCTCTGTGATTTATGTTTTCTGAGTCTGTCTTTCTTGGATGAGCTTATTTCTAAGAGTATGTTTTTAGTGTCAGTAATTATAGACCTGTACATATTTTTGAATAAATATGCAGGAAATTAGCTTGAACTACCTAAAAGAAAAGAGGAAGGTCTCTGAGTGTTCCATGGCTGAGTTTCTTCAAATATCAAGAAGCAAGTGAAAAATAAATAAGCTAGGTAACCACTAAGTAGGGAGCTAGCCTATAGTGGAAAACCGTGGGGAAAAAATAAAAAAACCCTTCCACCTCTTAAAATGCATACAAAGCAAGTCTCAGAAGGGCCTACAAACTCAAGTGCTCTCAAGAGGGTTTGGGAGGGAAAAGTGCTTTCAGCAACTCTTTTTTATCTTCAGGTTTTTCACTTTATCTCACTTTCTCAAATGCTGGAAGTTGACCCTCAGAGGGTCATGGAATCTGATTTATTGTACTGCGTTCAAATCAACAAAGTCAGTTTCTCAAAGCTGTGCTGTAAGTTGCTGGTAATCTTACTTGAACTTACCTAACTTCCTCTTCCTCCCTACTTTCATGTTTGTTTAGCGTGAGACAGATTCTGGCATCAGGAAGCCATGAACATAAAAGATATCATAATCATAAGAATTGGCTTCCAATATAGTGTGTAATTTTCCAAGTACACATGATGTGATTGTGAACTGAATTACTGCTTTTCTTTCCTTTTTTGTTTTCTTTGTTTCCTTTTTTTTTTTTTACATCTAATCATCAGTGATTGATCAGATTTTATTTTTTTAGTTCTATAGGCTCTGTCATCTAAATCTAATTTAACCACTTTTAAATTTTTTTCCCTTATAATTTCCAAATGTCAAAATGTATGAGAAAAATGCCACAAATGACCAAGAAAAATCAAAGCAACTATAATGCATTAAATAAATCACCATCAACTTGGTACATGGCCATTAGGGAAATGGTATTAAAAATAAGGCTGCTGTGGATTGTTGGAGACACAACTTAATATTAGCATTTCTTCATTCCACACTGCTAATAGGAATAGAAAACTATCAATGTTAAATAGGTCGAGAAGCAGATGAAAACCTGGTCATGTTTAGGATAAATAATTTTTTTCTAGTTTTGACCATTGTATAGTAGAGAATGGCGAATTTTATCATTGCTCACAAACTAAGAATGTGAATTGGCCAGAGGGAATTAGAATCATAGAGTTGGTTTTTTTGCCTAACTTTTTTTTGGCTCTCCCCTTAAATTCTGGAAAAAACGGAATGCTTCAGTTTGTTATGGAAGGTTAGAAGTGACTTGGATTGGTGGGAAAGACGGAACAGTATTCCTTCTGCTAAATGTCAGTAATTTAATTTAGGAACTTGCATGAATAAGCTCTTAAACTTCCCAGTTGTCTTTTAAAGGCCTTACTTTTTTTAAGGTGGAGTCTTCAACATTGCTGCAGTTAACCCAAGTAATTTACATTGGATAAAACTGGTTTAAGTTCCAGCACAATTCCTGAAGACAGCAGGTGTTGTACCATAATCCAGTGGGATTCTGAGCTTGCAAACCATGGTGCCACTCTAAACATGCATTTGGGGTACTGACAATGAAGTGGGTTTGAAAAACCTGTTTGGTTTATGCCATCTGACATTTACATCATTGCTCTAAGCACTTGAAATATTACAGCATAAACCCCAGGAATGATCCTGCCATATTTCCATGTGGCACAGGAGCTTATCAGGATCCTTTTTAATGGCTATATCCAAATAATCAACAATAGAAAATTATATTTATCTGGAAATGAACAAGAACCCTTTGGGATAGAGTAAATAACATAACACAAGTGACTATCTTTTTTTTTTTTTATTGCAGCAATAGATTAAAAACAGAAACAATTCTCAAAGGCTACCAAACTTCCAGATATACAAGAGAAGAGATAGCAGTATGATACTGTGATTCTTCTCCTGTGACTACAGGTCTTCCACTGTGTTCGAATGCATCATACTAAAAATGTTGTAGGTAAATCAGGTATTTTAGATGAAACATGAATATGTTACTCACTGTGACTGAAGGTTGCTATTTTTAAACCTTTTTAGCAATAAAAATTGTTGTTAATAGACCAGGCTAGGATTATGCTTCATTGTGAGGGTTTTGGGGATTTTAGGAGTGGTGTAGGTATTTGAAATTCTCCAAGGTAACTGTCAAAAGGGATGCTTCCAACAGCACCACATGATCCCTTGTGAGCCACAGGTTCAGTCAAGTTTTTGCATTACAGCTTTTAGAAAGACATTAAAGTCTTTGCACAAGAGTTAAAGCAACACAGACTCCAGCACGCTGGTAAACCAAACATTAAATTGTCATCCTTAGCTCCATTTCTATCCTTCCATCCATGTATCCATCCTAAACTTTGACATTTCAGCTTTCAACAACTTAATAATGGGTTTTGGTCTTGTTTTGTCATAGTGGTGGTTTTTGTTGTGTTTTTTTTTTTTTTAATTCCTACTTGAAGACTGCAGTATAGTCAACTCCTTACTTTGATAAAGGGAACAGACTGAACCGCTCCATTTTAAAACCATCTGATCACCCAGTATCCATAAGATCATACAAAAATTTGACCCCAATGGAATAATTAATTTTTCTAGTCCCACACCCTGCATAAATAATTTCCTTTTCTTTTATCTAGTTGTTCCTATATTTAGTATAGCAGCATACACTATGGCAAACATTGTCTAGAAAAGTCTGTGATGCTGAATTAAACCCACCAAGTAAAAACTATCATTCCCTCTGGCAGTTTGTTCCAAAAATTTGTTTATCTAGGTTTGTTAAATATGAGAACCTGATTTCTCATTTGAATTTGACTCCAGTATTCAGCCTTTGATTTTTCTACTTTTCTCTGTTGAATGAAATAAACTTTTGAATTTCAAGCATTTTATCCTCTTTACATTTTCATTTTCTATTTTAAAGCATTTCTTCAAACCCTTAGGCCCATTTTTTGTGAGTCTTTTCTACACTTAAACTAAGTGGCCAATGTGGATACTTCAGTTCTGTGTAATGTATCACAGACAGTCTTCCCAAAGCAGTGCCTGTCCCCCTCTGTAAAAATAGCCTTGTCTCTTTGCAGGGAAGCACTTCATGGCAGCACTGAGTCGTCTGTCTTTGTTAATTTTGTGACTGGCATGATGTCACTGCTCCCCCTCAGATTCTGCTTTTTTCTTTCTGTACCTACAGCTTGAATGTGCATTTTTTGCAAAATTCAAGAGCTTTCTCTTAATTTACTAAATTAAGGTATTTGTTTTTTTTAATGGGCTCAGTTTATTTCCTTTCATTTGTTAGCCAGTTTCTTTTTCATTTAATAAATGCTTTGCGGATATCTCACACTTATAGCTTTTTCAATGGAATCTAAGTTTCTGCCCTTTCCAGATATATTATGAAGAATGATTTAGAGAATTATTAATAACTACCAGATTAGTGGGCCATAATAAAAGAAGAGAGTTTTACTGAAGTTTCTTTCTGAGGCACAGAAGACTGAGGATTGAGAGGGCAAGAATTGCTCTTGTGGATAATTTACTTCAGGATGTTGTAGAAAAGGACAAGTCTCAGGGAGAATTTAAATATCTTGTCATCTCATGGGTAGTATAAACAGTCCTATAAATAAGTGGGGGGAAAAAAGAGAAGCAGTCATTAAAAGCAGAAGGTGCTGAAATAAGTAAAAATGAAATTGCCTTCAAAATCAGGATTACAGAACATAATTCAATAGTCCTACATTAACTTTAATGTGGGTCAGGGAACTGGCTGAAGCGTAGACTGCTCTCATCTCATCTGACTGTAGAAAGAGAGGGTCTGATAGATAATTTAGTTCATTCACCACATTCTTAAATTTAGACTCTAATATCTGTAATCATCCTGGTAATAAACAGCTCTACAATGACTGCCTTTTGCTGGAAATACATCACTAAGTGTGCAACAGGTAGTGTGAAGTTTCCAACCCTGACAAAGAGCCCCACTCCCTGTAGTACAGGCAGCACATACTTTTGAATCTGCTTCTACAGGAATTGTTATTCTGGTTGTGCTGGTTGTCACTTTTGAGGAGTGCATTTTAAAATCATAATCACAGCAGACGCCATTAAGTAAGAAACCTTAGGAGGCTACCCAGGGCTCTCTCACACAAAGCACAGGGCATTGCAGTGAAAGGCTGAATGCCATCTCCTTTCAAGGAAGCAACAAGAGAGCTCTGAACCGGTAATATCCAACTGTTGAGACTTAATCTGAAGCCCAGTGACATCAATAGAGAAACCTCATGGATTTCATGGGGCCATGGATCGGACACTTACACACGTTCAGCAAAGCACTTACACAAATGCAGATGGTCTTTATTCTCCAAATCATTTAAGGACACTCTGAACTTTTAGTAAGTGCTTACAGCTCTGTTGAAGTCAATTTAAGCGTGTTTTAAAGCAGTTTGTTGATCTGGGAGGAAATGGTGAATCTGGGCCTCAGTGAGTTTTATGGAAATGCATGATGTACTTAAATTTAACATATTTATGTAATAAACTGTTAAATTTCTCCACTGAGTCCAATTGAAAAATGAATAATACATAACCCCTGGCCCCGTGCTTCCTTTGAGCTAGAGAGGCCAAGAAGCCCAGAAGCTAAACGGTTACCTATTTCTATGCCAGACTTTTCCTCAAATCCCAGCAGGAAGTTTCTACTTAATGGAGAGGTTAAACTTCTGTATTCAGCTTTCTATTCATTCCTTGCCAAGAGTATGGAAAACTGCAAGTGGATCTTCAGAGGGGGAAGAAAAATTAATAAATTTGTTAATTTTATTTTCACGATTTCTGACCATATCAATTCATATGGCCTCAGATTATGATTGCCTTAATACAAATTGGACTCAAAAGTTGACAACTTTCACAAACTCTGTGTCAATGAGAAATACCAGTTATGTATAAAATTTAGTGGTTAATACAGTTTTTATTTTATTGCTGAAGGTTCCTGTGTAGCCGAGATGATTTAAGCAGTCACTAAGTTTCAAGGCAAAGTGCATAGTAAAATGAAGAACAATGTCTTGCTCTCCTCTGTAGCTCTTACCTTTGCCAAGAAATGTATTTCTTCTAACATCTGTTTTTGTAACAGGAACTCAGTTCAATGAAGAAAGAAAGTAGGAAAAAAAACCCTAAAACTTGACATGAGCTTTTTGGAAAGACAGACTTCTATTTTATTCAGATATGTATGCAAGGAAAAAAATAATCATGCAATATTTTTATTTGAATGAGATTTATGGAGCACTTCTGACAACTACCTACACACTGAAATGCACTTAATTCTGTGAGTGATTTCCAGAGCTTCAGATTTGTTTCCAACCATTTTGTGCCTTATGCTACTAAATTCTATAACTTTGCTTGCCAGGCAGCATTTAGTAAAGCAAATGAGATGGATTTATCTATGCTGAAAATATCTAGGGTTTCTGTTACTGTTGTTAAAGCTTAATACTGCAAACACCGATGTATCAGATTTACCTATGTAAGTCAAATAGGATGACTCACAAGAGTGAAACAGGATAGCTAAGTATCAGGTGTATAGCTACAGGCATAGATTGCTGCCTTGCTCTATGGTACACAATTTTACAGACTAGACAGAAAACTGCTGCTCCAGATATGCATTTGTAGGTACTTTTAGTCTCACTGTTGTCAGAGGCAGCAAAAATATCATGCTGAACACAGTGCAAATGATACCATAAAGTAATTGATATTATTAAAAGTGTCTTTCTACTCATTGTGAAATTCAGCATTTCTGTAAGTTAATAACTCAAGGAAGTGAATGGCTGAAATAAGTAGTGCTGAAGGGAATATCTTTCTTCAGACCAGAATCTGGATGAGAAGGAAAACTTATACAAATATATTGCAATTAAGGATTTTTTTTATTGCTATTAAACGTTCTTCATAATGTCTAAAAAAAAAAGGCAATGAAACCATGTCAGCTTGTGAATTACTTTTTCCTCATCCATGGTGAGAAGTCAAATGAAAAGCAGTTAGAAATTAAGGCAACTCTGGCAAAAGTTTTGTGGATATGTAGCAAGAGAGAGGATGATTTCAGAGGCATTATTATTTTTGTCATTTTAATAGAGTTCCTGGCCCTACATTAACAGGAAGTGACTCTGAGAGATATTTACCATAGTTACCTGTCATCTGTATGTACTAATATCAAGGGTGTGGGAGATTTTCACTAAAGGCAACTTCCAGGGCTAGCCTGGAGCTGTATGATGGATTTCGTAAGCGTTTAGAAGGAGACCCTGGAGACCTATATAAAATCTGGAACATAGACCTACTTTCAGGCTTTTCCCCACTTGGGTAGCCCTTGCACTCACTAGATTTGTTATGATACATGAGGGCTCACAGCTGAATTACCTGTGTTGTCCATTTAAGGCTTCTTTGAGCAGTCTATAACGTTGCAGACTGTGACACCCCTTTGATATTATACACAAAAAAACACTCTCTGCAACCCAGGTTAAAAAATCAAACTGGGGATCCTAATACCAGGAGATACTACCTCAGACAAAGTAGCAAACTACTAATAGTACCAAATATTTTGTAAGTCAGAAATTAAAAATTTTGCTGGAGAAAGATCACATTTTACAGATATTATACTGTGTTGAAAGCAATGGTTGAAATGTGTTTTACCTCTCCTCAGCTGAATAAATGAAAAAAATGGTAATGCATCTCCAGGATTTTCAAGTCTGTTAATCCTGGGTAGCAATGACACAATTTAATCTGAGCTATAAAATACTGACATTTTTCTATAAGTCTTTATATATGTATGTATATACATAAATGAGCACATTTGATGTAGATACATACTTGTTATTTTAGTAAAGATACATTAATTTTTATTTTTAGATTACGAAATACTAAAGAAGAAGGCAAGAGTGAGTCCTGCTGTTTTACATCTGTGGAAGTACAAGAAGGTGGGAAACAAATTACATAGCCGGTCACTTCCTTAATTGGGAAAAAAACTCAAAATCTTTTTTCTCAAATGCAGACTCCTATCCACTTGGAACCACTGCTTCTCATAATTCAATCCCTGCTATTGAGTGTAATAGAAAAGCATGATAAAACTTGTCTCCAGTGTTCACTTCACTGTCTGGGTTTTAAAAAACAAAACAAACCAAACCAAACCAAAACAAAAAATAATAACAACAACAAAACAACTTCACACTGTACAACAAAGGCTAATATTAGCAAAAGACTAGAACACCAGTTGTAGATCTCACAGGCATTTATACCAGGGCTGCTCTTCTCCTCCTTACTCCCTGATAATTAACCGTCATTTCTGCACTTCCTCATCTTCTTTGTATTGATCTTTCATCATATAATGGGTGCAAACAGCAAGAGGAAGGCTTAATAACAAACATTAAAATGAATAAATAATTGCAGCCACAAATCTTCCTCAACGAACTGATTATTTGTTCAGTGGCAATATTACAAGAAATTGGCTTTACATAATTTAAAAGGACACTAGCAAGTAGGGATTTTTTTAATAGCATTTTTCCTCTCTACGCTCTCTGAAAATGTATGTTGGGGGCTGGTGGTCCTTTCTATAAAAGAGTACAAGGGCTTAACTTCCTAACCACTTTCCCAGCATCTTCATTTTATTCAGTAAATTTCTGAGGAGGTAGGAATGGCTTATCAGTGATCAGGAGTGAGTTACCTTTCTCAGAGATCTACGAGAGCATTGACCCAGAGTGTTTGCGTGCCTGATTTTCCCATCTTGAGCTTGGGTATCTTACAGGTCTGAAGGTCAAGAGCTCTACGTAGATCATTGCGGGTAGACAAAATGAAAAGACTGAAGGAGAGGTCAGGTGAAGAGACCTCGAGTGAGGAGAAATCTTCCCATGTGGAATGAGATGAATCCATTCATCCCTTCTCTCTGATGAGCAGTGATGTTATGATCTCCTCACAGCCACACGACAGGATAGGAACAAGAGCAGTTTTTGGACCCGTGCAATCTGCAAAGTCAAGAACCCTGGCCTCCTCTTCTGCAGGACAGAGCTCAAGTATGTGCTCTGACCCTTGCTTAAGGCAGACCCTTAATAGAATGGTTGAGGCTTTTGTGTAACTGGCTCAGTGCTACCAAGAACAGTTCAGTAATCCATAGCTGAATTAAAATGCTGATGAACATGAGGGAATGTCTGCCCTCAGTGAGGGAATTCTGTGCCATGGTGTTATGACAGGTCTCCAGTACAAGCTTGATACATTATGCTTAATTCAGAAATTCACCTTAATGCAATCACCCTCATCACAGAAACGACAAGTATCAGCATCATCAGGGTATAAAAGTTTGCTACTGCACACAGTCTCTGACCTCAGTGCACACCACTAGCCATTTCAGAGATGTCACGGATCTGCTTGATAAAAACACCTATCTGTGACATGTCCCAGACACTTGAAATGAAAGGACTTTGAAGGTGAGAGGTCAAGTGTATTTTATTCACTAACATACTTCTCATTCAAAAACCTCCATAACAAGGTGTCCACACATCGAACAAGTAATGACCTGAAAACAGCACGATTTACAGGATGATATGCTGGCAGAAAGTTTTCTAACACCTCCCAGAAGTGCACTTTCCAGAAACCCACTGTACATAAACATAAAGGTCTGCAATCTGTCAGTTAATATTAATGTGGTCATTTGCTGGTAAGTTGTAATAACATGATGCACATGGGACTTGCTACACTGACCTTTTTGGTGGAAGTGATTCATTAAATGGTCACTCATTTAGACAGCAGTAACTATTTGCACGGCTATTAACATTTTAGAACTTAACTAGGTATTTATTGCTTTCAAAAAGAATTTTTTTATCAAGGTTAGCTGAAGACCAGATTTTTCATTATTTAATACAGAAACATTACAAAGGGGTGGGACATTTATATGAAATGTCTAACTTCAGATTAGTCTAAATGTCTGAGCTATTATCTGTGTGCATTTGAGCCCCTGACTACAAATCAATGCTTTCACTGTCAAAGGCTAAACCAAAATCTTTGTTTCTTTACTGAGCTGCGTTTACCTCCTTTACTCCAACACTATTTAAAAAGAACAGAGAAAACTGGAAATGGAAAGTGATGAGAGCTATTAAATCACTAACAACATACACTCTGAAACCAAGATCCATCAACTTCAACAGATACCTGCTTCTGTCACCGGGTTTACCTGACTTCTGCCAATTTGGATTTCAAATTTGCACAAACCTAAAATAAAATATAGATACTGAAATTCGTATGCAAACTTGTTTTAGCAATATCTAACGCAAGCCAAATAATTTTTCCTGATGCCCTTATAGGTACCAGGTGTATTTTGCAGGTGTCCTTTCATTCTGCCTTTAAAAGTTTTCCAGAAAAANCTCTAGGGACACTTTTGAGAAGGAAATATATTTTTCACACTCATTTTTTCCCCTTTCTCTATTTCCTAGGCCTTTTGGCCATAGGTCAGTGAAAATGGGTTGTTACTCTCAACTCTCTCATCTACACCTATTTTAAGTCCCTTGACCCTAAACTTATGGGATGATCTTTATATCTTGTGAAATATTTAGAAATTTAGAAAAAATTAGCCACTGGTGACTGCAACAAGATTTCAGCCTGGGCAGCAATCAAGTGGAATTCTGTCCATGGATGTGTGGAAATGACATATTCTTTCATTTAATGATTTTTGTTCCACATTTGTAGATATTTGACCACAGGTCAGTCACAAAACCCAGTGTCCCTTTGAACCTTGCATGACACCAACTTCTACATATTTTTGTTTTCTCTTACATTTCAGTGTAGACAGGAATTTAATAAGCCTGAGATATGAAACATGAACCTAGCATCACAACCTCACCATTCAATCAGCAGCAGTATCCTTCCAGAAGAGTGGCATCTTTTCAGATTTCTCAACTCGGTGCCTCCAGAGATGGTGTGATGAAGCATGCCGTACATGACCAGCTATCAAATATTAACAGCGACCCTAGGAGTGACAAGATTGTTCAGCTGAACTGCTACAGTCTGTCTGGTTAGCTAGGGATCCTTCTTTGCTTCCCAATGAACTGTTAAAGGGCTTGTGTTTTTGCAAGCCTCTCCAGTGTCTCCTCTATTTGCAAAAAGCACTTGCATTAAAGCAAATCTAGGAAAACACAACTCCACCGGGAAGTGGAGCAGCCATGCAAAATCATTATCCTAACAGCCCTAAACACTCCAAACTAGACTGTTTCATAACATGTTGATCACAGCAAGTCTGAGTGGCATGTGCATGTGCGGGAGATAGATGGTACATTTGCTTATAAATGAAGTGGGGAAAACAGTCGGGGAAAATAGGCTGTTAGCTTGGCCCATGGGAGAGCAGAGTTCAAGTCCTGATTTAACCACACAAACACCCACAGACTAATGTGACACTTTACTTGCTCATGCTTCACTTTGCTTTTGCAAAATGACTGTGATAGTCGCCTTTCCATGTCGTTATTAAAAGAAAACAAGCCCTTTCTTTAGCTTTCACTTGCCGTGAGACACTTAGCAATGCACAAACATATAGATTGACACATCCACGTGAAAACAGCTTGAAATGACTAAGCCCCAGTTGTAAAATACATATACAGAGAGAACCAAAACTGTGGTAAAAGACAGACCAGAAGTTAGTCATATGCCAGCATAAAAGAAAATAATAATTAGGAGTGAAAATAAATAAGATGCAGTTCTTGCATAAGACAAACTTTACTACATGAATTCTTCAGTGTTTTCACAACCCTTGCTTTGCCTTCCTTTATTTTTTTTGGCATTTAGCAACATTATTTCATGAGATCTTTACACTATGTTCAATACTAATGGCATAATTAGTGGTGGAAAATACTTAGTTGTCACCTTGTATTTATTTATGTTCCTGGGATCATGTAAAGTTCTGCTACATTAAAATTTAATTTGAAAGAATAAGAATTTATTCATTTTTCAGTGTAATGACCATTTCTGCTTGGCTTATATGAATGCTAAAATATTGTTTGAACACATTTTTCCATTTGTTTTCCAAGCATTTATGTAAACTCCTAAAGAAAACAGTGCAATGCTTTGTTGGCTGACTATTAGACAAAAGAATTGTAGACACATATTTTATTCTCAACATCTTGTCAGGAAATGTTCACAGCCCCATCCATTATTTAGCACTTAATTTGTTAATCAATTGATTGATTGATTTGGGGATATTTTACACTGGGATTAACATGCACACACACAAAAATCTTGTCTCTATGGTAAATTCAGGAAAATTGTATCAGAATGTAAAATGTTCTGATGTTTACAGATGTAGATTGAATCTGTCATGGGTTGGCAACTACTGAAAATAATTCATTGCTTTGAACATAAATATTTTGGATCAAACCTCAAAGCTTATTTGATTTGGTGTGATTATTCCTTCCATGTTCAAAAGGATGTGAAGCCATTCTATGGTTATGAAAACTGTTTAATGCATCATTTCTTCTGAAGAAATTATTTCCCAGTCTAGAAACAAAAGAAAGCTATGTCAATCTCAAAAGCTCAAAGTGCTGTGGTGTTTAAGGATATCAGATTTTTTTTACCATCTTTCCCCTCACAATACTGGGATAATGCTCAAGGAAGTCCTTTAATTGATAATTACCAGAACGTGTACATATATATTCCTTTTATGGTGGCCATTGCAGACAGGGCTGTAGTCTGGGGCTTACATTTCTTGATGGCAGCCTTGCTTTAAACAGCTCCCCATTTCCTTCCTTTTCCTGAGTTGTACAAGATGACCATTTGTGAGAGTGCACAGTTGCTCATGGTAATGGGGCAGGTTGAGCTTTGTTTAGATGGAATATGGGTGCTGTTGTGATCTTTAACTGGTGGATACTATGGACTCCCTTGAATGAATTTAGAGACCCACAAGCTCCCAGCCCTGGCTCTTGATCATTTAGGCTCACTATGCTTCCTCCTATACTGCTAAGTCTCCTTCAAAAGTTAGCTTGGGTAATCTGTCAATACACAATGGAGATCATGTGGCCCCTTTTGATTCTCAGTCTGGATATATTCCCCCAACATATCCAACAGTGCAGTTTCAGGCCTGCAATACCTGAGATGGGGAACTGTGCTATTTGCTCCATTCTTTATTGTGATACTAATTCTTTAAACTTGTAGCATTTTGACAATTATGCCACCAGGGTTCTTCGGGGGTATCCAAAATAAAATTACTTTTAACTTAGGTTTGGCTTGAGAAAAGTGTTTGAATACAGAGCAAAATAACTATGTTTATCTGACCAAAAAGCCCTTGTGCAGCTTTTGAACTTACACAAGAAGAAATACAAAGAAGGATGTTAAATGGGACAATTGCATACCTTCGTATCTTACCTGTATGTTTTCTTCATTTATTGCTTTTGATAATATTGCAGTTTTGTGTTCCATGTTCCCCTTTGTGTTGACTGTATGATTGTGCACAAAGGCAAGAACTCTCTTTTTGGTGAATAGAGAAAGAAGGACCTATTGTAAAACTGGGATGAAATCCAGCCATGGTAGGCCAAATGTAATTGTAGGTTTCCAACTGCCTTTCACTATGTTCTGTACATAAGCATCCAAGAGTGGAGCTGAGTCTCTCATATTTGGATTTTTTAGTGTAGCAGGTTGTATGTTGAGAATACTGGGACATGGACCAATGTGGGAGACAATCCAGAGCCTAAGAAAACTGCCACTATGCTAACTGAGCTGCCTGAATTAGATTTCAAACACCTCAGCACTAGATGCTCAAGTGATTTCCACTTCCATCTGAATGTGTTCCAGATTTACCACGAGGTTTACCTTTTGGTTTTGGAAACCCTTTTCCCCCTGTTGATTTGACTGTGGTAAAACAACTCACACACACAAAAACATTTGCAAACGAAAGGAAAAGAAACAGGCAGGGGAAGGAGGAGGAGGTGATGGGGACCAACAACTTGTTTATCAGATTCAAGTTGAACCATCTGTTGTTAATGATTAGATCTTCAACTTCCAATTTTCATTTGAATGTTATTGCTTATTTCTAGCTCGGCACCAAAACGTCACTTACCAGTGCACGCAGGATTCTAAATAAGAGACTATTTAGATTGGAAATCTGTTGGAGGAGGAAATTACGTTCCCTATTATACAGCAAAATACGTTTTCTAACACTGACACTTTCTGATACTGTGTTGTTGACTTTTTAGGGAAGGAGACTCAAGGTCTGAGGCTGAAAAATGAATTCACTGGTGGTGCAAATTACATTTGGACGAGAGGGGGTTTGGTGAATGTCAAGGGTCCAAGTTCTGACCTCAGGCAAAATGGTGTAAAACAAGAAAAAAACCTGACGTCATCAAGTATTTATTCCAGATCTACAGCAAAGGGAAGGAACTCAGCATCTACCAGTGGAAGTTTAAGATGGTGCTTTCTGTACCACACTGCTAGAAGATATATTTTAAAATAGAAACAGCACAGCTTGCCTTTTTCTGCTTGTTTTCACTATTTTCACCCCTTCTACTTCCTTGGGTACGTAGAGCAATGCAATAGCAACTTTCAGGCTAGAACCTGGCTGGATTCTAGTTTTCTCTAAAAAAAAATAGGAGCAACTAAACTCTGATGTACCTAAATCTCCATTATTAAACCTGTGAATATCTATCTACAGATACTTCACAGACAGTATAACTAATAATTATTTCTTTTTTATATTTTAGAAAAGTCAAATGTCACTGTACTTTTATCATCTGTTCCTAGAACAACTGACTATTTTTCTCATGCCATGGTCTTTATATTACGAACATTTCTGAAAGAAAAGTATATATTATTAATTCTATTTAAAGAGAAAAAAAATCATAAGACAACATTTCTTGACATCATTTCTATTTGTAGCCCTTCTTTCTTTGATTGTCTATGAGCAATTAAAGAATGGCCTATGACATTGCTTCAAAGATTTAAAATGAAAATATGAAACATGAATACATATATGCACAAAGGAAGACAAACAACAAAAGAAAAAACCAACCCCAAATCAATAAAATAACAGTACGAAGTCTAGTCTTATCGTGAATCAATTGTATATAAAAATCATTGTGACAGCCTAGTACAAGATGATCTATGTTTCTTAGCTCAGTTTCTTTTCTTTTTCTATTCCTTTTTCCCCCAAAAAAGAGGTTAGGTGATCCTTTTGACTTACAATTTTTCTTTATTAAGTGACAAAATGACTTATCAAATGACACCTATAGCAGAAAATCCAAAAGTATTATTTGGGCATTGAAAAATCCTGCAACAATATGAGGCACTTCCTCATCTTTTTAAGTTAAAAACAAGAAAAATCTAGAAGTTGCCTACTCCAAAGCACCTAAGTGACTTCTGTATACACACATAAATCACAGAGGTACTTTGGAGTCTAGATCCCACTGGGATCCTAAATGCTTATATGATTTATGAAAATAGGACGCATATGGCTGTGTTACTTAGGTAATTCAGAAAAAAATTGCTCCTAAAGGGAGAGCTGATCTGGTTGTTTTTTGCAGTTACTTTGTTTGTCTTGCAATCATATTTTACTTATGGAATCTTTGTGCTCTTATGTTTGTGGACTGTGACAGAACATTAATTTGCTATTTTTCACAGCTTGCATGCAGCCTATAGAATTTTTTTGTATCGATTGCAGGTAATTAAATTGTATTTGTTTGTTTTCATCACTAATGTGGTTTCTATGGGAGTCTGACCTGCCATCTCTATGGTAAATATAATAGTTTTTTACCTATGTTGGACTTCGGTTTTAGCATCAAATAAATGGGACAGAGAGCACTTACACAAGTTTGTGGTTTGCACTAAAAAAGGTGAAATACTTCCATTACCATGTTGGAAAGCTTTATAATTTACATTCTATTTCTTTCCTCATGCCCTGAATAAAGAATTAGGTGCTCTAATTTATTGCAGACTCAAATGTGCTTCCTCTATCTTGTATGTGGCAAGGATGTATCACTGGAAACTGAATTAAATGCTGGGTGTAAGATGAAAGAATGCTATGCAAACCTGAGAAACGCAAATTCTTATGGTTTCTGTGCAACAGAAGTAACATAAATATTAGAATTATTACAGATATCCAGCTACATGGTAAACCAATGAACAGAATATTTGCAGTCCTTCAAAACAACAGAACAGGTCTACAAATGTCACTTATGGTATTGTATGTTAAACACTGTGTAGTCAGAAGAATATATAAATATATTTCTTAAAAATATGCATCTTGGACAAAAATGTTATTTATATTGGTAAAAACCTGGCTTGAGCCTTCTTTAATGTATGATCAGAGTAATTAACCCATTAAAAAATGGGTAGGTGTAGAGTATAATAACAATATTTAACAGGAGGATCCATTATATGATGCATTCCATACTGACTAAATGGACAGGAAGGCAGTCACACATGTGGTCTCCTGAGTCAGGCACTTGGGAAATGCTGTTTAACTGTGGCTTCACAAGAATTTTTGGGGATGTTCTGCACTTGTCTTATGCTGGACGAGGTCTTGCTGGTCTGGTCCCTGCAAGAGTGAGTCTGAAAACAGAACTGTAATTATCACTGTGATGTGTCATTCTCATGGAGCTCCCTGGAGAACTTGAAGATCCAGGTGTCTTGGGAATGGGCTATATGCAGAAAACACAACCTGTGGGGGAGAAAAACTACATAGGACAAACTTCTGCATTCCCTTTTCTCTCCCAAATGTGTAAAAATATCAGCCAAAAATTTATCTAGTTGTTTCAATACGTTAAAAAGGTCATGACACGACTGCTGACCTTCATCTGCTGACAGTGACATTTTAGTTGAAACAATAGGAACACATGTTTTTAATTTTGAAGGACTTGAGCTCATTTTTAATAGATGGTGAGCACTGCTAGTAGAGCAACACTGTGAGGACTGCAAACCAGTGAGCAGTGTGGTATTATCTCCTTGTTCTTTATCTAAAAGATAATTTTAAGGAAGTAAGGGTTTGATAGGCTGAACCTGTCTTTGATTAAAAGACATTTTAACACAGAAACATTCAATTTTTACAGAAGACCTTATTTGTGGTTTGGCTGAAACTTACAGCCCTCAGTGCATGATGCTTGAATGCAAGTGTAATGGTTGCAATCAGAGCCAGCACTCTGCTGCTTCGTCTGTGATGGTCTCCAGAATTAAATGCATGAACAACTCCAAGCTTTGGAGCCAGTACTGAATAGCTAGGGGCTAAAATGTGCCTGTGCTCCATGCCAACTGGGAAGAACTGTCTTGTACCATTGCATTGCATTCCACATATTTCTCCTCTCTGAGGTGCTCTTCTTGGTTTCATAAGAAGAAAGTTGTTTTTTTTGTGTAAGTAACAGGAGATATATGACCTTGGACTTTGGTATATTTGGGACCTAGATGGTATTTTACCCCCACTGTTTCCTTCAGAGCAAATGAAAAATAAAGGCATTTAGAGAACTTTAACTGATTTTCCAAATGGTTACAGCTTGGATGAGGAAAATGAAAATGGCAAAAGCAGAAGTCATCCCCTAATTCCAAATTGGAATGTTTTGCTTGAACATTTTAAAAATGTCTTAATCTTTGGTGGAACTTCTATTTAGTAGGACATGCAGATCTAGTAAAATTTTCTTTAAATAAACAAAAAAAACCCAGAGAACTGTACCGCCGGCTGGGATGAAGCCGGGGTGTCTGCGCTCGGGGGTCTTCCGCNAAAAGGGTTTTAGGGACACAAACCACCGCAACACAAATGTTTCAATTAAGACATTATAGAATGAAATCTTTGGTAAGTATTTAGTTATGATTGTGATGAACTGCAACTCAACAAGATGAAATGAGTGAGGCCCATAGCACCACCCACACTCAACATTTAAATTAGTCCTGCACACCTTCAAGAGTCTCTCTAACCTCTACCCTGCAAAGGATGGGGGTGAGCAAGAGGTTGGGTGGGGTGAAAGCTGGTACTGCTGGCCCAAGCTGACCAAAGGAACATTCCCTACCCTGTGATGTTGTATTCATCATTCAATACAAACTGAGAGAAAGGAGGAGGATGGGAGCATGGGTGAATGAGAGAGACATTCCTTATTAGTGTGTTTGTCTATCAAATCAAACATTGCACATCCCAAGGCCTCACTTCCCAAGAAGGGGATGGCCACCCTCTGCTGTTGGGAAGCAGAGAATAAGTATCCTTGCTTGGCTTTTTTGTTTGTTTCCACTTGTGGCCTTTGATTCCTTTCATCAAAATGCTTTTGTCTCAACCTATGCATTTTTAATTTTGCTTTCTCCCCCTGTTCTAGTGAGGAGCAATAGGGAGAGTGTGGTATGGTCAGCACCCAGCAGCCACCCATGGTCAGATGTTACCTCATGGTACCATTTCTGTTTTTGAACCTTATAATTTCTTTTTACCTTCAAGTTCCCCTTTTATGAGCAACGCTCAATAGCTGTTCTTCTTTTACCTTGTCCTCACTTATCACTGAACTCTTACCATCACAGATCCTTGGCCTCCATGGGTAGTTCTTTCTTGAAGAAAGAAGCTTCTTTCCTATAGCTCCATCCTTTCTCTTGTTGGAAAATATATTGCCTCATACCAGTTAATCCCAAGCCAGGGCATTTGTTCTCCAAATCAAGTTCTGTGCTGATGAAGGAAAATGTGAAGGCCTCTGGATTCTAGGTGGTTTAATTACCTACTTATCTAAATGTTATTGCACCTATGGACAATAGATGTATTTTGACTGCATTCTATCACTACCATCAAATTAACTTTGGCAAAAGCCAATTAACTGCTGTAAATTATTCTACTTCAATTAAAAGAAACAGAAATTGTGAAGGACTTTAATATACTAATTTGAATGCACAGATTTATGAGACACCAAAGAGAAAAGTTGAATTCCTTTTTTGTAAGAAATGAGAAATTATCTGGAAGGAATGCAATAAAAAATAAGGATTAAGCTAAGTGTCATTATCATTTTAACTTAATTTGTCAACAGAGTAATATATCTAGCTATATTACTCAATTGACAAATCAATTACAGTTATAATGAAACTTTATACGATTTTACTTTTATTTAATTAGTTGCATCAATATGGGTTTTTTTATTTGCGTTGCACATGAATGCATCAAAATATAAATGATTGAGGTAGGTTAATTATAAGCCTTCAAAACATACATATCTTAGAAACAAAAAGAAATTTACAGTGCAAAATGCTATAAGTAATGCAATTTGCAAGATGGTTTGTTAAGCTGGCTAAAGGCCATTTTCTTAAATAATAGTACTAATAGCAACAATAATCCATGTTTTCGTCATAAATTATTTGAATTTTACTGAACTGTGGTGGGTTACTCGCCTCTAGCTGGATGCCAGGTACCCAGTAAAGCCATTTTGTCACTCTTCTCATCAGCTAAGCAGGGGAGAGAAAATATTAAAAAAGTCTCATGGGTCGAGGTAAGGAGAAGGGTGAGATCACTCACTAGTTAGTGTCATGGGAAAAACAGACTCAACTTGAGGAAATGAATTCATTGCCCATCATATAGGAGTAAAGTAATGAGAAAAAAAAAAACAATTAAAAAATACCTTTTGCCCACCCCTCTTTTCTTCCTGGGCTAAGTTTTACTCCTGAATTGCCTTACCTTTTCTCTCACTGCAACACAGGGGAACAGAGAAATGGGGCTGAGGTCAATACATCACAGGTCATCTCTGCTGCTCCTTCCACTGCAGGGGTTGGACTCCTCACACTCTCACCCTTCTCCAGTGTGGAGTCCCCTTCATGGGAAACAGTCCTTTACAGGCTACTCCTGAGTCCTTCCATGGGTTGCAGCTCGTAAGTAACTGCTCCAGTGTTGGTTCTCCACAGGGTCACAAGTTCTGCCAACAAACTGTCTCCAGCCTGGGCTCCTCTCTCCAAAGGCCACAGGTCCTGCCAGGACCCTGTACCAGCACAGGCTTCCCATGGGGTCACAGCCTCCTCTGGGCATCCCTCTGCTCCAGCCTGGGCTCCTCCAGGTGTTCAGGTGGATCTCTGCTCCCCCGTGCCCTCCCTGGGCTGCAGGGGCACAGCTGCCTCACCATGGGCTGCTCCAGGTGCAGCAGGGGAATCTGAGCTCCAGGGCCTGGAGCAGCTCCTGCCCCTCCTTCTGCACTGCCCTGACTGCCTGCAGGGCTCTCCAGTAGCATTGGTTTCTGGAAAGTAATTTCTCCTTGTTAAATATATTGTCCCAGAGGTGCTACCACCTTGTTCATCTTGGATCCAGCTGGCACTGGCTCTACTGGGCACGGGGAAGCTTCTGGCAGCTTCTCACAGAAGCCACCCCAGCAGCCCCCCCGCTACCAAAACCTGGTCATGCAAACCCAATACAAGAACCATCTCAAGTAATGGATGTGAAGTTATTCCCTCAAATTTTTTTTTCCTTCAAATCTCTTTGCTCCCAAGGGTAACACATTTTATTCTCTGCAATGGAATGTGACTCCAACATGAAGATAGTGAGACATCTAAAAAAGTGTTATCCGGTTCACTGGCGCTAAGTACATTTGATGCATTATGCATAGAGAGGGGGAGTGGTAATTTAAGAGAAATTTACACTATGCTATTTTATGTATTTATTTATCTTTTTTTTTACACTGTTACAGTGTTACAATCTAAGCAACTGCTGCATCAAATGACGATTATACTAACATTAAGTTATAGATCACCTCCTTAAACAGACACTGGGAATTACATTTCTGTGGTGCTACACAGCGCTTTTAAAGTAGGCTGTTGCAATTATGCCACACAATTACCTAAGTGGCCCTGATTCAGGAATGTATTAAACATGCCTAAAATTAAATTAAAATGAAGCTTGTGTTTAAATACTTTCCTATATAAGAACGTGTCCTAATTTTTTTCTGTTAGGTAGGAAATTGCTGTGTTAAATCAATAGGTGCTTTATTCAGGTATTCACTGTCATTCCTAGGAACACTCGTACTGAAGCCACAGACAGATGGCATCCCAAAGATGTTAAAAGCCAAGCAGCCATCACTATTGTCCCATCATTACAGCTTTTCCTCTCCCAATCTGTGGCTCATCCCAGGGTAGTAGTGATGATGCTTGCTTGGTTCTGGGGAGTGGGGACCGTGTCCAGTGGTATGATTTTCACAGTAAAATTCAAAATGTCTCCTCTCA
Organism: Drymodes brunneopygia; assembly: GCA_013400955.1. Classification (NCBI taxonomy): domain Eukaryota; kingdom Metazoa; phylum Chordata; class Aves; order Passeriformes; family Petroicidae; genus Drymodes; species Drymodes brunneopygia. The sequence continues at coordinate 92,669 of VZTZ01104344.1, forward strand.
AAGTTAGACCGGACAAATCCTGGACAGAGAAGGTGAAGATTTATTTTTTCATTTATAGAATGCTTGCAGTTCCTTCATCCTTTGGAGTGGATTCAAACCTACATTTCTCGCCCCTAGTAAAGCACTTTAATCACTATGGTGATGGCCATTTAATAAGGGGAGAGCATGGTTCTTATTCTTCTGAAAATAATGGAATTAACTTTTGTTGGACTGAGAAAAGAGAAAGAGTCATAAAAGCTCTAAAACCTCAAGCTGCAATTCCTTGCTCAGCTCCTGGCATTTTCTTGGCTTCTTTTCCCTCTTGTAAAGATTATTTCATGTAGAAGTCATCCATTTCCTAGAGCTCAAGTTTACCCTTCTTCACACTAAGTGTCCTAACACTGGGAGCAGAAATTTCTACAGAGTTTTATTCTCTGATGTTTTATTTGCAGAGGCTTGACTCAACCTCTCTGTCCTGTGGAAGTCCCACCTAAAGAAAGACTGGGGAGTAGAAAACTAGATTTACAAAATGCAAATATGCTTTCTGGTCTGCCAGAACCTCCTGTACTGGGCAGATGGAATGCCCAGTTGTACGCAAAGTTCTTCTCTTCNCAGAGACACAATTTTGGACCACCAAAGGTGTAATGAGTGCACAGCTCAGCACATTTTGATTAAGTGGTCGTGCTACCATGCTGGGGTCACCTTGATAAAGTGGGTGTCAAAAGTAGCTCCTGGGAATCATTGTGCCTCCACCTGTGGATCCCACCCTCTGTTGTCCCTTGCTTTAAGTTTTCCATGTGGTAAATCAATAATAAGAGCAATGACAGTATTCCCCTTCTGTCAGTCATTAGGCCACAAGCATGACCTCTTATCTCAGCCTTTTCTTGTCAACAAGCATTTTTTTCCCTTACAAGTCAGGGACTATTTATACAACTTTGCTCCTCAGATGTTTTTAAAAGGCTGGACTTCTCTTCCTCCCCTGCAGAGAGGAGAGTCCTTAAGCTTTGCTTCTGCATTCACAAGAAGATTTAAAGAAATTAAGGAACCAGGCCATACCACAGCAGTCAATCTAAGGGACTGGACCATCAAAGAAGATAATGTGAAGTTTGAGCAATGTGAATATTCAGGTAAAATTTTGCCTTAATAAGAGTCAATACTTCACTAAAAATACAATTCACAGGTGCATTCTTGTTTTTGCTGGCTGTCTTTTGGACTATTTCCTTTTGCCACTTTGGGATTGTAGTCTGCTCTCAATGGGGCAATGGAGCAGAGATGTACGGGATCAAATATCTGACATATTGGGGGTAAATGGAAACAAACAACAACAACAAAATCTTTACTTTTCTCTTGGGCATTTTATTTTTCTGACACAATTTTTGAAAATAATGAACCCCAGAATCTTGGACGATAATATACCTATTTCAAATTGAAGAGTTGGGACAAGAAAGAGAAAGCGACGCACCAAATATTTATCTATACATTTAGCACCAAAGATCCTCCCAACAGACACAATAACAGGTAGTTTTCTTTCAGTGGTTTTGAAGAACACTGTCTGGAAATGGAATATTGGGATGGCTTCAGTCCTTAAGAATGGATTTGTACAAATACTTGTGTAATCCTAAAACGCAGTAGTCACAAATCTTTGTATTTTCTGTATTAATACAAGTGTTCCCATTTCTACCATTTCATAAACTTTAAAAATTTTTATTGAGTAAAAATGAGCATGTTGCTCCTTTCTTTTCTCTTTCCTTTTCTCTTTCCTTTTTTGTTCCTTACCTACTGCTTTTCCCTTTGCCTCTCAGAAGGAAAGGAAATGCTTTTCTAGAAAAGTACTTGGTATATATAGAATAAAAAGATAAAAATTAATGCATTTTTGCATTACAAAAATTTTCAGTGTTTTTTAAGCTCATAACTCTGAATTATTTGTGCAAAACCCTACAAGCTATAGAATGATTTAAAAAAAAAAAAACTTCAACATTTTCTTATTTGCAATGAACTTGGAGGTTCAGGTAAAATATATTTAAGTAAGTATACTAAACAGTTAGGTATATTTTTATTTGCTCACATATAAGTTCAAAGGATAAGGAGAAGATATTCAGGTGCTGTTATTTTTCTCATCTCTCAGTTGCAATAACTGTTTTAAGTCAAAGCATTTCCTCTGAAATCAAATGGCCATGAGTTAATGGAACACACAAACAGTGAAATGATCTCTTGGCAAAGGTGAGACTGTGTATATACATAGGTATGGCTCCTGGAAATACTTTTAGGTCCTTTAATTTCTTATTCATGACTATCTTCATCAGTTCCAAATGAGCTGACCCCACATGCCCAAAACTAGACAAAGCAAATTCAAGTTTAAACTCGGGGGAATGGGAAAGTGGTGGGGTATGGGAGTAGCAGTAAAATGTGCGGATGTTCTTTTAAAATAAATTTGAAGAGTGTATTTTGATAGTTACAGAGGAGACTATATTTAATAGTGGATTTATATCCACCAATGTATCTATCCTCTGAAAGAGCAAAACACGATGAGTCAAAAGCTACCTGGTGATAATCATAGATGGCCAATTTGTGCTACAATGAAACTTATTTCTCTATATTTTGTTGTGGTTTTAAAAACTCTTTGTAGTGCAATTCTTTATCGATGAGCCCACAGTACAAACTCTGACATGTCTTGTGAAAAATGAATGTGTCTTTATTCCCACTTTTGATGGAAAACCTTGGGAATAGATGAAGATAGGAGAGTGAACACACTGACAATCAAAGACCTTCAGGACCCTGCTCTGCCCCTCCGCACACTTTCTCATCTAAAGCATTAATGAGAAAGCTCTATTCTTCTGAAATGATTACTTAACTTGCTCTGGAGGTCCACAAAAGTGGAAGATAAGCAGATCTCTGTATTATACTTACCTCTTGGGGTATTGGAACTCTCTTCCCATAACTGTCACTGATCCGGACACCAGGATATTGTGGATTGCCAGAGCACCCAGGGGGCAGATCCTTATAACCTCAGTCTTTTCTGCATTCCACACTTTCCTAGAGGTTTTGTTGGAGGCAAGTTCTTGATTTGACCCAGAATCTTAGTAAAAAAAGGTTTTAAAAAATGACACACCATGTTCAACTTTTTCCCCCTCTTTATTTTCAGCTTCTCCTCCCCATCCCATCATGTCTCAAAATGCCTCTTCACCTCAGTAAGATTTTGACATTTGGGAAAAAACTTGCTTAAAAAAAAAAGGAAAAGGATAAAACAGCTTGGCACAAGGGAGCTGCAGCTCTTCAGTTCCCATTAGAATTTCTGAAACGACAATAGCTGAAAGGTTAGGGCAAAACCTATTAGAAAAGAAAAGTTGAGGTAAATCAGGTGAGCTCATCGAAGAAAATAGGGAAAGATTGGTTCCCTTTTGGGATTAGGTCTAATTAAGGTGAGCAAGCAGCTGTGCCTGTTTGGAATAACAATTGTGCTAGCATGTCACTTTTTTTCTGCTTAGTTGAAATTTATATAGTTTGGGAATGGTGGATGTAAGAAAATTAGAGCTCATTTAGAATCTGTTGAAAGGACACTGCGCCTTCATTATTAGTTTTGCATCTGAATTTTCCTGGGGCTGTCCTCTCACTGTTATAGGTAATGGATTTTTCCCCAGATGTAATTGGATGAGTTTAATTTTTTCTTTCATTACCTGTCTAGAAGCCCTCTGCCCCTATTTCCCTTTGTGTTTTATTAGGACTGTAACCCCTATTTAAATAAAGGCTTTGATTGTGATTATATATGTTCAATCAGCACTTTCTGATTGAATAGTTCTGGTCACACAACGCTCTTGCCTAGCATTTTTTACTAATTACATTTTAGCCATGGTTGTGTACTGTAGAACTTAAAACAGTGTTTGCTTTATACCTTTAAACTCTGGCTAAAAGTTTGTATCTCCCATGGGCCAAAGTACTTCTAACAAATTTAGGTATTTTTTGATTCTAAGGTATATGAGCTGAACTCCTGTACCATGAGGTATATGAGGTCACAGCAGCTGCCCACTAAAAAGATATAGCACTGATTACATCCTCTCCAGAGTATCTGGATATATAAAAAGAAGTCAGCTCCATTTTAAAAGTCTTCTGTTGTTTTGATTTTCAAGGCTTTCCTGTGGGTTTTGGTTTCTTTTTAGTTATGTGGGGGATTTTTTTTTTTCTTGCATGGTTAGTTTGGCTTACCTTTTTTTTTTATTTTTAAAGTTCAAGATGTATTTTTTTCCATTGATAAGTTTAAAAATTACTTTTACTGTGTAAACCTGTGTTGAGTTTTCTGCTGTCAGAAATGACCACACAGGAAATTATTTGTTTCTTACAAACATCTGATTTATTCTGATGAAATTCTGGTGTTCTCACACCACAGGAGTTACATCAGGGTGAGGAAGGAATTCCGTTTTAGTCTGCTAGGTTTTACAAAGCTCTTTGGGAACAGAGTATCTTCCACTAAATTCTACTCAGTATCTTTAACTCCTTTAATTATTATAAGAGACCTAATGAAAATTCTTGATTACCGTTGTAGCAACCCAATTCAGAATCTTAACTCTGGGAATCTAAAGACCTGTCTCACTCCATCCTCATATATTAATACATTAATTACATTTCTTTCCATGGTGCTAAAAATACCATGTCAGGTTACGCCTCCTTGAGTTAACAACATTAACCTGGAGATTTTTGGGGCCACTCTTTAAAGTGAGTGCAAAGGGAGTTGAACACATGACCAAAACAAAATGGTAGTTTTTGATGTCATTCCACATTATCCTTTTATACCTCTCAGGAAAAGTGATTAGACAAAGCTGCAAAAATTACATATCTGGTCTGACACAACTCACAGGTGATCCTTACACCCCATCTCAGATCAAAGGGTGGGAGGACCTTTCTTATGGAAAAGGACTGAAGGAGGTGGGACTCCCTGGAGAAGAGAAGACTCTGGGAGGCCTATGAAAAGGAGGGAGAGGGACTCCTTATACAGGCAGATAGTGACAGGACAATGGTGGATGATTTTAAACTAAAAGAAGTTAGTTTTAGACTAGGTATTGGGAAGAAATTTTTGATGCGAGGGTGGTGGGACCCTGGCACAGGTTACCCAGTAAAGCTGTGGCTGCCCCATCCCTGGAAGTCTCCAAAGCCAGGTTGGACAGGGCTTTGAGCAAGTTGTTCTGATGGAAGGTGTTTCTGTCCAGGGGAATGAAAACCAGATGGTCTTTAAGGTCCTTTCTTGCTTAAGCCATTCAGTGATTCATTCTATGATCTCCAGGTCTACAGCTAAGACTAAAGAATCTGTTTTAGGATTTAACAGTGAAGAAAGTGCCATTAATTCATAGTTTTTTTTGTAACTGGTACAGGAACCACTTAGGTATAGATTTTTAGTCTAGATTGAATAAAACTATCCCCACCTGGGGAGTTCATCAGTACATCACACACTATAGGATCTCATTAGCATCATGCTTATAGGATCTGCTTCTTCAGGGTATAAGTGGTTAGAGATATTGAATGGACACTTTATTATCCAAATATTTCCACTTTTGGTTTGTAATCTGCAGATTCAATTTGAGCAGATCTCTTTAGTATTTCAGCTTTGAACCATTTTCATTCATCAAATTATTAAAAAATGACTAAACAGTGGATGGTTATAAGAGATCACTTTTGGAAGAAGCTTACAGATTGCTTTCATTGCCATCCTACTGTGCATACAAACAGCTTTTATCCCTCCATACATATTTATATAACATAGATGTTTTGGTATTATTTTATCAGGAATAATTTCAACACTACAGAAAAGCTACTTCAAAATCATCAGACAAAGTAAATAATAATAACAATAACAACANTCATCAGGCTTAACATAATGAAATCAAACTTTCTTACTTCCAGAACTCAAAAAGCCAAAACATCAAGGATTTTACTGACAAAAGAAAGGCTACCTCTAACAACAGGAAGATGAGAATTCATGAGAATGTAGTGAAACATGACACTAAGACCTCAACTTGCAACATTCTCAAGAAATGTTTTAGAATTTCTTGTACCCCCTTTACCTGTATTGCTTTTCCCCACTCATTTTGCTCATTGGTTGTCCGTACTGCACATGTGGAGCCTCCAAACCTCACTAAACTGACTGTTCTCCTTTGTGATGATTCTCCAGTCTGGACTTTAGAAATAACATAGACAAAATAATGTAGACAAATCCCAGTTCTTAGTACCCCAGGAGCAAACTTTTTCCTTGGTAAGGATCACAAAGGCTATGCTGAGTTGACAATCCACTGGGACAGAACAGTGCAAGGCAACAAAGTAATATAAAGGTCAGATTATTTGCAAAAGCTTAAGGCAGAGGTGACCTCAGAACAATCATGTGCCAAATGCTGATTTCACACCTTCCAGGGCAAGATAAGTCTGCCAATACTCTGTACAGTGCACTTACAAAACTTCAGAATATTAGCAGAATGATTTCAAAAAACAATATAGTGATATTAAATAGAAGTTTTATTGGTGATTCCTCTGGAGCATAATGGGTTATTGAAAATTGTCGCAAGAAATTATGACACTAACAGATTTCCTGCTGGTCTCTTCTCTTTTCAAAGTATTTCCATAGTTTTACTATTGACATAAAGTGAAAATAATGATATCTTGTATATACAACATACATATTTCAGGCAGACGTGCCTCATTTTCATGCAAAAATACTCAAAATAACCATTGAATTTTTCCATAATATTTGTATTGCAAACAGCTCTGTGGACATCTAAGTAAAGGTTATAATGAAGTTACATCAAACAAGCAAGTAATGAATTTTTAATTTTATTTTATTGAAGATGAATTTTCACTATTTTTTTTTCTGTCCTCACATTGAAAACAGCATCTGCCATTAAGCATGAGCTTCACTTAAAAGTGAAATGAAAAAAAAAGACTAATGATTTTCTCAGGGGAATTTAAACAAAAGTGTGGATTTTTTTTATTATTGGGGTTTTTTTCTAAATTAAAATAATAACAGTTGGTTGGGGAAATTTTTTATCAGTTATTCCTTTTCTGTTTTTTTCTTTAAACACTTGCCTCCCAAAAGTTCCAAATCTCATATGGCAGAGACAATAATATATTCTTTTTGCCTTTTGAAACATATTCTAAACATTACTTCCAGCTTACTTGGTTGGTTACATCTCTTAGTAGCTAATAATGGCATTGATATAATACTTGCAGTGTTAAAGGATTCCAGACATAAGTTCTTAATGCAAATGGAGCCAGTTTTGTAGAAGGAATTAACAAATCATTCATTACCAACTTCTCCACGGGATTATAGACACCAATGGATAGCTGAAATCAGGGCAGTTATCTAACCTAAGTCTATAACATTTTATACTATAAGTAAATTATCCTCCACCCTCCAATAAGTCTTTTGGGAGAAATTTAACTTTAGAAGAAGATAGTTACTAGGGATATGCAAATAATAGATTTTTAAAATGAATATTCATTCAAATAGAGAGCAATCTCTCTGAATATTTTGTGATCTTCTGTGACAGTCATGAGTTCTGCTTTTGCTTACATTAACACTTCCAAAACTGAAAATATATTGTATGAAGTTCATTTATTGGACTAGCATGTTATTTTCCTGTTCATCTCTACATAATTATGTAAGTAGTCAGAACTCACATTCATTTTTAAGTGCTCAGTAAGTCCATAGCATTTTTGCAGTATTTTTAGGTTAAAGATTTTATGATAGAGACGATTTGCAATTTTTGCAATTTACAATATTTTGCAGGTATGCTGTACTTGTTGATGGGTAACAATGCAATTTCTGATTAAAAAAATAAAATGTATTTATTTTTCATTAATATTGTTCAACCAAAGGAAAATGGATGAAATAAACTTTTTTTTTTTTTATTTCATCCTTTGGGAAGATGTCTGCTGAGAGATATAGATGCTTGATGACCTGACCTGAGTTTCTCTTTGCCCTACCTTAATGGTAAATAAAATGCAGGATATTGCAGTGCACTACCTGCATGCAGGAGTCTGCCAATCAGAAAAGTGAAGGCAAATTAAACAATTTTCATTTTTTTTTATTTTTTTAGATATTTTAGTAATTGAACATGCATTTAATAAAAGAAAAAGAATTTGGGGTATTTTTCAAGTTGAGACAATTCAACTTCACTAATAACACTTTAAGGNAAAGAAAAGGAAAGAAAAGGAAAGAAAAGGAAAGAAAAGGAAAGAAAGAAAGAAAAGGAAAGAAAGAAGCAAAAAAGAGATGTCTGCAACACTAAGGTCAAAGATCTCAGTTGAAAGAAGATGGACCTGAAAAATGTCTGTTTTGCAAGAACTTGGCCAATTGTCCAGTGGACTGCACAGACAATCTGAAGAATCACAGACACAATGAAGTTGTGTGAAGAAATCAAAGAACAAATAGTTATATCAGCAGTATTATTAATAGGACCCAAGGTAACTTTAAGTTGACATTTCCAAGCCTAACTTAAGTGATATATAATAACACCAATATTAATGAAAGCTAAAGTCCAAATGCATTATTTTTGTATGATCATATCCAGTGAATGTTCTGCTCCTGGCTGCATTATGCAGAGAATCCAGCTTACAAGAGATAAGACTCGGATAACTTCCATTCATGGCTTACAGTGTCTTTGTTGAGAGCTTATTGCTGGAGCAATGGTGATGTTGAATGTCATTTAATGAATATACTTTAATTTGGGAAGAGTTAAGCAGAGATACTACTCAATTAGTTAGTATACACTGCCTGTGTCATTCACTTCAGGACATTAACAACCAGCATAGGCATGTATATTTGCATGAAAGAAAGGCAGCTAAAATTTCATTCATACATTTCACTGTTGCTTTGAGACAGAGAGATGCTGTAAATCATCTTCTAGTTCATAGATGACGTTAAAGACATAATTGGTTTATAGTATCTTCTTACTGACTGCCAGACATATCATAGCTGATGATTATGGACTTGGCCCTTGATGGAAAGTCTTCAAAGGTGGGAAAATGCAGCACTCTACCGTGACTTCCAGCTAGCAGGAAGTGTAGGTATGTTCCTGGAGTTGCACAGACACCTGGGGAATACTTTTGTTTCAGTACATCACACTAACATAGCTCTGTGGAAATCATAGTGCATCTTCTGGGGGAAAAGTCAGCCTCTGTAACTGTACTTTATAGGTAGGGCACAGCAGAAGCTCACAGAGTGGCTATGGCCATGATTAAAGGCGAAGAGCTCTGTGCAGGCACATAACTATTCTGGTATCATAATGCTGGAATCACTTACTGTAACGGCCAACTAATGGGGAAAGATGGAGAAGAAGCAGTTTCCAAAGTCCCACTTCACTTACAGTAAATTAATGCCTGTGGTGAACATAGATAAACTGAAGGTAATAACAAAGTTAGCAATCTTACATCTTGGATTCCATTCATCTACTTCAGTCCTAGGTATATGCTTTTTACCAAAGCACGTTCCTCTCTTCAAACTGCATTTCTGAGCAGGTTTCGGTCTAAAGTGCTGTGCATTGCACACTAATGCTGAGAGCCTATCAGTACTTATGAAGGCTAACTATTTTCAAATTCTCAAAATTTAGATTAATGTAATTCATCGTATTATTCTGCAAAAGTTTACTAAGTAGGATTGTTCAAGTGAAAAGGAAATCTAAAATAAATAAATCTATATTTCTATCCCCGTTGTAACACATCACCTGGACATCTGGTCCTGCAAAGTGCTGGTTTCTGCTTCACAACACACACCCCAGGAAACAGCACTATCTGTCAGCTAAGGCAATAGGGCTGCACCTAATGAGAGAGCTTTCTCTTCCCTTCAGCATCCCTGGAATTGGAAAGATCACAGAGTTTAGCAAGATAGGAACACAGGACTCAATTTCCAAATCTTTTTTTCTACAGACATAGTTTCTGAAGGGCGAAGTTTTTTGAGATGGTAAAAGGATTACTTCACTGATGTATATCATCAGCTTATATTTAGGAGCAAAGCTGGAAGTGACTTGGAAAGAAGGGAATTCTCTTACCTTACTAATTGAATCGGAATGTCTTATTAATACCCTCTCTCAGTAATCTGATATGAAAGTCACTAATATGATACGACTGTAACATAGTATTACCAACAATATATTCTGATATGATATGAATGCTAATGTAATACAAAGGAATGTTGCTAATGTGCTAATCGGATAAGATATTGCTAATGAGATATGAGAGACTCCACTAAAAAAAAATTATATTACTTCCCTTAACTTTTTGAAAATAGCATTAACCTTGCACACCAGGAATACCACAAAATGTCCTTTTGCTCTTTTCCAGATATTTATGATTCTTTCTTTCCCCATTTCAGGTTTGTAGGCACTGTGATTTTAGTTACAGAGTACCCAGACTCAATAATAAAGAGAATAAATAATTGCAGAGTGATTTGTGACTCTCAAACCAGCATGCACTTATGGGGTAGTTACTTAGCTTTGGGATAATGTGTGTTTTTAAGCAAGTTTCATAGAATCACAGAATTATTTAGGTTAGAAAGAAACCATTAGGATCATTATGTCCAACCATTAACGCAGCACTGCCAATTCCAACACTGAACCAGGTATCCAGGTGCCACAGGTCCACATTCAGAGATGGTGATTCCATCACATTCCTGGTCAGCCTATTCCAATCCCTGCCCACCCTTTCAGTGAAGAATTTTTACTGAGTATCCAACATAAACCTCCCCTGCTGCAACTTAGGGCCATTTCCTTTCATCCTACCTTTTGTTACCTATGAGAAAAGACCGACACCCAGCTCGCTCCAGGTTAAACACTCAGCTCCCTCAGCCCCTCCTCATAAGAGGGCTTATTTTTTTCAACTAATCTCCAACAGTCTTTCAAAAATTAGGACTTAAGGGTCATAACAATCAGGTGAAGGAGTGTAGTGTCATTTTCCACATTACTCAGGAAGAAACAAGGTCAGAAAACTGAGTTATTCACCACATAGCTAGAGGTGAATCTGCACAGAACTCTAAAATTCCTTTAGACAGACATCCAATTCATTAATAAAATTTTTCTTTCCTCTAGTACTGTAATTTTCTTTAAATGCTTCTTAATTTTCTTCTTTTTCTTTTTCTTTTTCTTTTTCTTTTTCTTTTTCTTTTTCTTTTTCTTTTTCTTTTTCTTTTTCTTTTTCTACCTCTTTTTCTACCTCTTTTTCTACCTCTTTTTCTTTTTTCTTTTTCTTTTTTTCTTTTCTTCTTTCTCTTTTTTTCTTTTTCTTTTTCTGTTTCTTTTCATTCTAATTTTTTTTTTATTTTTCACTGCTTGCTGTGTTCTCAGGAATCAAAGAATGATGTTGGTATGAAGGTAATGGATTGGAGTTGTCTTTAGTTCCCTCATATATGAGACACCAAATGGAAAACAAGACAGATGAACTAAATATTGTCCTGAGATGCATGTGCATCAGTAGGAATTATGACTTTAGCACCAATATGTATACAAAAAGTGTTGGAGTCAACACATTCAAACTAATAATTAGCTGGAGGCAGCTCCAGTAGAGGAATTTATAGTTAGGTGCTGGTCTGTACATCACTGGGATATATACTGTGTTACATTAAATAAAATATGTAAGAAAAACCCAAACCATATTGAATTATGGGACTTACAACTCCTTAGGTTAAAAAACAAGGGAGAGTTTAAATTGTTTTTTCAATAAACTTAACAGCTACTGTTAGCAGAAATTTCTATAAACATGTGCGAGGTGGTTTAGGGTTATTTTTTTTTTTTTTTTTCTTCTTTTTTTTAGCACTGTGTGAGGTCATATTTTCATAGTTAAACTGGCATGAGTTCCATAACATTTTCCTCCATTTTGATGCCTGACAGTCTGTAGGCAGAAAATCTCTTTCCGAGAGATGTGTGTTACTACACAAGTTAGAACAAGGGACAGGACACATTACCTTTCTTCTTCTTTTGCTTCTTGGCTCCATTTTTTTGTGCCATTTTGGCAAAGTTGCACAGTTATTTTGTGGTTTAGATTATCTGCAAAATGGGTGTATTAATAATTACCTTCTTGCAGAGGTAATTATAAACTGTTTAATACTGATTAATAATTAGAAATGTTTTAATCCCCTTACAGGAAGGGAATTAAATGCAAAGTACTATTATGACTGTTAATAATGCACAGTGAACTTTCATGCTTATGTGTAGTGGTTTCCTCTTTTATCCATTTCCCAGCTTAACACTTACTTTTTAAATTGAAACTATATTAGGCAAGGTTATTCAGGAGAAAGCAGAATGGTAGATGCAAGGGTAAATTTGAGGTAGAGGGTGGGTTATTGAAAGGAAATGAAGCCGCTGACTTCATTGTGTCTTACAATAGAATGGAGGAAAGCAGCACAAAAGAACCATTAGTATTAATATGAATAATGACCTATAAATATTCCACTTGTTAACCATGTAATCAATTCTCTGGTCTCAATGGATGTCTATCTTCCCTTTTGTATATTTGTATATTATAATTTAAATGCATACATTATAATGACTTTTTTGGCTTACTGGCTTAATGTATGAGAGACTATTCATTTAGCAGTCAGATATTTATTCATTTCTATTGGATTGGAATTGCAAAGTCCTTGCTTAGCAGATTTAGTACACTAAGTAGTTATTCCATAGGGTGGTAAGGTTAACATGGGAATGATGCAGGGATTTCTAAAGCTGACAGAGGCATCTGGTGCTCAGCTCTGAGTACTGCTTGCAGACATATTGTTCAGACAGGTTTCAGTCATTGTCACACTGTTGGATCCCCAGTGAGCTCCACACCAGAAGAACTTACATTTGTTATTAAATTGTAGCCTGATGATGCTTATTCAGTATTTACATGTTGGCAAGCTGAAAATGGAAAGTTATAACACTTGTCACATTATCCTTGATGACAGTTTTAGATAGAATATTCAATTTTATTGGTATGAATTTTTCCTCATTGTTTTGTCTACAGAACAAGCTTGTTTGAGTCCAGGTAGATTATCAAGTATTTAAGAGAGATTTTGGGTAGTGGTTTGTGGAAATCATTGAGGAAATACTTCCTGTTTCTTCTTACCCAGGTTTAGAATAGATGGTGTGGTTTAACTCCAGAAGAAACCACACAGCTGGTAAATCGTTCCACCTCATGGGCTGAGGGAGAGGATTGGAAGGGGAAGAGCGAGAAAACTCATAGGTTATGATAAAGAGAGTTTAAAAGCAAAAAAATATGTGTGCAAGGAAAGCAAAATAAGAATTCTTTCAGTATTTCCCAGCAGCAAGTAGGTGTTTGGCCATCCCCAGAACACCAGGGCTCCATCACATGGAATGGCTAATTGGGAGGACGAGTGCCATCACTCTGAATGTCCCAACCTTCTTACCATTGCCTCCAGCCATTATTAGTGAGCATGGCACTGCAGGTTATGGAGCATCCCGGGGGAGGACATTTGGGTGGTCAGATGTCCCCCATGTGTCACCTCACAGCTTCTTGTGCCCCTCAGCCTAATTAATGCAAGCAGAAAATACCTTGGGACTGTCTAAGATCTGTTCATCTATCAATAAAACTTCTCTGTTAACAGCAGTTTCCATCACAAACGCAAAGCATAACCCCATAAAAGGAACTATGGACACAACTGACCTAATCCCAACCCAAACCAGTGCAATAGGTGAAATAGACACTGGTTTCCAAACATACAGTGGCAATATAATTTACTTATTGTCTTCTTACAGGTAAATGGCTTTCCCAGCTGTAAATCATATAAATCATG
>VZTZ01104344.1:113164-130290 GCA_013400955.1 Drymodes brunneopygia
TACTAACTGATGTTGAAATATATATCTTACAGTTTTAAGAATTTTAAATAAACATTCCCATTTTTTATTTAAAAATGACTCAGAGTACATAAAAGCTTATAAGCAATTTTTAATTTGAAAAATAGGCAGGCATTCTATCAAGCAGTCAGCTGTATATAATCCTCCCATGAGCTGCAGTGTTAGGAGAGAACAATTCCTTTTTTATTTTACAAGGACATGATTTCTTCTTTTGGCTACATAATAAATATTCTGTTAAAAAAATATATATATAAATATGTATTTATAAATTTTGGCAGGAAAACAAGAAAGAAAACAACCTTCTAAGATTTTGACTGATCTTAGCATTTCTTTACATATTGGGTATCAGTGTGAAGACTAGATTGCAATACTCCCTAATATATGTCATGAAAGGTTTTACTGATACTCCCACGCTGAATTGTTAGCCATTAAAAGTCTTTCACAGTACATGCATTTCTGTACATTGCTGCTAGAGATTGCCTTGTATGGGTTGTTTTATTAGGACAGAGAAATTTGGTGGATGTCAAACAACATGGAATATGTGCTACACTTCATATACACCTATATAATATATATATATCTAAAATGAAACTAGAAGTATGATTTGATGACATATAACAACACACCATGTATTTGTCAAAAGTATATGGCAATTAGAACTATAGTTTTAGAACAATTTGTGCTGTTATAGCTTTAATTCCAAAAATATACGCACTCTAATATGGTAGTTGTCATCCCAGAAATATACGTGCTGTGATAGTTGTCATTATAGAAATATACATACTGTGATAGCTGTCACTGTGAAATACATACTCAGTAATAGATGTCAGCAATGAAATATAATAATAATCATAACGTCTAGCATTTTTCATCCTGGGTCCAAAAGAGCTTTAAAAATATAGTATCATGCCCAATTTTCAGATGGAGGAATTGCTGTCCAGAGAGGATAAGTGTTCTGCCCAAGGTCACGAAGGAGACCCGTGGTGGAGGTGGGAAGGGAAGGCAAGTTTCTTTTCTTGGACATTATGCTACATCTCACCAAAATAGGTCTGCATGTGAAAAAAATGGATATCCTGTCACAAAGGGACCTGAGACTGTTTAGAAACTGGCGGGACTGGCTCAGCACCTTCCAGAATCAAGGCTCATTCCCCTTGAACAGAGATAACAGCACAATTCACAACAAATCATTTATCTGACAAATTAGCTTCCTTCTACTTCCCAGCAGATCACAGCCTTCTCAGATTTATTTGCTATCTGACAGACTTTTCTGCCTTTTTTTTTTTGTTATTATTATTAGTGTGTCTGTGGAGATACTGCAATTTTTTTTTTCTTTTTTGCTGTTTAAATAGGGTACTTATTTGCAATTGGTCAGAGAAATTTCATAATATTAATACAGGCTTCTTGACTGGGTAAAAGAGCAAGCATATCTCACTGAAAATATTTGCATCTTTAAAACTACTACTGCCAGAAGTAATAAGTGTTTGATAAACACATTCCTGGCAGGAAAACTCAGTGTCTTGAACGTTCAAAGAAAATTGAGTGTCAGAGATTTAATTCAGGTGGAAATTCACATAGGATTTTTTTACAGTGTTTGTTGGACTCCAGGAATGAGCTATATTAACTCCTAAGATTAGTCTCCACACAAAAGCTGATGCAATTAGGAGGGTTCAGCACAAGAAATGCTGATAACAGAACATGAACGTCTGAAAGTTGATAGAAAAAATAATATGATTTAATAATAGCAATGCTGCCATTATAAGCCTTGGTCACTGTGCAGGGCATGGTTCAAGCATAGCACAGAATGATACACTTATTTTAAATGGCTTTTGAAATGAGAATATTTTTAGTCAATGTTTTTTGTTTTGACACAGAATACTGCTTTCTGGTGAACTGTTTACAGATTGGGGTTCTTTCTCTCTTGGGACTCTAAAAATATATGCAAAGCACATGTTCATAAGGTCACAAATTTCCAAAATAAATTCCTGGAGAATTTAAGGTGAGAGTTTTGATAGCAATTTGTCTATGAATGGTTTTTATATAGTTTATGTAGAACTCTTTATGTCCAAACCTCATTCTTTCCCCCTTTTCCATCTATGAGCAAATTGGTAAAGCAAATTGGTAACAACTGAAGAGAAACCTTGCATAATGAGTCAATCAACCAAAAACTTACTTCAGCTTTTTCTTTTCCATCTTCCATTTTTAACTGTACTACATTTCTGAAATTTTTCCTGTTTGTAGTATATATATATTACTTGCCTTACTGATGTAGAAAATACAATGCAGTAGGAGACCATCAAATATTTCATGAAGTGATGACAGTCAAAGAAATAAATTTATCTGAAAATGTTGTCACCAGCAGTAACTAAACAATTAATATTTATGCATGTGATGAGTGTCCTTTAAGATGAAGGAAACATTTGTTGGGAAAAAATTCCCTTAAAATGGAAAATATCGACACAGCCCGATATTTAATTCCACAGGAGATGAGTTAGAATCTAGAACCATGAAGGAACATTTTACCCCAATGAGGCAGAAGAAAATTCAACAATACTTTTAAGTTTTCAGGGCTCTGCTTCTCCTGGGAGTGTTCTAGAAGGCTATCATGGACATACTTGGTCTTTGGTGACAAAGGGAACTGCACATACTTCAAAAATTATGCTGGGAGAGCACTGCAAAGTAGTTGTTTTTTTTTTTTCCTCACAGTAACTCTTTGCTCAGCTTTGTTGATATGTCAGATTTAAAAACTTGGTTTCTTTCAGGGAAAACAAAGTTTATGCAGCATACAAACACTGGACACAACCTTAGCTGACAAGTGAGCTAGACAGCTTTCAGGTCTAGTGGGAAAAAAGAATGAAAAAAGAGAGGAGGCGGGGGGAAAGGAGGTGAAGCAGACATTTTCTCATCTCTTCTGTGAGTAATATTCATGCAAGGCCATGCCAGCTTTGCACCTGTTTTTCTCATTTTCTATTCAGCTTGTCACATTTGTTTACAATTTGTCTTATTTTGTCATTTTCTTTGTGCTTTACACCCTATGCCAACCACACTTGGAATTTATTTGCAATTCAAGAAATGTATTGCTGATGAAGTTGGGCATTTTTGATGGGTACCCCAAAGGGAAAAGAAGGGACTTCTGTGCACAGCAGAGGTGAGAGAAGTGAGACAACAGGTTGAGCAGAATCAAAATATCCTCCTTGCTCTTCAATTGCAGTAAGGGGAGAGCATTTAATTCTTACAAGAAGTTTAATCCTTGTACAACAGGCAAGGGACAAATTCACTCAGGAGATAAAGAATTATAAAATCCCTTTTCATGCACCCATAACTTTGAAAATAATCTAACATAGACCTTCATGGAATTGGGAAGACCTGTAGCAAGCCCTTGTTCTTCCATGCATGTAGCGTATAAAAAAAAAGATGGAAAAATTTCTATTTTAATACATTAACATTCATGTGTGGACTTTCTGAGAGATTTAGATATGTTTGTTTTGAAGCAGTGTTCTGCTTAAAAAAAAGAAGAAAGAAAAAAGAAATTAACAAAAACTCCAGAAAACACCCCAAACAAATGAATTAAAAAAGCACAGGGTGCAA
Organism: Drymodes brunneopygia; assembly: GCA_013400955.1. Lineage (NCBI taxonomy): Eukaryota > Metazoa > Chordata > Aves > Passeriformes > Petroicidae > Drymodes > Drymodes brunneopygia. The sequence continues at coordinate 116,768 of VZTZ01104344.1, forward strand.
AAAGCCAAATCCCTAGTGGTTCTAATTAATTTAAAGTCACGAGGAAAATGCCAATTTACCCCAGAGGTGGATCAGGCCCACAGGATTTAACATATTCCAAAATAATTTGGAAACTATTTCTATTAATGTTCTTCTCTGGCATATGCTAGGTTTCAGCAAATAACTGCTTTTGTTTTCAGAGTTTATTTTAGGAATTAGTCACGGATTTTATTATTGAATATAAAGGTTACCAGATCTATAGTGTAACATGGTAAATGAAGTGGTAAGTGAATTCATGTTTGGTAATTTCCTGCTTAAATTAGTATGCATTAAAAATGGTGCTTTGCTCACATTACACTTTTTTTTTTATGTTATAACAATATTGAATTTACACAAAAGCCTGTTTTGGTGCCTATCTGCATCGTTTTGACCGTTGAGTGTACATGATGCATGAGGCTGGGGGAAGGGTTGCTTTACAGGGTCATTTGAAAATTGTGGCCTTGGCCTCTCGTGGTCATTTCTATTCATCTTTTTGTGAGAGCCAGGGCAGGCTGTGTGTGGGAAGTCACTTCCAGAGCACATGGCCACATGCCAGTAAGGCTCAGTGAATTCTTTCCCTCTGAATTTCTACCATACGTTCAGCTGGCTAAATTATGCTTCCCTGCTGTTAGCTTAATCCAAACCTGCAGAAGTCAATGAATGAAAAGAGTCACATCTATTTTAGAGAGGACCAGGCCCTCAAGTTGCTGTCGGTCATTTCACCCTAGAAGCAGCTTCCATGTCTTGTTCTGAGTTTATCACTTTGTCGAGTCCNGTATATATTTATATATTATTTATTAATTCATGTACATGCAGACATATATATGCATTTAAACAATTTATAAATTTCAAATGCTAGAGTTAAAAATGTCAGAAAAAGTAAATAACACATCATATAATGTATTCTATGTTTATTATGTCATTCAGTATCTGTTAAGTGTCATTTAAATAGTGAAAATATTACCTCTGTTTATTGTTATTTTGATGGTTGCTTTATTACTATATTATTATTATTACAGCACTGTTATCACATCTATTTTGCTTCCTCATCCCAGAACACCTATTTTTAGCTCACTTAAATTAAGATATATGAAGCAGCTGAAGATTCATAAAGTTACAGAAGGATGAGCATGAATGATTTGTGATAGCAAAATAGTTTAGCATTAACCAACAGAGAAATAAGAAGCAGAGGTCCTATGAGGAGAGTGGGAAATACACTCTGGAAGCCACCGGTGCAGAGACCTGCAATTTGCCCCTTCAAAATAAAGAGCTGAGGAGTGCAGGTCTGCAGAACAGAGTTCAGTGTGGAATAGGAACAAATATTTTTCTGGTCTATTCCAGGTTTTTTCTGAAATGTCAGAAATTGATTTAATAAGACCACATTTAGAAAGAAAAAAATAAAGAAAATAGCTAAAGAGAGTTAAAAAATACCTAAATTGATAGTAAGTCAGAAGAGCCAAGCCAATTTCATGTCTCAGTTCTAAATGATAGCATAACCATAGGAGACCTATCATCTAGTAAAATCAGGAGAAAAGAAATCAACCTAATCCAGAGTCTGCTTCTTGAGATTAAGTTTCCCTTTACAGTAAAAGCAATAGCAATGCAAAGTCATTAAAAGACTACATTGTCCTACTGAGTGATGCAACATTCATCTCGCAGTTTAGCAGTAAATGAAAAGGGTTTTGGGTAGTTTCAAAAAAACGCCTTTTTTTTCTTTTTTTTTGTCTNACAAAAACTCCAGAAAACACCCCAAACAAATGAATTAAAAAAGCACAGGGTGCAAAAAGCCAAATCCCTAGTGGTTCTAATTAATTTAAAGTCACGAGGAAAATGCCAATTTACCCCAGAGGTGGATCAGGCCCACAGGATTTAACATATTCCAAAATAATTTGGAAACTATTTCTATTAATGTTCTTCTCTGGCATATGCTAGGTTTCAGCAAATAACTGCTTTTGTTTTCAGAGTTTATTTTAGGAATTAGTCACGGATTTTATTATTGAATATAAAGGTTACCAGATCTATAGTGTAACATGGTAAATGAAGTGGTAAGTGAATTCATGTTTGGTAATTTCCTGCTTAAATTAGTATGCATTAAAAATGGTGCTTTGCTCACATTACACTTTTTTTTTTATGTTATAACAATATTGAATTTACACAAAAGCCTGTTTTGGTGCCTATCTGCATCGTTTTGACCGTTGAGTGTACATGATGCATGAGGCTGGGGGAAGGGTTGCTTTACAGGGTCATTTGAAAATTGTGGCCTTGGCCTCTCGTGGTCATTTCTATTCATCTTTTTGTGAGAGCCAGGGCAGGCTGTGTGTGGGAAGTCACTTCCAGAGCACATGGCCACATGCCAGTAAGGCTCAGTGAATTCTTTCCCTCTGAATTTCTACCATACGTTCAGCTGGCTAAATTATGCTTCCCTGCTGTTAGCTTAATCCAAACCTGCAGAAGTCAATGAATGAAAAGAGTCACATCTATTTTAGAGAGGACCAGGCCCTCAAGTTGCTGTCGGTCATTTCACCCTAGAAGCAGCTTCCATGTCTTGTTCTGAGTTTATCACTTTGTCGAGTCCTTCACGCACTTAGCGATTTATTCAGATTAAAAGCCCCTTTGCTCTCTCCATTTAAATGCATGTGAAAATACACATACATCATGCAACGTGTAGCAACAGTAATTTAGCTGCACAAGGCAGCACAGAAACTCTTTACTGGCTTCTTCTTCTTTGTTGTGATCATCTCTAAGCGCAACTTTAAGCAAAACATTATGGTAAAGAAAATGCACATTGCTGGGGATTTCCTGGTTACTTTTCAGTGTTGCTCTTAATACCAAACTTTACAAACCTTTGCCATCTAAAACCAGTTGAAACTGGTTCCTTCAGTAATAAATTCCTCCGTGGAGCAGAATGCATCTCAAGATGATGCATATGTTTGGATATACTTCTGATCTTACTAAAGGATCTAAAGATATTTATCTGCTTCAGAACATATGTGAGAGATCCAGAAAATAAGGCTGGATTTTAAAAAGTGACTTGAATAAATTTAGTGCTATTTAAATGTGTGGTTTTGTTTCTGTGAAGTAGNAGAGAAATAAGAAGCAGAGGTCCTATGAGGAGAGTGGGAAATACACTCTGGAAGCCACCGGTGCAGAGACCTGCAATTTGCCCCTTCAAAATAAAGAGCTGAGGAGTGCAGGTCTGCAGAACAGAGTTCAGTGTGGAATAGGAACAAATATTTTTCTGGTCTATTCCAGGTTTTTTCTGAAATGTCAGAAATTGATTTAATAAGACCACATTTAGAAAGAAAAAAATAAAGAAAATAGCTAAAGAGAGTTAAAAAATACCTAAATTGATAGTAAGTCAGAAGAGCCAAGCCAATTTCATGTCTCAGTTCTAAATGATAGCATAACCATAGGAGACCTATCATCTAGTAAAATCAGGAGAAAAGAAATCAACCTAATCCAGAGTCTGCTTCTTGAGATTAAGTTTCCCTTTACAGTAAAAGCAATAGCAATGCAAAGTCATTAAAAGACTACATTGTCCTACTGAGTGATGCAACATTCATCTCGCAGTTTAGCAGTAAATGAAAAGGGTTTTGGGTAGTTTCAAAAAAACGCCTTTTTTTTCTTTTTTTTTGTCTCCCAACTAGGGGCAGGAGAAGTTTTCCATAGCATTTTAAGATGCCTGGATGAATTAAGGGGACCCTTCCTAAGATGCAATGTGGGCTGTAGCAGTGTCCAAAAATTTTTAACACTCGTTCTTCATCTAATGCAGAAACGATTGTGCTGTTCTAGGTCTGCATTACACTACGGGTCAGCAAGGATAATAATAATAGCTTCTACTGGTTTTAAAATACAGCATTCACCTCCTTATCTCCCTGCTTCTATAAGCTTTCCATATTATGGGGATACTCTGGGGAACATCTATACAATCTCAAAAGTATCTATCTCCATTGACTTTTTTATTTAATAATAAAATGATTTAATCTGTAATTCACTATTTCAGGGATTCTATTCTCTCCCCATAAAACAAACTGAAACAGAAAAGTTTTGGTTTGTTTATTTTTTCAAAAGACCTACCTAGCACTTCACATTGTGATTTACTTTCTCAAGTAAATCAAATCAAATCTTCCTGACCTGAGTATTTCTACCTGCTGTCGGGCTTGGACCCAGATATTTTCTACCCTGCTAACTTATGTTGTGTTAATTTCCTTTCTTGTCTGTCATATGATACTTATCACTTCAGCTGTACTTTACCTGCCATTTAAACCACAGTTCTTTATTTGATTTCTCTTTTATCAAGCACATGTTAATTTCCTTCCCTCGCCTTCTGTGTCACTGCCTTCCCTTTTCTCTAGCACAATTCTCAGGGCCAAAAGTTATGCCTTTGCTCCTGAGCATTAGGATATTTTACAGACACCACTCCTTCTTCAGACCTATTCATCTTTATCTTTCACTGAACAACAGCACTGCAAACAGAGTGTGAGACAACACAGCTGAATGATTGATGCTCTCCAAGTCCTGAGTTTCTTTTCCTCGTTTATTCACACAGTCACCCTCCTGAGTTAAGGGTTTCGCCTGGTACCTGCCATGGTGACTGGGAAAACAAGGGTAAGCTGCCAAATCCAGCGACTGTTTTCTTGTTCTCATATTGCATTTCCTTATCGGTTGTGACAATGTGCCACAATTAATGATAGCAGAAATACCTATGTTTGATACCATATGCATCATACTTAGTGGTGATGGATTAGCAATCAAGAAAATTAATTCTGCCTTTACAAAGTAACATCTGAACTTTGAAGTTAGGCAAAAGCTTTATAGAGTAGTACAGATAAAAATTCTCCTGGAAATGGCATAACCGTGTTTCCATTGTACCTACATAATTGGCTCTGGACTGAGCCCAAACAGAATGGTATATTTCCCAGGAAAATGCAAGGATCACTTACTAAAATTGAATTTTGGGTAGCCCGGTGATTCTCAGGCAACACTGCGTGTATATCAGTGCCCCTAAGAAGGAGTCTGATGACAGAATCGGATGCTTTGAACACATCCAGATCTCCTGGATGACCTTGGCTAAATATCCACAGTTATTCTGGGTTCTAATTTATAAAGTAGATTAAAAATCTTCCTTAGTTCATAAATTACCTTTTTGATTGAAAATTGTCAATAAATTTGAAAACTTTCCATATTATAGAGACAACTATGCTTGTACCTTGATTGCTAGAATAACAAAAACCCTGTGATGGAAAATGTTATTCTATTAGCCAGGGCATTCTCCTAACTTCAGAGTCTATAATATCTTTAGACATGCCCAACAAAGGGCATACAGAACAAAGAAAGCTGGAATTTAATACAGTTTTGAACACTGATTTGTCTAGGTTTCACCAAACACAGATCATTTACCTCACTGGAAAATATGATAGCAACTGTCATTGTGACCTAAAATTATGTACAATATTTCTGTTTCCAGATACCACCATGATCTCATATATCTGAATTTAAAAAATCAAGGTTATGACCCTTTTAGATCCCAAATCACTCTATAACACGTATTAGATGTTTTTAAGAGGCTGAAATTCCTTGTAAGCTCATTGTCCAATCATGACATTGGTATTGATTCCTAAAAAATGTCTTATTGCTAATTGTGATTCTTTAGTTTCTTGCTGTCTTCCTTTCGATAGAAAGGCTGGAATTATTTTTTATCTTATTTCAGACAGGTACATGCTAGATATCAGTACTGCAGGCAGCCATTCCTCATTGTCCTTGTTTTTAACATTAAAGTAGCAATTTAGGGAGAAAATAGCATACAGAGTTGCCAAAATTTATACATGCACTTGAGCATGAGAGAAATCTTCCCTATCCATGGCAGGGGGGTGAGGGGTTGAAAATAGATGAGATCTAAGGTTCTTTCCCACTCAAACCATTCTACAATTTTCTGTTCTCATCCTGCATTGCAATGACTGTAATAACTTGATTTCCACTGGTTATAAATGTTGGGGGCTACTTCATCCAGTTACACCTATAACATGAATCTCAACTGTTGCATCTTTATTTAGCTATCTCTAAAGTGAAAGAAGTATCTGTTTATCAGGTAGAGATGAGTAGAAACATGTGAACACAAATGCAGCAAATAAAGTGAATGTGCTATATCCAGTATTTTCTTGAACTAAACATGATTTTCCAAATAAATTGAACATTGTGCTAGTGTTGGAAGTTCTAGGAAGCATCAGAAAGAGTTTATATTGTAATACAGAACTGGTGAGGCTGCAAAGTTTTCCACTGATTAAAATAAATGCCTGAAAATAGAATACTGAACAAGTAGATGTGATGCTTTGGCAAATGAGAGGGCTCCTCTTCTGTTTCAGATGAGAGTTTGGAAATAGTACTGCATGAAGATATAATGCCCTTTAGCAAACAGTAACAGGAGAATTGAGTGCTTGAATTTTTATATGGTATGACTTCATGTATGTATATATATATATTTATTTAATAAAAAAGTAATAAAAACATATTTTATTATTTCCACTTCCTGACATATTTATTTAGTCAGGGATCACTTTTAGATGGACAGACAACGGTGGTTAGAAGTTTCTAGAAGAGTTTGCATTCACCATAAATGCTAATAGCTTTAACCTACTGCAGGGTTGTTTATAGCAGTTTATTTTCATAACTGCAGTCCCTAAGTCTGGCTCTTAGAAACAGCAGGGCTGATAAACCATGAAAGTGCAATTTATGGAAGACCCTGTAACCTGGAATGCTGGAAAGAAAGAGAAGTAAAGAATTTTAAGAAATGACCACTATTGATTGCCTCATACACTGGATGGCATTTTGCCTTCATCTTCAGGATAATTGGACAGGGGGATTACAAATCCATAGCAATAGAAGGCTTTCCTTACTAGACAGTTAATGCACTATAAATCAGCTAGTAGGAATAGCTCCTATGTTGCAGCCTATGTTTTCATTCAGCTCATTTGCACTTCAAAGCTGAAGTCGATAATTCAGCTCCAAGTAGGTGTAATTGGGGGATATTTACCTTTTGTAGAATATGAATACAAGCTGAGAAAATCTCTAAATTCATTTGCACAGGACATTACCAGTCAGATCCTGGTACTCAGGCACGAGACCCAGTCTCCAGCTGAAGTCAAGAGGTGAGCTTGGAGCTGCTCATAAATCCCTGAAGGTTTGTGTGCTATGGCTAAACAATGTTTTCTCAGTATTGGTGATCAATTAATTTTTTTTTCTGAAATGTTAAGTATAGCCTTTTTTTTTAAATACTAAATAAGCAGTCCCTTCCTTGTCTTATTTTTATCAGGGTGGATGGAAGTAAGTCTCCTGACCCCCTTTAGTTTCAGCATCCTTCAGATGGTGGGATGGAAGACAACTCTAGAAAGGCACAACTGAGCTCCTCAAATCATGTGTAAATTCTAGGTAACATTCAGCCAAGTTTGAAATCAAGGAAATAGAGTCAATAAGACAGAGAACAGTAATTTAATCTGTTTTTTTTTTTTTCCTTTTCACCCTTCATTTTCTATGGAATTTCTGCCAGACAAAACTACCATCATAGTAGGGATGAAAAAAATACTTAATGTGCCTATCCTTATGCTCCCTCCACATATACACACTGATACACACAGATTACCTATTCTTGTGCAGTACCTGAACAATATTATACTGCCACACATTGTTTTGTGAGCTCTTTCCTACCTGCATTATGTCTCAGAGCACAGAGAAATACGCATCCTTTTCAGTGCAACTTGCAGCTTTGAATGAAGTGAATGCACAGGCAGTTTTATCATTCCCATCTGGCTCCATTTTCTACTGTGATAAAAAATGGAATTGAGGTTAGGCAGAAATGGTCTGAAGTATCAGCTTCAACAGAAGATGAGGTGCGATTTTTTTCCTCTGTGATGATGCTTTTCAATATTGGAATGTTTCTCGGATTTAGGGTATGAGAAAGAGGATGAGCATAGGACTTTATTCTATATTTTATAAATCGGAAATGAAGTTCTTTAGCTCAAGCATCATAACTTTCCCTCAGACCCCAGCTCTGCACCAGTACAATATGAAGCTCACTTCAGCCATTATTCCTGGAACCCAAATATTAGTTTTAAAGAATCTACTCTATTTGTTGACTTTTAAGTTTTTTTTTTCTCAGGAGAGCTGTAACTCCCAGTGCTACAAAATGAAAGTCCATGGCAGCAAACCTGTTTTTCTTACTATATAAGGGATCATTTTTGAATAATCTTCTGACTCTCCCAAGAGTAAATAGAAAACCTCAACACTCAACTTTCATTTCTCCAATATGAACAATCCAGTTAATAGTGGAAAGCAATACAGTCTGTTTCTGGAAGCTTCCCTTAAGAAACAAAAATGGAAAAGTAAAGGAGCCAGATTTTGTGCTAATATGACATCAGTGGGCTAATATGGCATTACTGAACATCCTTGGCTGATGGATACCCAGGAAGGTGATAACTATGGATCAAGGACTCTTATCTGGGCACACAGGAGCAAGGAATTAACCATCTGGGGAAAATACCAGAGCATTAGCTGAAACCAAATGCTATTCTTGATCTACTAAATAAACCATTATCTCTTGAGAAATCAGATTCAAAGTAATTGAGTGTGACAGGATATAGGTGTCATGCTTAGATATCTCTGTGGAATCTGGTCTTGAAAAGACACCCTGGAAAGTCCCAGGAGGCTGAGTGGATAAGTAATTATTAATATTAAAAAAAAAAGAAAAGACAACAAACAAATAAATATGAAACGCAGTCTGCCATGAGTCAAAAATTTTCTGTACTATTTTAAAAATACTCCAGTATCTATCAGAGATTGCTGCATGCCTCATATCTTTGAGGTTATTTTGCTGCATGTATTTTTTGTTTTTCTTGCACATATGCCTACATCATTCCAGGCATAAAGCAACCAATCTGATTTAAAATTAATCTATATTTTCTGGCTAAGTAGCCATTTTTGCTCAAGTAGGCTGATCCTAACAGCCTATTACAGAAAGGGTAAATATGTTGCCTTACTTATTTCCTTCCTGGTAGCATTTGTAAAATATTTTCTTAAAAATCAACTGAAAAGGCTTCTTAACTGTTATGGATCCCTTAATTTGCTTGCTTCATTCCCGTATTTCCCATATATTTTTTATTTTTGTGTAGACCACCCCTCACAGGACACCTCACAACTTCCTTTTTTAAGAAGTGTTTCCATGTGTATAACAGATGTTACAGTATATTATGCAATACTGCTTGAAATCATGTTCTGTGTTCTCCCCAACAGCCTCCAATTAGGGGACTTTCTCGACTTCCCTGAGAGACTTTTTCAGGCCTAATAGGCCTAGGTAGTAAGGATCTTCTTCCCAACATCCCACTACAATTTTCCATCTCTTTGCCATAATGACTTACTGGTTGTCCAACCATCATTCTAATTATAGCCCCTCCTTTTGGTGTTTTCAGACTTTAGATATTGAAAATATCTGGTCAGACTTCATGTTGGCAAACTTTGAGTCAATTTTATGCTGATGAGGCTGAGGTTTCTTTATAAAATTCCACTGAAATCACCTGTGACTGTCTAACAGAAGGGTAGGCAACTATTTGTGAGCCTCAGTAGTCATTAAGAAAAAATGTGGATATCTCTTCAAAACATTTACTTTCAGTGATATTGCCAAAACTGTTTTATTACACATAAATGCTTATCTGAAACCTTTTCTAAATTATCTATCTTCTATTGCTAAAAATGCATGTTTTAATCAATTATGCACACAGCTATATTAAGATGGTCTGAACTATCCAGCAGCTTTTTTGTTTGTTTGTTTTAATCCAAAATCTTTAAAACTGTCATTTCATCTACAAAGAGATCCTGAGAAGGAAGAATTGTTTGAGGCACTGTGCTGGGAAGCACCCCTTACTTTTTACTGAGCCGTCTTTCCTGCAAAAATGCAACATTTTATTCTTTTTCCTCTTCTGTTTGAACAGCATAGATTTGAAAGCTACATTTTAAGAAGCACAAATATGTTTGTAAAAAGTCTCTTTGTTTCTAAGCATCTGCTAGAACACACTTTCTAAAACCTTTTTTCTGTCTTCTAGAAGAAAACAAAAATAATTGTACAAACTCACACACGCACACACACATGCAAAAAAAAACAAAAAGGGGAAGAAAATATTCCTTCCAAACTAAAACCAAGCATTTCTTAAATATCTCTTTAATAATAAATAGAAACATTATGCCAGAACTCAGTGATGGGTATCTTCAAATAATGAAGACAATATAAAGAGGTAAAGGACTCCATAGATTTAGATGCTAGCCTTGAAGTCAGAAACCTGACTTCTTGGCTAAACTCTGTTACTGCTCTACTCTGACACCATGACTATTTCATCTCTCACATTTTATTAAATTTGATTAAAAGTTCATTGGCCCAACAACTGTTCTTCCTTATATAGAGTCTTGGGTGAGGCCACTGAATGCTGTTATAATAATCCATTACTCTTTTGAGGTCAGGTCTGTGACCTCATGGACCTTCCCAGACATCAGCTCAATGAGTAATGATTGTCCCATATCAATCAGCACCAGTTTGCAAGAGGTTTTTAAGGAATAAAATAGGCTAAATTCGTAGGAAATGTTCTCTGCATAAAATGATGTGACCAGCACTACCCTGATCATTTTTATTGCCCGTCTCTCCAATGCACTGATGGAATCATTATATGTGCAAAACTGTTGCTGGCATTTCCCTTTGCTATCTCTGACAAGCTCTTTTGTGTCAATGCCACTGCCTTTCAGGGATGCACAACCAGCGTTCCCTTTTGCAGCAGGGATGTTTCTAACGCACTCTTTGATGTATCCACTGATAGTGTCATGTGTACTGACACATCCTCAGCACTGGAAGCTATGGTTGTCTGAAAGTTTTGTCCAAAGCTTTTTGCCATTCTCCCTCTGAGTGCTGTTTTCAGAGTTTTTTGCTTCAATTTTTCCCATCAGTGTTGCATTTAGTATAGATTTATTTATATATTTATTTCTGTGTTTATTTATTTATTTACTAGATTGATACTGTATTTTTCTACCATGGATGGATGAGAAAGGTGCTCCTGGGCTCACTCCTAGCCCAGCTTCCTCCCAGAAATCTGTCCCTGCCCAAGAAACTGACTCACAAAGTGAGGAAGGATAGAATTTAGAAATTAATTTTAAAGATGTTAACATGTTAAAGACCTTTTAAAGATGAACAGTCAGTCCCTCTTGAAAACAATACACTTAATTTACAGCTTCTCCATAAATCAAGGGTATATCTGTCCCAAGATCCATTTGAGGATCTGCAAAATCGTCCAGGTAATATAAGTTGCTTAAGTGCCTCAGTCAAAGAGGTGAAATCAAGCAATTAAAAGAAAAAAAAAGTTTTCCAAGGAATCAGATTGAACACGCATATGAAATTATTACATATGTGTGATGCATACATGGCAGTTATCTCATTGTCAGATTAGCATTGCACTGGGAGCTTCCATAAATCAAGAATCTCATTTCATTATTATTTTTATTTTATCAATCAATGATATTTTTTGGATCAGCTTTCTGCAGAAAATCAGATGTAAAAGCAATAAGGAAAAGGGACAGTGAAGCAGAGATCGAGTAAAACTGTAGTGCAATTATCTGACTTATCCTAACTGATTTCTTAGGTGGCTGCAGAGCAGATAATTTTCTATTTCTTTGTCTCCAAAACTTACTACCTTCTCACTCTTATGAGTTTGAGCCAAATGAAAACTGAGATATAGTCAGGCAAACATTTCAGAAAGAAGACTCATTGTCTGGCCCCTGGCTCACATGTCACAGCAGTGGGAGCAGTGTCACAGGTCAGCACTGCTTGCTCCATGTTCCCATGTGTTGACACAGCCAGACAACTTGACACTAAGATTTGGCTTCTGTGGAGCCATGGATCACTGGGAAAGCCAGTAGATTTCTGTCCAAACAATAGGAGAAGAATGTGGCATGTCTAATCCCCAACTGCTGAATATTTTCATGCCCCTTCACTGTTAGGTCTCAAATGCTGGGAGATAAGAAAGCATAGATTTTTGCTCCAAGTGTGAATAACAATGTTTTCATGTGCCTTATATACTTCAGGAGAATTGATGGTAGCAGGTAGTAACAAGTATTCCCTGAGTTTGGTGATCACTGTCCCCAGCAAGGCTAAAGGATGTTCTGGATCCGATGGTTTGTTAAACAGATGAAGGCCATTTCATTCTCAAAAGCATAATTAGGCAGTACACAGGGTTGAAAGAATGTCTCTAGGCATATTCACACAATGAACATGGCACATGGGTTGCAAATTCAGGCACCAGAGCTGACTATAACTGAAAGCAATCTTTGCTGCTTCAGCTACTGAAAAGATGGAATTTATAACTCGGGCTCAGAGTCGTGCTAATGTAACTTCTTGGACACAACCAAATGGGTAGGAGTTACACTGCATCAAATACCTTCATCAGGCTGAGTGAGGCTGCATAATTTTAAAACAAAATACCCAGGACATCATAGAAACATGGCTTAGAAAACTACTTCACCAGAAAGTCAACTAATTTCTGAGAAACTTGCCCTACAGTTCTCCTGGAATGGTCCTCACTGCCAGCGTGACTCATTGCTAAGCATCCCTCTGTGAGCCTGAGCCACAAAGTATGTGAGTTAGTTACAGCTCCTGATTGTGGTAATTGGTCCTTATTTCAGGCTATAAAGACTTGTGCTATTTTCTTTTCAATGGACTACCCTGATTTAAATCTGGTATCACCCAAAATAGCAGGCAGACACCAGCAGAACTAAGGGACGTATCAGAGCTGTCTGAAGGTTACTTTAAAATGTGTGCAAATGCTGATCACTTCTCTGAACCACCCCAGGACTTACAGGGTCTCTCCTATTAACCCTGCTCCAGATGGGGAATGGGACAACGAATAATTGTGCTCTGTATTTAGAAACAATCCTGCTTGTGTAATTTCTGCCACTTCTCCCTCCCGTCCTTTTCTCATTCACAGCATTTGCATGAAGACAGGATCTTCATTTCAAAGGAGTCCATCTGCTCTGGCTGCTCATTCTCTTCCTGAAGTTATAAACCTCTATTTGCAACAACATAATCCTCTCACCACAGCAACCTGCGGTGAGGTCACAAGTGGAGGATTGTGACTTCAGGTGGGGAAATGAGCAGCAGGAGCAGATGAACTGTTAAGAAGCAGAGATCCCATTTTCATTGCAAATGTCCTTTGCATTAAAGAATGAGGCTAGGAAAAGGCAGCCAAGGGAGGACACTGAAGCAGAAAACCGTGCACACAGAAAGCATATTCAAATGCTTTAAACAGTTACATACGGTGAACTAGCTCTTGGAAGAGCAATATCTTAAGATGTAAAACAATTAGCTACTTCCAATCATGCTGACAATTAAGAGTGAATAAAATAAAAAATTTCAACCCTTCCTTAGAAGGTATAGCTTTTCTTTTCTTTTCTTTTCTTTTCTTTTCTTTTCTTTTCTTTTCTTT
>VZTZ01104344.1:130514-163674 GCA_013400955.1 Drymodes brunneopygia
CTTCTCTTCTCTTCTCTTCTCTTTTCTCTTCTCTCTCCTTTTCCTTTCCCCATCCCTTTTTTCCTTTTTCTGTTCCCCCTTTTACCTTTCCCTTTCTCCTTTCCCATTTTACCTTTTCCCTTTTTTTCTCTTCCTTCTCCCCTCTTCCATCTTATCCACTTTCCCTTTTTCCCCTTTCCCCCTTTTTCCCTTTTCCCCCTTTTCCCTTTTTCCCTTCTCCCTTCTACCTTTTCCCATTTCCTTTCCCTTCCCTCTTTTGCCTTTCCATTTCCCTTTATTGTATTGAGAAAGTATTGAGAAAGGCAGCTGATGGACAGCTCTAGAGGATGAAATCCACCAGTCCTAGAGCAGCAGTTTGATTGTGAGCTGCAGAAGCCCAGGCTTTTCCCTCACTCTCATGCAAAGAGCCTTGCACTGGGATCTGTGAGCCCACACCCTGGCACTGAGAGATGCCACACTGCCAGATTTTCCTTCAGGGAACCAATCAGGAATCGCTGCTTAAACTGTCAACATGTTCACCCTGTGAGCTATACAGCGCCCCAAGCTCCGAGAAAATACTGAACTGCTTTTGTATTTCGCTCAAAAACAAGGGAAGATGATCCATGAGATTCAGGCACCATAAAATGTAGCCTGGAATGTTCAGTTCATCATTCCCTGGTATAAGGGGCAGAGAAAACCCCTTGTCACTGTACTGGGTATGGTGGCCTGGGGACGAAGGGCTGCAGCAGGGAAGGTCCCGTTGGGAAGTGCCTCTGCCTGTTTTCACTTGAAAGGGAGTAGGAGGAGTGATCCAGGGAACATCTGACATATTTCCCTGACATGTTTGAATACAGGATTCACTACCTCTGGTGGGTAATTCACTGCCTCTGCCTCACCCTGCCCATATGAGTCCTGACACACTTCCTGACAGGAGAAGGTGACATGACTGACATTCAGGGTTACAAGGCTGCTGGGCTGTAATCTCTAGTTAAAATTGAATCTTGTATATTTCTCCCTGACAGTACAGCCAGACTCCTGATAATTATTTGGAGGCTACACTATTTGGATTTTATTTTGCCTTTTGAAGAGAAAGGCTATTTGGATTTATTGTTGTAAATTAAGGGAGAATAAACTTTTCTTTTTTGTCTTTAATGATTAATGCAGCAGTCAAATCTTTGAATTTTTTGTTTTTCTTTTCAGTAAAAATGGTCTGTAAAGGCGGTAAGGAAGAAATTTTATGTCAACACACTTTTCAAAAATCCACTGTGACTGAAGAAAGGACATTTTTGAGTTACCCATCGATTGTTAACTTGCTTGTTGCCATGATATAAGGAAGAGGAAAATGCTATACAGATGCCACAATCTATAACAACACAAGTAACAGGAAGATTTTAGACAGAGGGAAGAGAAGGTCAAATTCACTTAAACAAACAGCCAAGGCAAAGAAATGGATTTAAACTTAACTTTAAGACTTGGTGTGTTATTGCATTTGGGGTTATTTCCATTGCGTGATGGGTTCTGCATATCTATCTATTTATCTATCTATCTATCTATCTATCTATCATCTATCTATCATAATTATATGATATAAAAGAAAATTTGATATGAGGAACACATCTGTTTAACACTTTAGGTGCCACATGTTACACATCTTCGCAGCTATGAATTTGCAAGGTTTGAGAAGGAAAGACTTTTGGCCCAAGATACTTGTGTTAAAGACAGGGATAGGTTAGGAAAATTTTCTCCATCACAACACAAACTTGTTCAAATGTTTGAGACCATGAGACAGAAAGGATAGTAGAAACTCATGAGCCTTGATTTTGCTCATTGTACTGTGTTTGACCTAGTATTAGCATCTGGAACTTAGCACCTCTGAAAGTGAAATCCACATTTGTTTGAGTGGTAAATGAGTGTTTTTTCTTGACTAGAGCTTTCCACATATGCTAGTAAAGGCAATGTTCCAGTGGTGTATGTTTCAAAGCTTGTAATGATGGGCAATACACATAAAAGAGCAGGAAATACTGAACTTAAAGAGCAGCCTGAAGTCCTAGAAACATCCACAGAGGTAGATTTGATCCCTTTATAACACTCGAGTGAGTTAAATGAGAAATAAAGGAAGGAGAAATGACTCATTAAAGAAGCCACCATGAAAAGTAGCCTACTTTTAATATAAAATATCCACATGAAGCTTGTAAAAGCATTAGCCCCAATATGTGGAAATTCCAAATAAATTAAAAAGAAGGAATGATGAAAACCTTTTCTCAAAATTGGCCCCAATATTTATAAAATAACAAGAAAAAAAAAGCAGCTAAAATAGGTGTGAAGGCCCATGAAGACTCTAAATATCTCTTGAACACTACAAGCACTAAGCCCCCCCTCTTTCCCTCTTTCCTTCTGAATCCATGAACAAAAAATGAAATTCAGAATATCAGTTGTCTTTCCACAACTGGACAAGAAATGCATCACATACACTTCTCAAGATCTTCCCTTGTGTCTTGTTCCCTTGTGGAAAATTTCTTTCTTCTTATTACATTTCTTATTAACTTCAAGATAAAGAACCTTTATCTTTAGGGAACCTTTTCTTCCCATCCTAAAATCTGCATTGCTTTGCAATATAGGTCTGATATGTTTAGAAATAGAAATGAAAAACCATTGTCCATGTGTTTGAAAAACTATGTCTGACATCCTGATCCCTGGAAAAGAACCCTAAGCCATGGAGAAACATTTTTGCATTTTTTCTTATTTTCTTAAAAAGGCAATGAGGTGGCCTTTCCAAGGCAAGTTTTCATTGCTGTGTCAGTAGAGTCTTGTTCTTTTTTTTTCATATACATACAGCAATTAAATCAGTATTGATAGTGACATTTGAATGCTGTTTTTCTTTTCCTCAGGCAGAACTGTGCTGTCATTTCTTCTTTTGGATAGTTTTGCAGCAAACTGTTGAAAGCCATGTAAACTTTCACATTTTCTTTGACTGAAAGACTCATGAACACACATGCACATTCTTCTTTTGTAATGAAGTTAGTTTGTCCACTCAAAGAACAGTGAATTACCAAAATCAGCATAATCTGAGGCACAAAGCAATAGGCTAGCAGGAAAATTTCTTCTATCTCAGAAGGATTTTTTTCCTTTTTTTCTTTTTTTTGCATGGAAACCTCAAAGAAGTAATTGAATTCTATTTTTTTTAGTGGCTGTTCCACAAGTATAAATGAATGCCAATATATGCTTATAAAATTTTATGCCCAACAGTACATAGACACTTTTTAGATATGTGCAAAAAGACACCTTCTACCCGCCCCCCCCTCCCCCTGCAAATTGTACTCAGACCTATGGCTTGAAACCCAAGAATATTTCACTGGTAGAAATAGAAGGTGCTTTTTTTTCCAATGCATCAAAACATGAAAATGAGCACCTGAAGTTGATCTAGAAATGCAGTTAGAAGAGTTAGGTTCATAATTGCATTTTCTGTCCAAAAGTGGTTATGTATTTTTGTAAATCCTATTAGGTGCCTCCCTGCACCTTTGCAACCTCAACACAGCTGCAAATCTGACTCTCCAGCCCTTCTTACAGGAATCTGGAAAAATGCTTCTTCTGTTGTGTAATTACTTCCACTCCAATCTATGGAGGTCCCTAAATTTGACACAGACACAGATTAAACAAATCTCAGATTTTATGTCAGGCTTGGGTGACAGTTAGAGGAAAAATAAGGAATTTTCTTGTTAGGAGAAAACAAAACAAAGCAAAGCAAACAAATACCTCACACAACACCCAGCCACTCCCCCCACCCCCCAAATAAAAGAAGAAAATATAAATATCACTTAAGTGATTATATTTTTTCTAAATGCCTATCTGTCTACCCATCCACCTCTTAATAATCTCTTTTCAACTACCTGATATAGTGATGACAAAATACTCATATCCTAGCTTTTATAAAATAGGATACTAAAGGAAGTGAGAATGCACTGTTTGACCCTTTAAGGGAGCAGTGACCATGCAAACTCGCCTGTTAGGAGAAATGAGAAAATCAGTGCTGAGATCCAAATGTTAGTAATGTCTCACATTCAGGAAAATCTTCAGTCAGAGCTCATCTCTTGTCAGAAAGCCCAACAACATGCCACAAAACTGTGGGAAACCAGATATCACACGCTCCTTCACCAGAGGATGATATGTTTTTCTTGTGTTTGAGGTTGTTCAGTATTGTTTCCAGAGGTTTTCAGAGCAGACAGGGAAGTTAGAATTAATGTTCTTTTTCCTCTGCTTCTGTTCTGTACCTTAAGAATGTTCTGTAAGAATCCTATTGAGTAGTATTGTTTAAGAAATCATGATTGTCAATAAAAATCTCATTTTTCATGATTTCCAGAGCAAATGAGTGTTTTTCTATGCAAACTTCTTTCCATATTAATCCACTGGCTGTGATCCTATCTCCACTGGTGTCAGTGAAAAAACTTTATTGTTTGGGACTCAGCTTACTTGCCACGGAAAGTGGAACATTTCTCCAGGACAGAGGCAGATCAGGACTGACTATTAAAGGAATCTGGAAATATATCTTACAAAATCCCCCTTTGTGCCACCAACTGGGCAGGAGACTTTTCAAAGTGTTCCTAGATTAATTAGGATTCAATGAATTCTATCAATGGCTTTTTATCTATTCCTCTGAAATATTTTGATTCTTAAATCATTGTGGCTGTGAGTTAGGATAAAAATGGCACCTAACTCTACTCCCAGGTGGGTAAACTGTAAATCATAGTGCATCTGGATGAGTTTTTGTTGTTATTGTTTTCATTGCATATGGAGCTCAGTGTGCCTTTGAAGAACATCAACAGATTTCTTTGATTCTGAAGCAGCAGTACTAAAATACCCAATAGATGATTGAATAGGATAGGTGGTAGGGAAAGATTTGTCAACAGCAGCCTCAAGCAAAATACAAAGATTGTGGCACAAGTTTTCAATAGATTTTGTCTATCTGCTTCTTAGACTCTAAAATTAGTGGGTCTTGCATATCAGTATGAATTGGAGTCTGTTCATCTAAGAAATGTAAGAAGAAAAATCAACCACCACAAATATGACTCTCTTTTCCATCATTTTTCCATATTAGACCTTTCAAAACTTTTCTTGCTGGGCACTGTCAGATTCAGTGCTTGTCATTGCAAGTCTGTTCAAACGTTCTTTATTGCTAGTCACACAGACACTTTCCAAAACAAATTTCCAAAAACACAAACACATGTGAAGTACTTATCTTCATTTTTTCATCAGATTTTACAAAAGGTTTTGTCAAAGGAGGAAAAAGAAGCCCCAAAACTATGCTTTTCACCTCCTCCTGTTTTAACATATTGGAGAAACAAAAGCTTTCCTGACCTCAAAGGACTCTTCACTTGTTTTGAAAAGGATAATTTTTTCAGCCTGTTCTACTTAAGCTTCTTTTTAGTTATTTGCAACTTCACAATCCCATTCACAAACTGTTGCCATGGTAAATAATTATATCACAGATGAATTGTGTATGCTCCCACTTCATGGCTGGAAGAGAAATTGTAAAAGGAGAGGTGAGAATGAGAGAGGGAAAAAATCAAAATCCTTTAAAATTACAGGGGAGAGAGTTGAGAAATGATTACCTCCTCGTTAACATAATTAACTCCATGAATTATAAATTGGTATTAGAACTTCTGACAAAAGGAGTAATTATATTTACTCATGTAAAATTAAACAATACAAAAAAAATTAATGGGATTCACCAGAAGCTCTGTTAATATTATCATAAAATTCAGAGATCCAAATAGTTCAGATTTAGAAGTGATTTAAGCAGCATAAACTTTAGTGCTTCTTAGATTTGAATAGAGTGAACATGTTTCCTCAGTGTTTTATAATCAAACTGTGGCACAAAGCACATAAACCCTCTAATTCTACAGAAAAGGGAGTACTAATATACAAAGGCAGCTGCATTCTTCCTAAACAGCGACTGCTCAGAGACAACTTTTTGTTTTCACAGTGAATTTGTACACACACACATCTACATAAACACAAAACTCTGTACAGTTGCACACATACTTCTCATGAGAACAATAAATCTGCAGTTGATGTCTGAACATTGGGAGAACAAGAATACAATAGATGCAGGCGAAAGGTAACATAATCCATTGGTTTGCCTCTGGTATTGCCACTCTCATATTTCCTTCTGTATAATGCACATCAACCTCATAACACAGAACCCTTCTTGCTTAAATTTAGATATACTGAACTTGAGTCTGACCTGGTTAGTTGGGCTGCTTTTGGAATCTGTGTAGAGTAGCAGCTCAAAATCATTATTTGTAATGAGCTCTGTTGTAGATATGTTTGATTGTTTTTGGAGATGTCCTCCTTGTTTTTCTCTCAACTTAAAGGATTCTTGTTTTCTTGTTTTGTTTTTTATTTAATTTCCAAGCTCTCATCTAATTTTCCTACCTTGTCTCTATGTTGCAAATATCCATTAACCCTTTATTTTAATTTTACTTTCAATAGCCTAAACACATCCCAATAATTTAATGCTTCTCATTTCCTGCCTGGGTCTGTCTGTCTGTCTATCTATCTTTCCATCCATCCATCCATCCATCCATCCATCCATCCATCCATCCATCCATCCATCCACTTGTTTGATTGTTTGCTTTTTGTTTTCCTCTTTTATCTTTATTTTTCTCCCAGCAGGAAGCACTCATGCAAGCCTACACACTCTGTGATGCATCTTGTTCATGGAGTTTCCATCACAGGTCTATGAACTAGGAATAGTAACTTTGGACTTAAGGATTTTGGTCCATTGAACTTCATGCAAGGGGAGGAAATGGCAGAGGTGGTACCACGTGCTGCTATTTAGGCAGTTGCCCATTTTAATTGTCCCTAGGTACAGTATTTACCCAGCTTCCAAAGTTTTTCTCTAATTCCAGCACCACCATGGCATCCATAGCCTCTTTATCTGGTAAGCCCTGTTATTTTCCACCTTGAATGAATGTTCATCTTTGAAGATGTGTACACACCACAGTCCACACCTCCCATGACAAATTACACTTGTGGGCCACATTTAAATTTCAACAGGTTTTTGTGTCCTGTATTTTTGTGTCCTGTCCATCATTCCCCACCTTGATCAGACACACAGAAAAGAGAAGTCATCTCACCCAAGGCATGTCTGCATTTTGTATCTCACCCAGGGCATTAATTTCAATTTTCATGTTTCTACACTATTTTTCCCCCCTGCTCTCCCTTTCTGTCTCACAACTTTGTATATGACAAAAGCCTTACCTGCCAACTGTTGGGAAAAAAAATGTGATTTCTATTGAATAGTGCACTTTGGAATGAAAGAAAACATTGTATAAACGAGGCTGAGGAACTCATTCACCTGTGCCTATATTACTGTGAAATCAATTATGCAGGGCTCTTTCGAAAGTTACTGATTGTAGCAAATTGAATGGCCTCCATTTCAGCATAATTTGGAGAGGTTGATGTAATCAGAGACCTTACACCATGGTGAGATACAAGATTCGTGATATTCAGATGGGAAAAAGGCTACAATGGTGAAGCTTATTCTGTACTCTCTGCTTACTGGCTGTAATGCTTTCATAAGTACAAATGGAATTGTTTTGATGAAGGCAGAGATGGTTCTAAGGGGCAGGAAAAGGGGAGAAAAAGAGAGAGGAGAGGAGAAAAAAAAAGAAGCCAACAAACCTCTATCAGGTTGCTTGAAATCAAGGTACTGTACTGTTAAGCGAGGCAGCAGTGGAATCTAATCCTGAGCATAATTGGTTGCAAATGAAACACTTTAATATCAAATCTTGAGTTGTGCCCTGGAGCTGCAGTTCAGGTTTGCATGAGCTACATGTAAGTGGAGGTAAAATGTGTCTTTCTTTCTTTCTTCTTTCTTTCTTTCTTTCTTTCTTTCTTTCTTTCTTTCTTTCTTTCTTTCTTTCTTTCTTTCTTTCTTTCTTTTCACAAAGGTACATTCTGTTTCAATCTGTTGAAAATTTGTGGGGCAAAGTAATTGCTCCTCAGCTTATAATGCCAATATATTCTGCCTTGAGATGTCCTGTACTTTGAAAAATAATCATATAGAAATAAACAAAGAAAAAACCCAATTCAATAAAAACAAAAATAAGTAGATTCCCAACAAAATCCATCTCACAATGTCAGCTTGCCACTCTGTGTTCTGTTGTGTGAAGATGTTTATTAAACCTATCGTTATATTATATAATGACATTTTATTTGTACTGTCAATCTTTTGGAAAACACAGAAAGTGAAAGAAAACCTGGAAAAAGAGGGAAGAATGTTAGCACTTTGACTTCTTAATTTCTCCGTCTTCTAGAAAACCTCAAAAACCTAATATCGATGTGAACTTCAGAATTTAGATTTATCTCTCTTTGTAAAATGAAATTACAGCAATTACATCATCCAAGATTTTTTTTTCCTTTTTTTTTTTCCCTGAGAGGGAAAATAAGTGTTCACTCTTGCAGTAAAATCTTCAGTGAACAGTTCAAATCACTTGTGCTGTGTTCAAGACACTTAAGCAGGGATCCCACAGTGCCTCTTGTCACTTTAAAGGATATGATCTCCACCTTTGCTCTCCCAGTTTGTAAATTACAAATAATAACACTTCCTTCATCTAGAGTAATTATCTGCATTTCATTTTTTTAAACATAGGAATTAGACCGTAAAATTTCCATGCAAAATACCAAGCACATTGTGACACATCCCTTTCCTTGTTTTTCAGTCCATACTCTATACTGTTACTAAGTGAAACCCTCATTTCTAGATTTTCCAATTTACAGAATTAATCAGCTTTTCAGTTTTTCAACCTCAATAGAATTTGAGTACATAAGCAGTTAAATTTTCATAGACAATACTGCAATATCAACTTCAGCATATTTTTTCAACTTTTTCCCTATGCTTATGCTTATTTCTAAAGAAAGTAAAAGCAAACAGATGAAGTTAAACATAAAAATTTTTAATTAATATTTTTTAAAAGCTATCTTTAAACAATCAACCTTTGTCTCACAGATTTATGTTGCTTCAGAATTTCTTGGTTGGCTCCCTACAGTGGTCCAAGATTTCAGCTCTCTGACTTTGGTATGCAACAACTCTTTTCTAATAACCAGGAAGTTACAGAGCTCATGAATTATGAAATCCTGAAATCCTGGGCCTTAACCCAGAAAGGGTCACCAAATAAATTCCAAGTGACCAGAAGATCATAATATTTACTACAGGATCCATATTGACTCAGTTACATTTACTACAGGCCATAACAGAGCTTCCTATATTCATTTTCACACCTGCAGAAATATGAAGATTGACTGCTTTCTGGACAATTTCAGATTCTTTCTTTGCATGATAAATTTGCTCTGCGGTACAGGTGGTTGCACAGCCTTACCAGGGATAAAATATTAAGAAATCTGAATTGTGTATATTTAATACAGCACACACTCCTGACTATAAATTTCATGCAAGATATAAAAGAGTTAAAGCATGGAATCATTATTTATTCTTGACTGAGATTCTTTGCAAAGGTAACTAATGGATATTAGGCTGGTATCATTTGAGAGACTGACAGAAAAGAGCCACAGCATCTTCTCTGTTCTTTATATGCAGAAACCAGAAAACTTAATCTCTTGTTTATCCAGACCCTTCACATTTAAAATTATAAGACTCCCAACAGGTGAGTCCTGAAAACTATTGCAATCCTGCAGATGAAGATCCCTAAAATACACCCTGTGTCACCATATGCTCACCAGCAGCTTGCTGCCACAATGGCATTTCTGTAACATTATAGAAAATCTGATTAAAATAAATATAGAATTCATTCAAATGAAGAATACCCAGAGAAGCATCTAAAGCAAATTCTTAAATTTCTAAAGACATTGACATGGAAATTTTCTTATTCTGTTTGGGATATGAAGAAGTGATTCTATGTTCAAAGCAATATGCACTACACAAATTGATCAAATAATATATATTTTGCTTGTTCCTAAAAACACTGCTTTGCAGCTGTCTTGTTGTCTCCTTAGCTAAATAGCTACATTCTCTTCCGAATATCTAAAAAAACCAGTCTGTTGTATTTTGCTCTTCTCTTTCCTCCCCTAAAAAGACAAAACCAGAAACCTGCCTGCATCTTTCAGTTACATCTTGTTCTCCAGCTTCGCCCCTGGTGCTTATTGCATGTGAGGGAAAGAGAAAAGGAAAAGGTTACAGCCTTACTCAGCAATTACATAGAACACATACAATTGAATGGCAGCTGGACAATGAACCAACTACAATACAGAATTCCTATTAACTTCTTCAGCCCATAAACCTGGAGTAGTTCACACAGTTCACAAGAGGAGCAGCAGCTAAGCCACCCATCCCTACTGGCTGAAAGATTTCTTGGAAAAAGTTTCTCATTTACCTGGATTTCACTCTGCTGTTAGTGTGAAAAGAGATGGGGTGAGAGAGGAAGAAAAGGAAAAAAAACAAAACCATCCTGCTTTAAAATTTTACAAGGGAAGAAATAAATATAAAACAAGGGGAAAAAATACAGTCTAACCCAAAGAGAAGCATGTCTCTTGAAATAAATATCTCTCAAGCTCATAAACAGTGAGGCCAATGGTCATGAACATAGCAGATGTTTATTACCTCTTACACCCTCTGCTACTTTGGGATAATCACTTAAATATCACCAAATCCAGTTTGAATTTAAATTAGCTTCAGATTTTCTTTCATGATTATTTCATTTAAAAAAATTCATATGATTAGCCAATTAAACAGAGAGCGAGAAGCAAAAAAAAAGAAAAAGGGAAAAAAAACAGTAGGAGAGCAATAGCCTTTAATATTTTCAATTAAGATGCAGTGCCACCAATAAAAGAGGCTTACATTTTCATTTTATGGGTACCTATGGAGAGCATTATGACACAAATGACTCAGAGCAAGGTAATCATTTCAAAATATATTGTAGTGGAGGACTGTAAACAGTGCAGTGTATTAGCTTAGATGGCATGTGATGAAAATATCAAGTTTCCAGAAGTGCATTCAGCATCGGTTTCAATATTTCTTCGGGCATACATTTGCAATGCATGTCTTCTTTTATGGGAGCACAGGCAGTGTCCTTACGGAGAGCAAAGCTCACTGCTATGGTGGAGTCTGCTCCTTGAGCTGAGCTCACGGGTCATGCTGGTTTTTTAACTCTACCCAAACATAACAGGCTGAGGCACCAAGCTGTGGAAGAGGTTACCAGTGCTACAGAATCCCATGAAATCACTTTAGGCTGGTTTAATTGACCCAGGCACAAAAGAGTGTGGTGGCACTGACCCTGACTGGATGGCAGGTGCCCACCAAAGCTCTTCTGTCCATACCCTCCTCAGCTGGACAGGGGAGAGAAAACATAACAAAAGGCTTTTAGGTCGAGGTAAGGACAGGGAGAGGTCACTCACCAGGTACTGTCTGAGATAAAATGGACTCAGCCTGGGGAAATTAATTTAATTTATTCCCAGTCAAATAAGAGCAGAATAGGAAAAAAATCCAAATAATTAAAATAAAAAATTCTCCCCCCTCACCCATCCCTCCTTGCCTGGCTCAACCTCACTCCTGGTTTTTTTGACCTCCTCCCACCCATCATCTGGGGCATGGGGAACAGGACTGTGGTCAGTTCATCACGTGTTGTCTTTGCTGCTTCTTCCTCCACTGGGCCTGCACTCCTCACTCCCTTTCCCTGCTCCAGTGTGGCATCCCTCCCATGGGAGATAGTTCTGCATGGACTGCTCCAGTGTGGATCCTTGCCAAGGAGTCACAAGTCCTGCCAGCAAACCTGCTCTAGTCTGGGCTCCTCTCTCTACAGGTCCCGCCAGGGTCCTGCTCCAGCACAGGCTTCCCATGGGGTCACAGCCTCCTTTGGGCATCCCCCTGCTCCAGCCTGGGCTCCTCCAGGGATTCAGNTACAGAATCCCATGAAATCACTTTAGGCTGGTTTAATTGACCCAGGCACAAAAGAGTGTGGTGGCACTGACCCTGACTGGATGGCAGGTGCCCACCAAAGCTCTTCTGTCCATACCCTCCTCAGCTGGACAGGGGAGAGAAAACATAACAAAAGGCTTTTAGGTCGAGGTAAGGACAGGGAGAGGTCACTCACCAGGTACTGTCTGAGATAAAATGGACTCAGCCTGGGGAAATTAATTTAATTTATTCCCAGTCAAATAAGAGCAGAATAGGAAAAAAATCCAAATAATTAAAATAAAAAATTCTCCCCCCTCACCCATCCCTCCTTGCCTGGCTCAACCTCACTCCTGGTTTTTTTGACCTCCTCCCACCCATCATCTGGGGCATGGGGAACAGGACTGTGGTCAGTTCATCACGTGTTGTCTTTGCTGCTTCTTCCTCCACTGGGCCTGCACTCCTCACTCCCTTTCCCTGCTCCAGTGTGGCATCCCTCCCATGGGAGATAGTTCTGCATGGACTGCTCCAGTGTGGATCCTTGCCAAGGAGTCACAAGTCCTGCCAGCAAACCTGCTCTAGTCTGGGCTCCTCTCTCTACAGGTCCCGCCAGGGTCCTGCTCCAGCACAGGCTTCCCATGGGGTCACAGCCTCCTTTGGGCATCCCCCTGCTCCAGCCTGGGCTCCTCCAGGGATTCAGGTGGATCTCTGCTCCCCCGTGCCCTCCCTGGGCTGCAGGGGCACAGCTGCCTCACCATGGGCTGCTCCAGGGGCAGCAGGGGAATCTGAGCTCCAGGGCCTGGAGCAGCTTCTGCCCCTCCTTCCGCATTGCCCTGACTGCCTGCAGGGCTGCTCCTCTCACATGTTCTCACTCCTCAGCTGGCTGCTGTTCCACAGTTTCTGGTTATTTTTCCCCTTCTTTACATTATACGAGAAATTCTACCACTGTCAGTGATGTGCTTGGCCTTGGCCAGTGTTGGGTCCATCCTGGAGCTGGCACTGACTCCATGAGGGACGGGGGAACCTTCCAGCGGCTTCTCACAGTAACGACCCCTGCAGCCCCCCCACTATTTAATGTGCAAAGCAAATACAGGGAGAAATCACAGGTTTATCAGGAAGATGTCAGGTAGGAGCCACTGTAGCTGCCCACACACAATGCAAGGAAAGCAGGACGCATTTACCAGTAAGCCTTCCACCCCTAGTGGCCAGACAGGACCTCCATCAGCTTTTCTGTGGTAACATCTAGGAAAGCATATTAAGAACAAAAGAACCATGTTTTAGTTTTAGTGTTAGCAAGAAATAATCACTTCCAGTAAACTCCAGGAATTGATTTGGTTTTTATGAAGGTCTTTTTCCAGTTAAGGATATTTATTACTTTAGAATTTTAACTTTGGGGTTGTTTTTGGCTTTTGGGGTTGTTTTTGAAACTTAAAATAGGAAAAAAATCTTAGGGCAGTACTTACACTGACTTTCTCTGGCTCTCTTTCTCTCTTATCCCTCATTTTGTTTTTCTCCCCCCTCTCCCCTCTGCTTTGGAACTCCTTATTTTTCCCCTCAGATAAAAGAGTTTTCAAAATACAATACTAGAACTGCTTGTTTAATGCTTCAGTAAATTATCAGCCACTCCACTGTCTGTTTCTTGCTACTTGTAATTTCTCCATGATGTAACTCCAAGTGGCATTCAGCTCAGAAAAAGTTTTACCTTGACTCTGCCAGGACTTTTGCTTCATCTTTTCAGTCACCACTTTTTAAATTAAAATACAAAAATAAGTGTACAGTGATACTTAGGATAGTACCTTTGGGTGACTCTACCTTCCATCTTTGGACCAGTGCCCATGAGCTGTTTATTCAACATTGTCCTTCTTTTCAAAATGAACCCAAAGGGAAGGATGTCTCCAAATATAAATGGCAAATGAAATTTAACATCTGACAGATTAAGCTCATCAAGCTTTTTGCTATTTTCCCAAGAAGATCACATTTATGACCAGCATTTCTGAAATGAAAGTATTTGAGCTGGGGATCAAATTTTGCTGGAGTTATTTTACTGAACAGTGAAATGTCATCTTTTCAATGTAACGAGTAGAAATTGCATGATTTTGAATCAAAAGGGAGTTGTCATGATGAGGGTGGAATGACAGTGGAGAACTTCACAGTCTCTGGAGTCATTCTGGCAGACTGGATGTTTTTCAGCAAGGTATTCTATAATGGTAGCAGTTTTTATGCACTTTACACTTCCTAACAAAAGAACTTGTTAATCTCCTCTACTCTGGTGATTTCTTACTGATTAGTTGGTCAGGCTGACCACAGAGGTATGCTGCCATAATCAGTAGAGATACTGGCAAGAGACACAATGGCAGAATGGGTGTTACAGGGGGTTAATACTGTCCTGTCAAAATGGCTGCTTCATTCAACAGCAGATGTGAGTTCTTAATAACAGTTTTGGATGCTCTATGATATTAAAATTTGCAGGAATGGTTTAGTTTTATATTCAAGTGAAATTCAAGTCCTTTCTGCCTTTTATAGCTATAAATTTAGCTGTAGGAAATGAGAGCACTGCTATGGGAAAAGCTGACTTCAGACCTTCAAAATGGTGGCAAACCCACAAGCAGAGAGCTTGACCATATGATTTGCCAGCTTCAAAGTGTGACAACCTTTCCCATCAATGCTCCTATCATTCAAGCTGAAAGGGGATTTTGAATACATTCAAATAAAACACAATACACATAACTCTTGGGCAGATTCTTTGAGGGAAAAACACAATGATCATGAAAAAAGTTAGAGGCAAAGAATTGTATATAACAGGCAGTAAGGGGAATATTCTCAGTTTTTGACTCTGAGTTCAGTTAAACACCACCAGGTGTTAATTTATTTGTTTTTGAGGGAAAGGTTCAAGGAATAAGGTAGAGTAGCAGTGACAAAGGCACATACGTCAAGGACATAATTCAGAAGCAGGCATTAGACATAATTACTCAGTGACATATGCATTGTTTCAGTACAGGGAATGAAAATAAAGAAGAGACATTAATCAGAATGATAATCAGTCAATGATGCAATAATGGTGATCTAGCTGTACTTAGTCTGAACACCTCATGTCCAGGAAAATATCCAGGTAGTCACCATTTTCATACTGATTATATAATGAAAAATGAGAGTAATGATTCAGGTTTGGCAGCCACAGGGTTCTCCTGTGCTGAGAAACTAATAAATGGACACTAAATCTTGATATAAATATCACATTGGGGCTGTCAGAGCATAATCTTCTTCAGAAAAGTTTCCTTGATAATTCAGTGCACCACAGTTTACTTTTCCCACTTGACTAGCACTTCAATAGCATAAAAATACTTTGTACTACATTTCATACTACTTTAACACTTCCTGTGGATGTTACATTTCTGACACACTCAAATAGCACCTTTTTTCAATAGCAGAGGGTGCTTTAACCAAGGCGGGCCAGACACTATTTTGTGTAGTATTATTTTTATTGTAGGGACACTGTTGTCTCTTATGAGCTCCTTGCATTTAGATTTTGGCAAAGGTGTGTTGCCAGTTGGATTGAATGTAGACGTTTTTTGTTCTCTCCACCTGCTTTACATATTGAATAAGAAGAGTTATTCCTTGTTTTTGCTGTTGATGAGAATAAAATTACTTCTCTATTCCTCTGTGAAGAAAGGAAGCAGGGCAGTTGCTGCAGGTACAGAGAGTGCTTTCATTTTGGAAAGCTCACCTATCAGAAGCTAGATATAATGTCTTAATTTTCTCTAAAACATTTTATAATAATTTCAAATTACTTTTTTCCCCATAATGGTAGCCACAAAGCTGAAAATGAATGGTCACTTGAGTAGTCATAAATGAAAACAAACATTTGCAAGCTAACTTATAGATAAATAGTTTTGAGCAAATTTAAGAAGTTCTTTACAGAAAAGTTTATTATCTCTGGGGCATTTTTATGAATATTTCGGGTTAAGGTTGTGGGATTTTTTTGTTGTTGTTGCCTTTGCTTTGGTTTCAGTTTGGATTAGTTGTTTGATTGGTTTTTGTGAAAGTGAAAAGGTGTATCAAAAGTCATGTCAAGTTTCTTGCACCTCACAGAAAGTATAATTGTTATATTCCTGCTCTGGATGTGTGTATTCTTAGGCAGAGACAGTTGAAAGTTCAGAGTAATTTCCCAGACTTTCACTGCCTAACCTAATCTGGAATGACAGAGCTCAGACTCTTGATTTAAGTGAGGTTTTTGTTGTTGTACCATATGGTAGTGTGAAGAAACCTCAATCAAGAGCCATTACATGTTTCCCTTGAAAGACTAAATGAAAACAGAGAATTTCCAAATGAAAAATGTCAGGCTTTGCAATCAACAAAGTGTAAACCACACGCAAGGAAATGACTGTTCAGGCAGTAGTTCATGTTGAAGGGACAAAATAATGTAAAAATAGGCATATTTTCAAGGGGACACATGAAAATCACGAGACATGCTTAGTGCCGATAAAATACTTGATGGTTTTTGTGCTGGGATTGTCTGGAACCACTGAAGGAATTTCTCTCTCTGAAGATTTAGAAAGGCATACTGTACAAATCTTTCCAGGAATGAAGGTGTTATCTATTGAAGCATGAGACCTGAGAAGGCATTAAGGGAAGGGAGTTTTCAGATATGTCTACCTTAATTTCCGAGTTCTGTACTGCTGCACCACTCCTTACTAATGTTCGTGCGTGTTCTTGTGCCTGTTGGGTCTACTCCTGCCATGTGCTGTGCTCCTCTCTTCACAATATTGCCACTGATGCATTCCATATCCTCTCAGGATCTGTATCACTGCTGAGAAGGACCCATACCTCCATATCTGTTTGCTCTTAATAAACATACTCTAGGGTTTTGTTGGGTATATATTTTTTTGGTTGGTTGGCTGGTTGGCTGGTTTTCTTTTTGCAAACCCATCCAGATAATACCAATAACATGGTGTAACATGAAAGTAATTTCCTTTAAATTCTGTTTTCTTCGTCTCAAATCCCTACTTTGGAGCATGTCCTTTTCCTCTTTATACTCCCTATTCATCAACCTCTTAAATACTTCCTGAAAGTATTAAGCCAACTTATTGTCCATTTGATTCCTTGGCTCGCTCAGCTGCTTAAGGATGTCTTCTTTACATGGCATTTCTCATTACAGACAGAATATGCTGTTACCCATATAGAAGCATGGCATCTTTGTCTCTGAAGCAATGGCACTTAAACTCCAGGAAATTTTAATACAATACTTCACATTCAGACTCCCACTCTTCTCTAAGTACCTACTGTGAATGAGCTTTCTCTTCCCAGCTGCTTTGAAATGAACAATTAAAAAGAGTTCTACCTTGAGTGATCCTGGGAACACACTGGCATTTCTGGGCTTGGTGGATGATGTGTCATGTGTTGTCACCATTTGGTTTCTCACAATATGACAGTATTTTTCTTTTGTTAAATGCATAGAAGGGAGAGGGGGAGGGAAGAAGAAGAAGAAGAAGAAAAAGAACAAATAAAAATAGATTGCTGAAAACAATCTGAGTCTACAGAATGGTTTAAGCATTTACTCCTAATCTAGATTTGAAACTTTTACCATTTAGGTATTTCATCCAACAAAGGGGCAAATTTTACCACAGCTGAAACCTAAGAGATTTCTTCATATTGTTACACATCACTTCATTCTCCTACTCCCATTTTCCTCCCTGCTTGAAGTCCAGCAGCTATTCCTATCTACACTGCCTGATACAAAACCTATCAAAGTCAATGGAAATGGTCATATTAACTTTGCTGGGCTTTGGTCCAGGTCGTGAGCCATATGGAGCTTGAACCAACCTTGACCTCAGTGGAGATGAAACAAGTCACCTCCGACATTGTATCAGTAGTTTCCTACAATCCATCAGTAAGATGTGTCACATATGCAGCATGAGTGAATCCACCTGCCAAGAGTGATACTTTTGCTCCACTGGCTCATGGCCAGTCGGTTAGTCATGCTATTTTCCCTGTATGATAAGAGAAGTTATGCATATTAGGCATTTTTTTTTTTTTGCTCCTATTTAAAAATGACAGCCTGGGATCTAACTTTGCATTAACTGCTCATAAAGTTCTGCAAATTCCTCTCCTTCCTTTTGTGATTAGCACATTAATGATCTTCAGATGGTTCAGTGCAATGCTGCAGAAAGTTTGGATGACTAACAGACCTTTCTATTGTCACTGCTGGTGAATGTTTAAATAAAGGTGATGCAATTAAGAAATATTCATACAAATTGTAGGGGGAAATGAATTGTGGTTTTGAGTTAAATGGCAAGGCATTAATACAATCCTCACAGCAGAATGTCCTTGCATCTTTAGTACACTAAGGTCATAAGTATGCAGCTTAGGCTACTACAGAGCTGTGATTCACCTCGAGGAGTCAAGTGAAAAATGTTCTAAAACTGTCAAAGAATTCACAGATTATACATTGCATGTGCAATTAAAAGTGATCACAACCAGTTAATTATCATAATAATAACAATTGTGATTTTTTGCCTAGGCTTTATCATCTACATTTCTGTTATTGAAAGATGCTCTTGCATAATGCAACCCATATAAGATTATCAAATACAGGTATCTTCAAGATTCATGACTTTTTCCTGTCAATTTTCCTTGACAAAATTATAAAAGTGAAAATCTAAAAAATGCCCCTGAAAGCTGCAAAACTCAAAGTGTTGTACCAAAGGATTCCTAACCATGGTTATTAAGCAATGCTAACATTAGACCTGAGATGAAAATCTTCCAGGGATAAACAGAAGTTTCAGTTACTGATTATCTATTCAGTAGTCCAGTTTGTTTATATGGCTTGGTTTTCTTTTTGTTTTTTTTTTAATCTGTACTACATTAGTGTTACAGAATAGCAATGAATGCATTCCATAATTTTAATTAGTTCACACTGTTTCCTACCGCAAGCAGACACTGCACTCAGTATTGGTGAGAGATTGCAGATTGGGGTCCAGGAGCTGCTGCTCCCTTACTCCATGCTGTTCATCTCTGAAACAGTGCCTAATAAATCTCTAGTGGGGACATACAGACCTCACAATCCCTAGGATTCCCTTAGAGTTGAAATCACCACATTAAACCAATAATTCTTACCAAGAAAGTCTTTACCAACTATTATGAGTTTGCCTATGACTTTCTTGGCTCATGTCAGACTAAATAGTACAGGTCTTGCAGCTGAAATATCCTGAAGAGCTTTGAAGAAGTATTTCCTCAGATCTTTCTGATACACAAAACACAGATGGTTATGCTGATTTATTTATTTATTCCCCTCCAAAATATGAATTAGCTTTTTGCTTTAATCAAGTAGTCTCGGTGTTTGTACTCAAAGCAGCATATATTTTAGGCCACATCTAACAAATGGTTCACAGAGCAGTAATTGTGGTTCACAGCTTCTACTTCCATCTTATTCTTATTGGTCATACAGGCATCGTTTCACAAGGTTAATTGATGAGACCAAGCTCAGAAATGAGGGATCAGAAGCAGAATGACTCTGTGAGATTTATGGACAACAAAAGATTATCATAAGCAGTTCTGAGACGGGGAATGTAAAATAGTATTTAATGTGTAGAGGCGGGAGAGCAGAAGCTAAATCATCAGAACTTTTTATGAACTCCACAGAAATTTCTAAGCTCTTACAGCTTCTGTGATACAGGTTTTCATACAAGGGATGTGCCTGTAAGCAGGGTGGGCATCACTTAATTTTCAGTGCTGCTTTTGACTTCCATTGTTTTTTCCAGTAATATTTTGGATCAAGGAGTGGAATATCTGTGTAATATGCAGAAAGGATCTTATATTTTCATCTAAATTTTTCATCAGCTTAAGGCTATAAGAAGTCTATGGGGCCCAGCGTCCAACTTAGTGTATGTGTGGGGATTGCACTCCAGTGCATTTCCTTAAATGGGTGCTGCTGTCCATGAGGCACAGGAGGAAGCTCACAGCAGAATGAGTGTTCAAAGAATCCAGAGTTTCTAGGATACAACACATTCCCTGTGTAAGTGCTGCACAGTTGATAAATGGATTGGCAGAAAGCTTGGCACATCTGTAAAGCCTTTGGTCTTACAGCACCTGTGTGTGCAATCTTGTAGTGTTTGTTTACTGAAGATAGGTGCCTTCAAGGTGTATCTCTATTGTGCAAGCTTCATAAAATTGATTAGGGTGTCCACAGTGATATTTTGGCCAGCATTCCAGGTATCCAATAGCCAGCTCAAAACAATTACTCTGTCAGAACAAAGTCTTCATTTTTTGTTTGCATATTTGTTTGCTTGTTTGTTTCTTTTCTCCTCCTTGGAAATGTGTCTGGGAAATTCAGTCAAATGGTAGCCTTACTTGAGGGGAATCTGGCACCAAAAGCTGAATTCACCATTGCTGTAAGGATCTTGTGTGACCTTGACTAAGTCACTTCTCTTTGTTCCTTAGCTTCTATCTGTAAAATGGAGATAAATGCATTTCCATACCTCATGGGGGCCTGCTAAAATGCATTCATTACCAAGAAGTACATTTTATCTCCAATTTACACATTTTTTCTCTGCTGTCCTTGCTAGAAATCTGATTGTCCAACCAATCCCTATGTAAACCCTCTTGCTTCTGAATGGAAGCCAGGATCTACCTATGAAACTTTTTAGAACTGCTTATTGAATATTTTTCCACTCTGAAACCACCAAGACTGCTCTTTTTGTCCACAGAATGCTGGCCTGAACAGGAAGCTTTACGAATACAGTTTGACTGGTCCTGTATTTCTTGTTTTGTGCTGTGTACTGTTCAGGAAATGGTGTCAGTGTTTAAGAACAAATTTCCCAAAGTCATAGAAATTATGAGCCATTTCTTGGGGAGAAATACTCCTAATTTAACCAGAGAGACACAGGTAGGAACATTTGTGGAGATCATCTGGTCCTACATTTTGAAATCACTAAAAAGGAAGAAAAAAACTTCTGGAGTAATATCCAATTTTATCAAACCCACCTTTTTATGATGTAATCACTTCTGGAAAACATCATGCTATTCTGATCTTTGAGATCATTGATCCTCTTCTAAATCTCTTAAATATAACCTAATATATTTTATGTATATATGTATATAGACACATACACACACACACACACACACACACACACACACACACACACACATAGTTANCACACACACACACACACACACACACACACACACACATAGTTATAAAACTAGAAAAATAAATGTTGGTGAAACATTATGAATGGACTAGAAGTTGGGGGGTTTTTTTAACAAAAATGAAAATGTTAAGAGATGTCAAGCTGCCTTCAGCTTCAACTTCTGGTTGGCTAATGTTTTATTTTTAACGCTGAGGAAACAATCTTTTCGCCCCGGGCCTTTGTAGATTTTTTTAGCTGTGTTACATGTAACTAGTCTCTTGGCTGTTATTTCCAGCATGGTTAATGGGGACTTCAGAAAAAAACTTGCATGTAGTTGTATCATAGGTTCTGATAAATTCTTCTTTCAAATATCAGATGCATTAAGGTTCTCAAGAGAAAAAAAAAAGAATGTAATTGAATGGGCAAAAATGCATTTTCATTGCTGCAAAACAGCAGCTGGGACAAGGAGTTTGCATGTTTCTTAATAAGAGATAACGTTTGCCTTCAGTGGTGGGGTCAAAGAGATCTGAGCGAAGCAAGGATCAAAATAAAGTAACCTTTGCCTAGGAATCTGTCAGTGGTGAACATGCAGCTGGGATCTTATCTGCCACTGAACTCCTCGGTAAAAAGCTGAAACATGGCAAATGTTGCTCTAAGCAGCAGTGAAGAGCTGAAGAGTTGAAGGAAGAGGAGAATGGGGACAATCTGTGGAGCACTTCTGAGAACCTGGTTTACACAGTCTGATTTTGCCAAGGATCTCTCTGTAAACAGTGAAATAATCTGTAGATCACTACCACCATCATTTTCTTTGGGCAACCTTTAGGGTACAGAAACCAACCTCTTCCAAAGAACTTCCTACAGTTTGGATAGAAAGCAGTTAATGAAGTAGAAATAACAAGGGAAAGTAGCTAGGTTAATTTTCTTATCAATGAATAAAAACAGAAACAGGACTGTGTTTGCAGCTGTAGCCCATGAACACACAGAGAAAATATCACAGTTTCTTTATTGATCAGGTTTTATTGAGCAGTCAGTACACCCTCTTTATTTTTTACCCCTTTAAAATGGTTTTGCCAGTTGAGTCACTGTTTAACACTAAATCAGGTAGCATTTTAGTGCATTACAAATGTCAATACAATGTAAATTATTTTTAGCGTTATAAGGGTGAAAAGTATTTGTACTACAGTTGTTCACATTTTATTTTCTTTCAAATAAGGAACTTCTTTGTAATTGCTACACAGTTTCCAGAAACAAATAAATCCTATGAAGACCAAGTGACATGGTTCTCCTATGTGTTTTAGTCATCTGCCTACCATTTAAGGTACATAGCCTCGTGCTAGCATTTATTCAATTGAAAATGTGGGAATTCTAATTGAGATGAATCTTGAATCAACTATATGAAAAATTTTAACAATCCAACATTTTACACTGTCTTGTTTTTTAGTCCCAAAGCTCTGCCATAGAGAGAATATTTAGTCATATAATTGTTTAGTCATACCATACTTGTCTACTAGTTAAAATTTAGTTGAAATATGTTGCTGTGGTAGTCAATATTTAGCTGTTGGCAGAGTTCTGCAGGAATATTTTCTTACAAATTCAGTATTATTTTGAGGCCCATGTCCATTTAACAGAAGTGTATATGACTGCTGGTTTCTGTTATCATGAATTATATGGATCTGTCTTACGTGATCTGCATCAATGTTAATTACTCATTGATTGTTCATCCTTAGTTTTTCAGGGTCTTTAGCCTCTTGAGTTTAAACAGTCTTGCTCAACAGATGCCAACTGGTGACAATTTGAATACATCTCACAGTGAACTACAGAACCTCCAAGAACTTTGCATTGCACAGATGCTTGAATTACATGGAGCAGCACCAGCACAGTAATTAAAGAATTACATCAACACACCCTGCAGGACTTAATATACAAATGCACGTTTATATATTAACGTTGTATGAAAGGCTCAATTAATTCTGTCTTATTGTGGCACTCAGTTCAGGCACTCAAGATGGAAGTTTTCTGACCCTGGTGTCTGTACCCACCACCAAGGAAAAATGCAGTGCATCCAGTATCTGAAAACTCTCTGGATACAACCAGCTCTCTCAGTTTTTTGAAAGGTAAAACTGGAATGGAATGGAATGGAATGGAATAGAATAGAATAGAATAGAATAGAATAGAATAGAATAGAATAGAATAGAATAGAATAGAATAGAATATCTCATTTGAAGGGACCAATATTTCAGTCTTTCTGTTTAGATATTTGCGTTTCTTAAAATAAGATGTGGTAGACCACCTGTACCAGAAAAGTGCAGCTATCACAGAGTCACTCTCTATGACTCAGAGACACTTCAAGTCTGAAACTTCAGCTGTGTCTCCCCTGAAATGTCTTATTGGCCAGAAGTTTGTCAGAGCTTTAATAGAGACATAGGAATTTATCAGCATTTTTTCTTCACAGAAAATGGCTTTTTGCCAGTACTACTTATCTCACAAACTCCCAGTTGTAGGAATACCACACTTGCATTTTGGATATAGCATAGACAATTCCATAGTGAAGTCACAAAACATTGCATATGCAAAGTTTATATCCCAAGGTCAAAACTTCTCTCTACTCTATGATGTTGCAAGGCCACTGTTCAAATATACAGCCAGGCATCTGTTCCAAGACTTATCTCCAGCATATTTCAGGCAAAGAGAAACCCTTAAACCATATTTCTTTTGAATGCAAAAGAGAAAAGAAAGAGAAAGATGTTGCTGAAGCTCAGAACACAAGACTGAACTTCTGTGACTATGGCATCTTCTTAGAAAGGGCAACTCATAGCTGTATCTTGGAAAGAAAAGTGGCAAGGATAAGAAACAAGCAGTTACGGGACTATAGAAGCAAAAACTACTTTTTATTGCTTTCGATCTCCTGGCCAATGCTTAAATCCCAGAATCTGTTAGGTTGGAAGGGACCACAGTGCCTCATCTGGTCCAACCTCTCCACTCAAGGAGAGTTATCCCAGAACACATGGCACAGGATAAGTCTAGATGATTTTGAGATAAGTCCAGTAAGGGAGACTCCACATCCTCTCTGGAAAATTTGTTCCAGCATTCGGTCACTACACAGGAAAGAAGTTCTTCCTCATGTCTAGGTGGCAGTTCCTGTGCATCAGTTTCTGTCCCTTGCTTCCTGTGCTATTGCTTGACATCACTGAGCTGAGCCTGGTTCACCCTCTGAGGTGCCCTTCAGATATTTATACATGTGGATGCAGTCCCCTCCCAGGAGTCTCTTCTCATGGCTGAACAGGCCCAGTGCCCTCAGCCTTCCCTCATCCTGGAGATGCTCCAGTCTCTTAATCACCTTTGTAGCCCTCTGGACACTGAGGAGCTCCATATCTCTCTTGTCCTGAGGAGTCCAGAACTGGACACAGCACTGCAGATATGCCTCACAGGGCTGAGTAGAGGGACAGGATCATTTCCCTCAGCCTGCAGGCAGTGGTTTTTGGCAGCCTCTCATTTTTCATCCACATGCTGAAATAGCTGTGACTTTTTTTTTTTAATGTCGTCATAATAGGACTCATAACTGTACTTGACAGCTGGACTTACTAAATCAAGACAATTAATATCTGAAAAAGTAGAGCTTACCAGAAGATAACATTGTTGCTGCAACTTCTTTATAAAAAAGTGGCAAAGCTCAGATTTTTTCACACTGAATATGGTAACATAGGGAAATGTTAAGATCAGAGACTGACATGACTCTCACTGATTAATAGGAATCCTCCTCATACTGGAAGTGGATATTCTATTAAAAAAATAAAATATGCAAAATACCATATTTTCATTTAAAATTGTTGACTATTTGGTTGGTTGACTTTGAAATTGTTGTTTTGTGTAAGGGTAAATAAATAGGATAAGGATGAAATTTCTGGGGGAGAGGTCTTGTACAAGCACACAAAAAAGAAAAGAAATAAAAGAATAATCTAGGGAAAAATTAATGTAGGGTTTTTTCTGTTTTCTGAGAAGAAAAAACCAACAAAAAAATCTATATACTTCTTAATCCATTAATAAAACTGCTTAAAATGTTGAAAAAAACACCCCCAATATGCTGGTGATTTGATTAAAAAGGGGATACAAAAGAGGTAGTCTTTCTCTGAGCAGAGTCAAAGTCTGTGGGATATCAAGCACATTAAACCCAAGGAAGGTCTGTTCAGCTGATTCTGTTTATCATTAGCATTTTTTTATTCTCAGTTACCTTACCTGACTCTTAACCCTCTAGTATCCCACACAGGGGATATCTTGAGGGTTGCCTCTCCGTGATGGGTCAGAGGGGAGAAAAGAGAAAAGCACATTGTTTATTGCACAATATAATGTTTCCAACTAGCCAACTGTTGCATCATTTTCCATTCAATGAACACTTGAGTGTTAGCAGATTGCCTCCAAGTTGAGTGCACAAAATGCTGTGGGTGCTTTTTGTGGCTCACTGAAGGGAATGTAACTGGCACTGATGCTACCTGGAGCTGAGAGGACATTAATACAAGACAGGAACCGAGTCATGCCATGGAAAATGAGTTTGGTCTGAATGTGGGCTATAGATACTTTCCCTTATTTCCTACAGCAGCTGAACGTGTTACATGAGACATGGTTGCATTGGGGCAATGTGTTTATCCTCCAGTTTCAGTGTATTAAATTATGTTCTCAACGATATCTACAAAATTCACAGGAATTGTTTCCTTAAAAGGAATTTTACTCTAGGAACCAAGTTTTATTCTTGCTCAGTAAGTATCTTCAGAAGCATCTAGGGTGGAAGACACATGACAGCATGAGGCATTTGTGTACCACACTATAATAGTAAATCCATATTTTTATCAAGGATCCTGTAGCAATATCTGTACACATAAATTGAGCTTATTTAGTGACAGGGAATATATCTGGACACAGGAACCTTATCAGCTACAGCATTATATACTTAGACCTGTCTGTGACATATTTTTGACCTAAGTCATCTAGAACTCCCTGAATCAATTCTCAGACATGGATAAGGAGTTACCTTAAGCCAGAGTTGATTTCTAATGAGTAGTTCGCATGCAATTACTTTGTTTCAGAGGATAAGCAAGTTAAGCCATTGCTGGTCAGGCTCATTCTGCTGCTTTCAGAGCCCAAGAAGAATCCCAGGTGTTTTTCACTTATAAGTATAGATGTAGCCACTGCTGTCAAAAAAACTTGTCACAGAGGTCTCATGCACTACTCTAATGTCAGAAAATGTCTTGGTCACCCCTGTAATACTGTTTTTCCTTGGATGAAAATACTGAACAACACATTTTCTCACCTACTTCTCCGGGGTAAGGGTGCCATTTAAAAGTTCTTGTGGCAATTAGTCCCTTGAATAGAATGAGCAGTAAAACAAAGTCCTCATTTGGTTTACCAGGACACAAAACATATATGGAAGCAGCAGATATAGCTCTGAGTTCAAAGCAATTCGTGGATGTGCCACGGATGCCTCACCTGGATGAAAGTAAAGCAAACAGCTGCACTGCTTACCACAAAGAGACAGCCACCAAGTCACAAGAAGCTCCATACCCACTGATACTGATACTATAAGGTTTTTTAGAGGGGATTGGTTTGTTGATATTTTTTGGGATTTTGGGTGTGGGTGTGTGTATTTGCTTTCGTTGGTTTTTTTGTGTGTTTGCTGTTGTTGTTGTTTTGTTTGTTTGTTTTTTGTTTTGGTTTTGTGTTTTTATTTTGGTTTTTTTTAAGGTAATGGCCATTATTGCATTGTGAGTGATGTGGACTGCTTGCAAAGAGATTTGCCTGAGTGATATAATGATGAATCAAAAGGCTTGTTCTGATAAATATGACATAACCCCCCCGCCAAAAAATACACCAAAGCAAACACAGAATGATCTTCCTGAAGACAGAGGCATAACAGCAAGACACTGGATTAAGAGGAATGTATGTGTTACACTCTAACGTAATTTAAGCACCTTAAATCCCAAGGTAAGGTCCAGTAAAAGCTTTTAAAAGACAGCTGAAATGAACCAAAAACAGTCACATCATAAAATTATATAAGAGACTGAGATCTGTGAAAAGTCTGCCTCCAGTAAATCAGGATCAGCAAAACATCATACTTTTAAACCTCTCAAAGTAATGAAGTTACCTTAAACACCACAGGTAAGTTTGAGTAGCAAATATAAACATTAACTATTTAATGAATTTAATGGTATTCAAACCTGGAATTATACAAAGCCATAGAATCATAGATTTACTTAGGATGGAAAAGACCTTTAAGATCTTTCATGTTCACCACTAAACCATATCCCAAATGCCACATCCACATGTTTTGTGAACATTTCCAGGAACTCCAGCACTTCCCTGGGCAGCCTATTTCAATGCTTAAACACCCTTTCAGTGAAAACAAATTTCCTAATATCAAATCTAAATCACCTCTTGTGCAACTTGTGGTCATTTCCTCTCATTCTGTCACTTGCTAGTTGGAAAAAAGACCAATGCCCACCTGGCTACACCTTCCTTTCAGGCAGCTGTAGAAAGAGAGCAGGTCCCCCGTGATTATTTTCTCCAGAGTAAACCTCCCCAACCTCCTCAGACAGTCCTTATAGGACTGGTGCTGCAGACCCCTCACAAGTTCCCTTGCTTTCCTCGGGACACACTCCAGACCTTCAAAGACTTTATTGTTACAAAGGGCCCAGACACTACCCCAGAACTGGAGCTGCCTCATCAGTGCCCACTACAGGAAAATGGGCACTGCCTTGGTCCTGCTGGCCACACCATTGCTGACACAAGCCCAGTGCCATTGCCCTTCTTGGCCAGCTGGGCACACCCTGGCTCATGTTCAGCCACTGACAACCAGCACCTCCAGCTCCTTCCCCACTGGGCAGCTTTCCAGCCATTCTATCCCAGCCTGGAGCTGCAGGGAGTTGTGACCCAAGGGCAGGACCCAGCACTTGGCCTGGTTGAGCCTCACACAATTGGCCTCAGGCCATGGATCCAGCCTGTCCTGATCCCTCTGCAGAGCCTTCCTGCCCTCCAGCAGATCAGCACTCACACCCAGCTTCGTGTCATCCTCAAAATGACTGAGGGTGCATTTTGTACCCTCATGCAGATCACTGATAATTGTAATAAACAGGGCTGGCCCAACTGATCCCTGTGGATGAATGCAATTCCAGTCACAGGGAATCTTTGGGCACATTTTACCCAGAGTGTGTACCCATCCAAGCTATGAGCAGCCATGTTTCCCTTTGGCACTGACATGCTGGATTCTCCCTCTTTCATAGTCTACCACTGCAGTCTCTAAGAGCTGTAGCTTAGTCCCACTCAACTTCCTTGTTCTGCTTCTCAGGTGACATGCAGATTCATCAGTGTCAGGTGCTCTGACACCTTCCAGAGGGCAAAACTTGACAGAATGTTTTTGTGAAGCATTCAAATAAAAGATTTTTTTTCCCCCAGAAAAATAATTTTGAAAGGAAACTAAACAGGTAATACTAACATTTCCAAAAGTTTTGCAATTATTAGACTTTTTAGAATTTGAATTTCTGTCTCAAAGTGACTTTAAAATTAATTCTTATTTTCCTATAAATGGGCATTTTGGTTGTTGCTTTGGTTTAAATTTCATTTTAAAAGTATTCAAAATACTGAAGTATTTAAACAATGCAGTTGAAAGCATTTTCTTGTCAAGAGGGAAACAAAACCCAAACGAAACCTCTAGTTTTCTGTCCAGAAAATGTTGTGTTAGGTAGGTGAACTTCAATGTACTATTGAGATTCCAGGCAGAGAGATGCTTTCTCAATGTACAAGGATATATTAATTAACTTGCATCTGAAAATTATATATTCACTAATTTTGAACTTCTAAGTGAACACAGTGCAGCAGGCTTTTAGGAAGCATTTACATGTAAGTGAAATGGGTCATGTTACATTGTCGCAAAGGTTAAATTCTTCTCTGTACCATGCCCAATGTTTTCAAGCTCATTTCACACCTATACATTTTATTCTTTGTGGCATCTGAAAGAAATAAAATGAAATAGCATCAAATAATTCAATACTAAGAAGTGCTTCTCTTTTAATAGTAAGAATAACAATATCCTTAAAAGAATGCTTATAAGTAGGCAGTGTGGAAATGTTAGAGTAAGAGAAGCTGAAATTGGAAAACCAAAAGTGTTAAGAATGAAATGAAAATTATACGCAAAACCACCTTCTTTTTACATTATTTAGTTTCTAGCAGAACTGATTTGTGATCACTAGAGTGTCCTTGTGGTGTTTTCTTGTCTCACCCATATCTACTTTAGCTCCATTATAACCATTTTTTCCTTAAAGCAATTATATGAAAACCACTCTATGCTCAGTATCTTTATATACCTTTAACTCCTTATATCCCACAAATGAATCTTTATCCTAAATTTATCTGTCTATATAATCACTTCTACTAGAAAAAAAAGAAAAGAAATTAAAAATTTGCTCATAAAATAAGAAATTTCAGATGAAGGTTATCTAACCAACTTGATTATATCTGCCTCCTAACAACATACAGAAAATATATGGTCTCAGGTTATTTGATTTCTAAAATAACTAAAGTTATGGAGTCAACACAGTGTCTCAGCAGTTTCAGTTCCTCCTCCTTCATGTTCTTTCCCTCAGCTCTCACTTTAATCTGCCTGAATCCTGTGCACTCAATGTACTCACATCCCTCTGTCTCTGTGGGTCAGAACTCCTAGAGAAAAACATTTCTGATCTGTCCTCTACAAC
This sequence comes from Drymodes brunneopygia, assembly GCA_013400955.1. Classification (NCBI taxonomy): domain Eukaryota; kingdom Metazoa; phylum Chordata; class Aves; order Passeriformes; family Petroicidae; genus Drymodes; species Drymodes brunneopygia. The sequence continues at coordinate 160,265 of VZTZ01104344.1, forward strand.
TTCTGCCCCAGGTCCCCCCTCCCTTTCAGATCATCCTTCCTGAGGAGATGGCCCATGCCTTGGCTGCAGCAGTGTGCTGGGTAAGTGCCAGTGGAAGGAGTTTGTACAGTTGCTTTGCTAAACACAGAACACTTACTATTTTCCTCACCATGATTTTTGAATAAAGGTGTTAGTATCCTAGAGACCAGGATGTCACATTTCTGTTTTCCTTTGAATGGATTTGAGAGTGATTATCTCCAAGGGACTTTAAGATGCCTTTTACCATTTCCAAGACAGAACAAATGTCCATGGCTCCTCTGTAACAATGTAGGCTCTGTAATAAGGAAAAGTTAATCCTTTCTCTTCTTGAAATCATTAATTGGCTGAATTTTGAGTGCATGAAACTCATGAGAGCCTATATCCTGTCATGCCAATGAGCTTCTCATGTCATCTACTACAGGATTCTGGAAAACAGGCAAGTAAGAAATGGTCAAGGAATGGCCAAGGAGAGTCCTTTGGGCATTACACCTCTCTTTCATTAGAAAGAAAGCTTCACTGGGAACATTAAAAACTATATTCCTCTGGTGACATTCCATATTCATTTATATAAATTAAAGAAAGAACTTCAATACTTCAATCCCCCAAACTTAGTTTCTGTAGGAAATATTGCCCAGATGAATCCTGGGCAACATACATTGTTAATAATACTGATTTTTTTTTTTAGTTAAAAAATGGCAAGAATTTCTTTCTTTAAGACTTTCATTGTGTGGTTTTATGCACTTAAATACTGACTATTAAAGCATTTGGAGTATAAGGGTTTATAAGGTAGCACTTTCAATAACCTACATTTGTTCTTGTCTTTTCTAATGGCTTTCCAGCAATGTGAGAAAGTGTGTGAGTGTGAAGGAACTGGAGGAGGAAAGAATAGTTCCATATTTTCTTAGTTTCAGTCTGGAAAGAGCATCTTGAAATGGGGAAATGTGTGAAATATTCTGGTCTTCTAACTAGCTGCATTTTAAAAGAAGCCCAAAAAAAAAACCTGAGGAAAGCAGAATAATTTCACAAAGGAAGTATTCTTTCTGGTTTTTTTATGTAGAAGTTACGGACTCTTTTTACTAATCAAAGAACATAGAAAATTCAGTTTGAATGTTATTATGCCAAAGAAGGAGAGCAAATTCAATCTTTCAGCTGTAAAAAAAGAGATTTCACTCCTATTTTAAATGCAAATCCCCAGACATCTTTGCATAGCATCTCTACTCACCCCTTATAATGAATGGATTCTTCACTGCTGAAATCTTGAAATCTTTATCAAAACTAAGTGCCTTTCACCAATGTGTGTTCTAGTTCAATGACAGGTTTTAGGATTAGGCATAGGAACAATGAAAGCCTGTGCTGTGACTCATGCAGGTCAGATTACTTATCCACAAGGTCCTTTGTGGTTATAAAACCAATGAATCTAATAATCATATATAAAGGTGGAAAAGCCCATGGGTGAGAAGGGAGACAAAGCAGAAGAGTCATAATCAAAGAGTTTTCTAAATTCCCAAAGGAGAAATAAAATAATAAAAATGGCTTGAAAGGCAAAAATGCAAAAAATATTCTGATTTTCTTATGTATATGCATACACACACATCACACCTTGGAGAAAATCTTTAATTTGGAAGCTCAGAGAATTGTAGATTATTTTTGCAGGAAGTTGCTGCATTGATGCAGTTTATATTTACCTGCCAGGGCAACTGATGATCTGATTTAACCCTACCAAAAACTTTTTTCACTGCGCAGAATCATTGAAGAGGTAGCATAGCTGTGTGCCAGCAATGGCTGCTGGACACACAGCAACTGGGATGCAATTAATGAACTGTTGCAGGATAGAGACATAGAATTCAACTCACAGGACACCAGTCTCCAACCTGACATTGTCTTATGTTTGTTAAAGTGAGATTTCCATCCATAAGGATATCCATAAGGATATCAACAATAATAGATAAACAATTTACTCTATCTCAAAAGTCACACAACATCATACTACTGATTATTACCGCTTGACCAACTTTTTTTAACTACATTAATGATCATCTGACAATGCTGTCAGTGTCTCTACCAACATTCAATTTCATTCAATTTATTTGATTTAACAGAATTTCATTCAGTTTTAAAACTATATTCTATGGACAAGTATGATGTTTGTGGAACAGATAAAAAAAAACTCCAGCTGACATTCATCTCTGAACAGAAAATCATTTCAAGATATAATCAAGTTATGAAAAGAAGTGGGGCTTCATCCACTTCCCTGTTTGGGTGTAAAATTCTAGACATTACTCTCTTGTCATGCAGCACAAGAGACAGGAAACACTTATTTCAGGTTTAATCACTTTGGTTTGTTTGTTTATTTCTAAGTATTTGGGGAAAGAGTAATATTACAATTCTGCTTTCTTTTTCTCTCATTTGCTATTATATGTGGGTGAGTAGGGGATAGTGAACAATAAATTACACTACTTAGAGCTGTAGGCTAAGGCTTTTCTTGTCAGTTGTGTCAATAAAGTACACACATAACATCAGTTTCCCATTACACACATCATTCAGGCTCATATATTACTCCGTATAATGGGAAAGGGGCCACTGAAATCTAAAATGAAAAGAGAAATTGAAGTACAACCAGCAGCAGCAGCTGAGCCAAAAAGCAGCTGTGGTAGTGACACATTTAGTCATTGCTGCTGGAAAAAGAAGAGCTATCTCTATAGAGGACAGACAGTGCCACATGCTGGGAACTATGCAGCAGGTGGGCTTCTGTGGGACTGGAAGGTACCCATTTCTTAGTATTTTCTTCTTTATTTTTTTTCCCTAGTATGTTTGCATTTCATTTATAATAATTGAATGCAAGCCCAAACCACCTCCCAGGTCATGCTATTGGCCAAGTCTTGTCAGCTGCTTTCAGTGGTTGTTTATACTAGAGGGCAGATGCCATGATTTGTTCTTGGGGTAAATTCTTGTCTTTCCAGTTGTGCTACTGGGTGACTTGCGACAGTACTGTAAAGCCTCTCTTCTGAATCACCTCACATTCAAAGTTGGAGCTAGGTCGTAGAGCAGTATGGTTCACTCAGATGACTGATAGGTCCAATCTACTTCTGAAGCAAACTTTGCTTTGCATATTGTAATAGTCAAACCTTTATTGAAGGTTCAGTATCTCTATTGATGATCTGGATGAGGGGATCACACCCATCCTTAGGAAATTTGTGGATGGCACCGAGTTGGGCAGGAGTATTGAAGCGGTTGAGTGCAGGAAGGCTCTGCAGGGGGACATGGACAGGCTAGATCCATGGGCTGAGGCCACTCGTTTGAGGGTCAACAGGACCAAGAATTGGGACCTGCACTTTGGCCACAACAACGCCCTGTTACTCCAGGCTGGGGCAGAATGGCTTGGAAAGCTGCCC
>VZTZ01104344.1:186875-218166 GCA_013400955.1 Drymodes brunneopygia
GTGTCTGGGCTTTCATTTCCTAAGACCAGGAAAAAGGCATCACAACCACCCTTGGGGGAAGAACCTTTTCCTGAAATCCAAAGTAAACCTCCCCTGATGCCTCTCCATCCCTTTTCCTCATTTCCTGTCACTAGTCTTCACAGAGAAGAGCTCAGTGTCTGCCTCTGCACTTTTCCTCATTTTGAAGACCCCAATGAGGCTTCCCCTCAGTATTCTCCAGGCTGAACAGACCAAGTGGCCTCCGCCCCTCCCCTTAGGTCTTCCCTTCCATTCCCTTCCCCATTCTGGTAGCCCTCCTTGGGACTCTCTCTAATGGCTTAATGTCTTTTTTATATTGTGGCATCCAAAACAGCCCCCAGCATCCGGGGCTCAGAGCAGACTGGAACAATCCCCTCCCTTGCCTGACTGGCAATGCTGGGCCTGATGCCCCCCAGGACAGGGATGTCCCTTCTGGCTGCCAGGACACTGCTGGCTCATGTTCAACTTCTCATCAACCGAGATCTCCAGGTCCCCTTCCACAGCTCTGTTCCCCATTCCCTTGTACCCAGTCTACACACACAACCAGAGTTTCCCTGTCCCAGGTGCAGAATCTGGCACCTGCCAGATTCTTGAACTCCATATGGCTGCTGATTCCATTGGTCAAGGACCCTCTGCAGGGCCTTTCTGCCCTCAATGGTCAACACCTCCTCCCAGTTTAGTGTCATTGGCAAACTTACGTAGTATTCCTTCAGGCCTCCAAGTTCCTAATGAAATTGTTGAAGAGAACTGGGCCCTGTTGAAGAGATGGAGCCCTGTAGAACCCCACTAGTGACAGGTCACCAGTCTGACACCACCCCAATCACTACAACCCTTTGTGCCTGACCCATGAGCCAGTTGCTCACCCACTGCATAACATGATTATCCAACTGTGGGCTGGATATGTTGTCCAGAAGGACACTGTGACAGACGGAATCTAAAGCTTTACTGAAAACCAAATATATAACATGTACCAGCTTTCCTAAATCAGCTGGGTGGGTTACCCTGTNCCGCCCCTCCCCTTAGGTCTTCCCTTCCATTCCCTTCCCCATTCTGGTAGCCCTCCTTGGGACTCTCTCTAATGGCTTAATGTCTTTTTTATATTGTGGCATCCAAAACAGCCCCCAGCATCCGGGGCTCAGAGCAGACTGGAACACTCCCCTCCCTTGCCTGACTGGCAATGCTGGGCCTGNATCAGATCTGACAAGCAGGACCTTTCCCTTCATGAAGCTGTGTTGGCTGTATCCATGCCTGTGTTGTCCTCCAGGTGTTTTTCAATATGTCCCAGAGAGAGACAGGTCAACCAAAATCATGTATGTGAAGAAAACATGGGAAGAATTCAACCCAACTGCAGTTTGAAATGGAGCACAAAGAAGATCAGTTTGTGTCCTTGTTGCCTAAATGTACATCATAAAGATGTTTACTTGTTTCACACAGACACACAGACACACAGACACACACACACAAGCCCAAGTTTTAAATAAAAAAAAAAGCAACAGACAAAATCATCATCAANAGATTCTTGAACTCCATATGGCTGCTGATTCCATTGGTCAAGGACCCTCTGCAGGGCCTTTCTGCCCTCAATGGTCAACACCTCCTCCCAGTTTAGTGTCATTGGCAAACTTACGTAGTATNACCCAACTGCAGTTTGAAATGGAGCACAAAGAAGATCAGTTTGTGTCCTTGTTGCCTAAATGTACATCATAAAGATGTTTACTTGTTTCACACAGACACACAGACACACAGACACACACACACAAGCCCAAGTTTTAAATAAAAAAAAAAGCAACAGACAAAATCATCATCAACACTAAAATTCTTACACAGGTCTCCATTAACTGAATTTGCAAAAAAAGGGTCTATGCATTGTCTGCAATGCTGTTTTTTCAGGAAAGGAAAGGAAGTCTGAATGCCCTTCTTTGCACCTGAAAAGCACTGCAGAAATGGAGCATGAGAAGAAAATAAAGAATTAATTTTCTCCAGACAAAGGCAAGAGAGCACTTTTGTACTAGGGAATTCTCAAAAAGATAAGACTTTTTTTTCTTTTTGTTACTCCTAAGTTATAGTAAATTCTAAGAGTAATTAAAAAGCATATCCTTCTCAGTCTGAGAAATTAATTTTGATATCATTTCCTCATCTTTTATATTCTCTTTAGATAATAGTCTGATTTATAGTATCACTGGTGATAGGGCTTAAGGGATTGTCACAGGGCACCTAGTCTTCCCCTCTACCCTAAAATGGGATCAACACTTGTTGTTTCTGACAGATGTCTGTTTAGCTTTGCACTTACTGACTTGCATGGTTAAAGAATCTGAGTAAAATCTGTCAGAGTGCAATATATTTCTTGTGCCAAACAGGGAAAGCAAGTTTTATGTTTACCTTTGCACTGACATTTTCTATACATATCTGAAGTGTGTCTTCTCATTTTCTTGCGAAAATAAACAGTAGTAATTTTTATTTTTTTTCCTTAATTCATTTTTCTAGGCATCTGACAGGTCATCTTCTCTGGGACTTGATCCATTTATTTCTTCAAATTTGAGACCTCAATCCAGTTGAAATACTTTAGTTGAAAACTGCCAAGAGCAAGAAAAACAGAAAGATTATCTGTGTATCTTGCATGCGTTAGTTTTACATATATATGCTAATATTCTGGTGGGGCTTTTGTCTCATTTTTATCTAAATCTGGAACTGTTGAGTCATGTTAGGAATGTGACTCACAAAAAAGCGTCATATCTACTTTATTCAGAAATTTTACCTGATCACTAGTTCCTCAACTTGTATTTGTGAAGTCAGTTATTTTTAAATGCATATGTCCTTTTTAAACTGCATCATATTTTTCCAGACCATTTATCCAATTTGTCAAGATCATTTTGCATTCTAATCCTGTACTCTAAAGTGCTTGCAGATCCTCTGCGTATTTAATAACCATAATCTCTCTTCCATTTTTCAACTCTTTAATATTTCTTAAAGGACCAAGTACTGAAATTACTCTAAAGTACATCTCAAAACTACGATATCTCCAGAGCATCCATGTATTTTTTAAAAAACACATAGAACAACAACTTTCCATTAACCCTGAGGCAGTTTAGAGAAATGTTACGCATTAATCTGACCACAAAAACTGCTCTTTGACTAAAACAAACAAAAAAGTATGATTGCTAAAATTAACTAATGATGAAATTCTTATATGTGCTGAAGAAAAAATGTTTGAGTTTGAAGAATTTGACTGGCTGAATAATACCAGCTCATATTTTTTACAATATGGTAAAACAATGTGATAGTTTGTTAATCTGTGGCAAGGAATAACAGGCAGTGGGCCAACACACTCCAAGAGGCATTCATGAAGCATGGAAGTGGTTTCTTTTTTTGCCTTTTTCCTTATTCTTAAAATTATACTCTTCATTTTGAATCTGATAAGGGCCAAAATAAAGTTTCAGAAGATATATATATTGCAATTCTTCCACTTTGGTAAGTTCTTTTTGTGTACGTGCAGTAATGACTTTCAGTTATCTTTACAGCTCAGATACCTTTCAGTTGGCTTTAGGTATTGAGCAGCTAACTAACCCTAACCCTACAGTAATTCTGGCACTGGTACTCTCAGGTTGATATTTTTTTAACCTTGAAGCTATCTCAGTGTATTTTTTACTAAAGACAGAAAGAATTCACAGAGCATGAGGCTATATTAATATTATTTATTTCTTCAGAGGTTTTTTTTTTCCCAGTTGGTATTTTTTTGCCCATAGAATGTAGAAAAAGAAAACTGCAGCAAGCAATCTTTCACACTTAAGAAAAAGTAAATAAACCAATCTGTACTTCTTTGTGCAGGAAAGAAAATTATGTCCAGCAGCTGTGTGAAATTCTCTTGCCTCTTGAAAAGGATTTTCCTTGGCTTTTTTAGACTCTTTTTTATTTCCTAGGTAAAATTCCATGGCTTATTTTTTTTTTTTTTATTTTTTCTCCTGTTGAATGAATTGTCAGTTAGAAAAAAAATATATTAGGTTAGGGATTTTTATAGCAGAGATGGGGAAAAATTTAAAATATAAGCTATTGCAATGGGACAATTGTTGTACCAGTTTTAATTTCTCAAATTAAAAACATCAGAAAAGAAAACTATTAGATATTGTACCCACCATTGCTGAGGGTGAGCCAGGTAGAAAGCAACTTGACAGCAAAAAATGCAGGTACTTGGTGTGAAATGAGTTGAGCAGAAGTCAGCAGTTCTCCTTGCAGCAAAAGGGTAAGACTCATCCTGGGTTGCATGAGCAACAACACAGCCAGCATCTCCTGGGAAATTATTTTTCCTTCTATTTGACCCACCAGAAACCCCATCAAGTGGTTTACGGTGTTGACCTTTGTAAACTCCAGACAGCAAGGTGTGGAGAGGCTTGAACAACTTCAAGGGAGACCCCCAGGGTGGGCAGGAGGCTGAAGCACCACATGGACAACACGAGGATGACTTGTTTTATTCAGTGTTCAGTAGAGAATAGCTCTGGGGAGACCTACCAGGAGGGAAAGACAAAAATCAGAGCAAGCCCATTCTAGAAGGTGCACAACACAAGGGAAAATCCCAATGTGTCACAACACAGGAAGTTCCAGTTAGATACAAGTTTGGCATTTTTTATTATTTTCTTTTCCCTCACCTGAAGACAGTTCAACAGTAGATCAGGATGGCTCAGAGATGGGGTAAGAATTACATCCTTGAGAGACACTCAATCAGAAATCAGTTGGATCATGCCTGGAAAACCTGCTCTGACTGACTCAGATTTGAACAAAAGTACATGATTCAGTGGTTTTATAATTTTATAAGTTCTTGTAAATTTCAATGTACTACAAGTGAGAAAAGTCAACAGAAAACTGGGAGAGCCTACACAATTCTAAGAAATCTGAAAGAGAATGGCAGAATTGTTTTACAGAGCTGATCAATGCTGGAAAAATTGCTGAAAGCTCTGCCATGGTAATAGAAAGTAGTTTCTATGAGTGGGAAATAAACCTTTCATTCATTAATCTTTATGAGAAGATATTGCTCCTGCTGCACAATGTCTGAGAGTTTCTGGGCTACAAGCTATCTAGAGTGGATGAGCAAGAAAATTCCTGTGTACAAAATACTAATACTCTGTGTGAAGAAGAATAAAATTTCCCCTTCTATCTTCCTTTCTTTTTTGCTGTGATGATGCCAGGGCAGTATCACTGCAGTATCTCATCCTAGGAAAAAATGTTCTTCGTGAGTTGGGACTCCCATGTGTATTTTTTTCACCTTTAGTCTACCCATGGTACAAATAAAAATTAAGTCTCTAACTTACTTCCTAATTAAGTTACGAAAATTTAAACAAAAAGGAACTTGGAATTCCAAAATCAATAAATGTTACTTATTACATATTACTCCAGGTTCTTTTAAGTCTTGCAAACTGTAATGATCAATATTTAGGTGCCATGCAAAGAGACTCCTTTGGACTTGGCCTGAGGCACTTCAGCAAATGCTATCCAATTCCCTGGCATGTTTTATACTAAGATCCCACCTATAAACAGTTTACAAAGAACTGAAACATGATTGCTAGAAGCTACAGATGTAAGAAATCTTGTTATGGATGGCTGGAGGGACATGGGTGAAATGTGTTATAGATTGTTATGAGCCAACTATTGACCTTTTAGCCTCCAAAACCTACTCTAACCATTTATCAAAACCTCTATTAATCATTTATTAACCATTTAGAAGCTATAAAAGTAACCATAATACAAAGTGTGGCTTCTGTGTTTCTACATCTTCTGCCAGGGGGGACATAGTGGCAACAAAAAAGACAGATTGAATATGGCAAGGATTCTTGTTTCCTGAATAATGAATATATGTTCTAAGCCCTTAGCTGGGATTTAGGACCAAAAGATACACTTTTTTTTGCTGCTCTTTAGTCAGAAGTCCAATCTCTCCTCAGCTGCAACTTGGAAATATATGTGGGACAGTTTTCTATCTGAGAAGAGGGGAAACAAAATGATGTCACATTAATATTAAAATCAGAAAAAATCATGCAGTTCTCACATGAGCTTCTCAGAGAACAGGACTTCTGCTGTGACTTCCATATCCAGCCAGAATGTGAAGCCACAGAAGCAGTAATATATTGTGGTTTTGCTCTTATTTTTGTGGCTGTAATAAGGATGCCAGGTAGCAGCAGCCTGAGGGTTGTCACAGGCAGGTGACACTCTGGTGTACTAAGGGTGATCAGATGGGATCTCACTGAGGTGAAACCAACTAAAGTGCAGTCTGTGTTCTCACAATCTGTGAATATACCATAAATGTTAATGTACTTAAGCTGGGAACATTCCTGCCAGGTGAGGGAATGCTCCCATCCCTGTATTTCAGATTTAGGAGCTGATATTAAAAATAACAAGAAAATTCAAAGCCACATGCCATACAGCTGTGACAAGTAAGTGTAACAACTATGAAACCTAACAGTTTTGATCAGTGTCCTACTGTCAGTAAGTAGGGCTGACAAAGTCAGGAATCTTAGATGAATGAGCACTTATTTGCTTAACTAGATATGGTTAAGTCTCATTCTGCACAAATTATCTTTCATTTGAACTTAGATACAACTAATGAACACAAGGAGTATGACAGTTTTACCAGTTTCCAGGTTAGCCATCAGACCATCCTTCCTTCTCCTCATTTATAGGAGCAGTGAGAAAATTGTTCTGTTAAACCATTATCAGGATATTTTCATAATTTAAGAGTCTTGCTCAGTTATACCTGCTGGCATGTGGGGTAGATCTTTTGCAGTCAGGTGAAATTACCACCATTGTGGCTTTTTTACTAAGGTGATGGTGGAGGACATTGCAGAGAAAAAAATAAAGATTTAAAAAAACTCTAATCCAGTTCAAACACTATGATAAGAGGATGCCATGGATATCACAAATATGTTCCAGATTGTTTGTATGGAATAATATTTGAGATTAACTGCACTATTTTTTTAAGGTTTTAGGAGCTAGCATAAAATACAAATATAAGATAAGACAAGCACCCAGTGGAAAATCATCCTATGCTATTGCTCAATATATATAAAATTTCAACTCCATTTGACTTGAGCTTACTCCAGACTTTGCATTTCCTTGTGTTGTTCATTTGAGATCCATTGTTTTTCTAATGATCTCAAGGGAGAGAATTAGTAATTTAGGAGTTATCCCTTACCACAAGAGATCCAAAAATTGATCAGTGTCCATTGGAAATACATATTAAAAGTGCATTACTTTAAAACCACTTCCAAGGATCTGTTGGAGTCTTCCAACAGACAGAAAAAAATAAGGAGTAAAATGATATCTTCTGCTTTGCAACTGCAGTGGAGTAGCTTCACAAGTAGGCAGTTGTGTCTCTGCTGATAGGTTATATCTTTTAAATAATATTTGATTTCTTGACTTCTAATATTTTATCAGATACACAGACTTTTCTTTCTCCTGCTTCCATCTGTAACAGGTGTAATAGAAGTTACCTATAAAATAGCTAGTGAAAATTAATCCTTTTTCCAAACAACACTTGGATATGAAAAGATGGAAAAGTGTTACAAAGTTATGATTCAAAATAGAACAACCATGCAACAGAGTTGGGAACAAAATCCAGATCTTCCAGTTCTCCAATAAATATCATACCACCAGAATGGTATTTCCTACAGAAATAATTTCTGTTCAAGTTTTTTCTCTGAAAAAAAGTCATTTTTGAGACCAAATTTGTGAAGTGAAAGGATGAGAGAAACCAAGAAATCATAAATATAATGTTAACTTAAACACCATGCCTTATTTATCTTTCCTGTAAAAACTTTCAAGGCTTCATGATATTTTATCTAAATTATTATATCTGAAACCTTGACAGAAATGGATAGCAGTGAATAGAAATAAACCCATTTATTTAAAATTTAAAATACGGTAATTAAAAAAAAATTAGACTCAATTAAACCTGAACTTAGCATCTGTTAAAATTTGTTATTTTCACCTGTAAATGTATTAGAGCACTTCCAGTGTTGGAAGGTGATAATTCATATATCCCTGTTAAAAGGGTAAAGGTGTTTCTTAAACTGCTACTTCTTTGAAGGTGGCTAGAGCAACACCTCTAAATTTGAAATCCACAACATTTGCATCTTTTCATGACTCTATGAGCTGAACGTTTGAGAATTCTCCATTTCAAATTTAGCCACTCCTTCCCCTACATGTGTTTGTGAGACTGGAAGGTTCTTTCTGGACCACTAAAATCAAGCTGTCCCCTCCTGTAAGCAGCCATGGTGCATAATCTCATTTATAAATTTATCAAGCTCAATTTTCAAACTAGTTATGCTGTTTGATCTCCTACTCCCATTGAAGGACTGTTCCAGAACTCTGCTCCTCTGATGGTGAAAAGCTCTTTCTAATTTCAAGGCTAAATTTATTCATGAGCTGTTTATACCCACTTGTTCTTGTGCCAGTATTGGCCTTTAGCTTAAAAAGCTCTTCTCTCTCCCTGATGTATATTGAACTGTTAAAATATCTGTTAAGCTGGAAATATATTAGACACTGGGTGAAAATCCACCCCTTCAAAGATTAATAAACGTCAAAGACAACAGAATGGCAATTCATAGTTGTATCTTTAGCCTATAAGCCCTTTTACTGTAGGGACCAATGAAGCTTGTTTATTTTCATCCTTTTCCTCTGGACCAAACCATTGCACTGTATAGTGCTGTGTCCTTGTAGAACCATATTAATAATAAATATCAATGGTATGCCAGTTTTTGTCATGAGAATCAAGAGATCCTGCTGGTAATTCCTTTCTTTAGCCCTATGAATCCAGATTTAAAATTTTGATCTTACAGCTGTGCTTTAATAAAAACATAATCATGCATGCTTCCCTGATGTGCGGATACCTATTGTCTTCAATGGGAATTGGCTCAGGACCTTGTTCAGTTTTAATCAGCATGATTTTCTTCTCCACACAGACTTTTGGCACTAAAACTCATTAACTGATATGGAAAATAGATTCCCTTTCTCCTCCTCTTTTTTTTTTCTTTTTNGGAAAATTTTGCTAATATATTAATAAGAAATAACTCAATGCAGACAAACAATTAAGAAAACAAACCATCACTGGTAATTGTATAAGACGTCATTGAAAGTTAAGGATGACTTCTCTTCAACAGTAGTTTTAAACTAAAAAAAAAAAAGATATCAGAAAAGTGTCTAGAAAGTGCCATTTTTAGAATCTCACAGTGACTTTCAGATCAAATGTGCCTGATTCATATCAAAACACAATTTTAATTTTTTTCCCTTGACTGCCAGTAGTACAGCTGTAAGTTAGGATATGAAAATCAAGCCATGTTCTTCTGTCATTGAGCCATTGCCAGCAAAAAGGATCTTGCAAAGCAAGCTTAGCTGCTGACAATTTTGTTGATGATGCATGACACAGAGAAGAATCCAGCACTCTTGTCCAGGCTGGTATTGATTCTGCTGGGGAATTTTATTTAAAAGGCTTTTTTNAGGAGCTATTGCATTGTGTTTCCTTAATTGCACCATGTCATGTCACATTGCAATGTAAAATGACATGGTGTAACACTTTGTGACATGTGATAACTATGATGAATTACATTCAGAACAAAAACCTGCTTTGAAAGGATATATCTGATCAGGGAGAGAGCAGGTATTTCAAGCACTTCATGGATATTTTGGATTAACGGATAATTCCCCATCACATATCACAAATGTTTAATAATAAGATTATGAACATGCTGATAGAGGATTTTTCCTGACTTTTATCCTAACATATAAATNAGATGACAGATATAACTGGAAAACCAAGAGAGTGCTATGAGAGAATGAGTAGCTAAGTTTCCTATACATGTTTCTCTAGTTTCAGAGGCATTTCTTTTTTTGAAAAATCATTAAAGTGCTGGTCGGATTACTTTTTTTTTGCTTATTGAACTTTTTATGGTTTAAGGGTAAACTGTTTTATTATNACATATATATGTAAAGCTAAGTACTTTCAAAGAAATAAGCCTCCTATTCAATTTCTTGGAATAATCACATTAAAAATTAAATTAATGTCAGAGAAGAGAGAGGTATCTATGAAATCTGCCCTATTCAAAATGAAATAAAGCTGGGAGCACTCTCCATCTAAACCACTTCAAAAGTATACAAAAATGTCCTTGTACAAACAACCAAAACCAAAATGTGTAGCTGAATGATAAAACTGACTGTAAAATAAAATTACTATGAGAAAACTATTCTCTTGTTACATTGAAGGAAGCTTAGATGTCCTGTGTTTATGTCTGAGACCCATTTTCTTGTTAAAAGTATCATGGATCATCAAGGGGAGCATGTGGCTGAACATGTTCTTCTCAAATCCTTCTTCTTCCTGGAATCCTACCAGATTTTGTATCTATATAAAATCCATATGCTTTGTCAGGCTGAAATTTGCTGTGTCTCCAATGAAACATTTCAATGCTATGACACTTGGTATTTTAGAGTTGGGACTGGACCCCCAGCGTTTAGATCAGCTGCCTCTTAGAACAGTCTTTTGGTTTGGGCTGTTTTGTGTTTTTTTTCCTGGGATGCTTAAAACTCAAAATGATTACTCGATTTTTGACTACTTTCCCATTTACCTCACCTGAATTACAACTTCTCCATTACATAGGAAGAAAAGAAATTTTGGAGAAGTAAGTTATCAAAAGATGTGTTCACTTCTCTGTGCAGAAACAGCAAGAAACTAAACAATAGATTTCCTAACAGTTATGGTAGCAACAATTAGGTGGCAACTAGAGGCAAGTTCACGTCATATAAACCAAATTATACTCACACTCTAGCCAAAGAAGCACCAGGAAACCCATGTGTTTTTTTCCACTGCTCCGTGCAATTTTTTGTACAGAACAAGTATCTACTTGGCTTAAGATATGAGATGACCTTAGACATTGAAATCTTGAACATGTTCCTCGGTAAAGAACCACCCACGGACATGAGTGAGCAATATCCTGTAGTGGAAGGTCTCCCTGTCCATGGCAGGGTCTTGAAACTCAATGATCTTTAAGGTCCCTTCCAACCCAAACCATTCTGTGACTCTGTGTTAAAATAATGAAGTCATCGTCCCCCTCATGGCAAAGTCACTTCTAATCAAACCATTCCTCAGAGCCCTCTTAACTAATTCTGAAATATTCTTAGAGGCCTCTAAGGATGGACACCTTACACCTTATCTCTCCTGGATCTTGTCTGTCCCCCCAGGAGCTGGGTTCTTCTACCTAAAAAAAAAAAATCCCAAACGCCAACAAAAAACCAAAACCCACTAAACCGAACAAAACACAAACTTTTAGAAAGGTGCCTTGCTAATTTTGCAGAGCTAATTTAGAAGGGACTCTAACCATTTCTGAAAGATAATAAATTACACATTCTCGAGGCAGATGTACAAGAAAGGCTGCTGGACATGTTGCTCCCTTTCCACATGGGGAATTATTAAAACAGAGCGCCAGCTCTGATTAACTAGAGGGGAAGATGAAAGACAGTGAGGATAATATAATCGTGTTTGCTGAACAGTGGACCTGAATGTGCTTAAGGTCAAGCATTGCTAATATGCAGTCCCTTAATGGGAAAAACTCACAACATTTTTGGATGGAGTTACATTGTCATTATACGTTTTATGAAGAAGAATATAATGGAATAAGGGTGGTTGGATAAATTAGGGGTGTACAGAAGCACTGCTGTAAAATTAGAGGCAAGAGGGAGATGAAGGAAGGAGGGAAGAAAAGAGGAGGAAGAAAAGGAGAGTTAGGCCAAAACCATGAAACATGACTGCAGTTCCTGGGTGCTGTTAATAGCCTCTGGGAATTATCTGTTTTCCAGCTGAATTCAGTAAAGCTGTATTAAGTGGAAGAGAGATTAGCTGGAGAAGCAAAGCTGATTTGCTTTTGTAATCTGGGGATCTGTGAATCCCAGCTTTTCCTACACCCCATGAGTATGCTAAACCTGTACTTGAAAGGATGTGGTCTGCTGAGTCATGCCACAGCCGAAAAAATTAAGTCTTACCTTCCTGCAGTGAAAGTCAGCAGTGAAAGGGGAAACAGAACTCATGCAGAGGTTTCATGATGTCCCTACAGACACACCATGCCAGACTCAGGAGGGGTTGTTGAATCCTGGGAAATTTTTGCAGCTTTGGGAAGAGCAAGTGGGGAAAACTTGTTTTCAAACCTTATACAGAAGTGCCAGATTTTCCTAGGAGAAAGAAGGTTTCATATCCCATCCTTCCCTGTTCCCTGAAAGTTCTTCACGATCCAAAAAGGTAGAGAATAAGTCCGTGCGCTCTGAGAGTATTGGGTCATTGCTCAAGGAGGGAAGAATTAAGGTCGGATTGACGTGTACCTTAACGCTTCATTACTTGGTTTTCAGAAGATTAATTTTAGGCACTCTGTCCATTCTGGAAGGCCATTAGGTACTACTGGGCCACCTTAGCTCTATAATAATGAAGTCTGGGTCACTTTCTTTATTTTTTTCACACAGAAACAGATAAAAGTTGTGATTTCTATGGTGTCCCTTTGGATTTCAAAGATGTAATGGGGGTCAGAATAGGATCTCCTATAAAGAATAGGTGAAAACACACCATTGAATACTCACAGCTTTAATTGAATCAGGATTTAATTCAATTAGCCTTATCTTGTGAGTTGTTAATTGCTGATGCCTGGTGAAGTACCTTTAAAGATATAGGTATGTTTTTGTTGTCAAAGAGAGTTGGTTGAATGAATCCAGTTTTAAACAGTTCCACATGGTATTTGTATTATAAAAGAATACTGGGAGTCAGATTCTTTCTGAGCAGGATTTACAGTCTTAAGACAGATGAGCAACAATCCTCTTATCTACAGTTTTGCTTACAGTTGAAGAAATGGAGCTGAAGATTTCATACAAATTCAAAACATGGAACACATTCACACAGCAGTTCTACCATTACAGGTACAAATTAATTAACCTCTATAGAGAAGAATATCCCACATCACCTTTTTAATGGCACAAGTAGAAGGAATATGTACAGTTCATATTGAACACAACTGTCTATTTCACATCCCTAACCATTTGTGAAAGGTGTATATATACCAATACTCAACTACATACAAAATTGCAGAAGAAATTAAAATATCTGAAAGATAAGACACTGCAAAAATTTAAAAAAAAAAAAATCGCGCCAAAAAGCAGAGAAAAAAATGACCACTAGTAAGGTATAAAATGATTGTGTTCGTATCTGGAATTTACCAATTATCTTGTACACTTTGAAGGTTGAGGGGTTTTTTGTGTTTTGAGGGATTTTTTTTTGAACAAATGTCTTTGCATTAAAGAAAATGTGCAGCTGTACCTTTAACATTTTATAATTATAAGACAGAAAGAAAGTGTTGGAACAGGGAAGTGTGTGTGAATGGGGGTTAGCATGCTGAGACATTGTATTTCAGCTGTGAAAATCAATACTTGCTCCAGAGATAGGGCACTTGATCAGAAAGGATATTGCAAGATACAAAAGAGCAGATATGAAATACCATTCCTGTGAAGTTCATTTCTTGCTCTTATTACATCAGTTCAGCAGAAAACATGGTGTGCATGAAACTGTGGCAGTGGCAGCAATTTATTATTGCTCTTCCAAGATTTTTAGAACATTTGGGTGAGATTTCAGCAGAACTGTGCTTTGTGTTCATTCTTTAGCAAAAATTAAAAATCTGGAGATTTAGATGATACATTTGGGAAGGGTTCCTTCTGTACCAGGATCTTTTTCTCCTGTTCTCATTTAACACAACTGTTGTTTGGTGTGATTCTCCCCAGAAAACAAGATCAGTATTTCATCAAGGAAGAAGGAATTTTCAAGATTTTTTCTTAAATTTCTACATTTGAGAAGATTTTTTATTGGGTTTTCTAGGAGGAAAAAAAGAGGGAAGAGATGCAGAGGGTAAAACTGACCATTAGGAATACATTAGATTGGGAGACTGTTATCACACCGGTAATTGCAAATGAATGTGTCCCATTTATGTTTCTCATGTTCTTGTTTGTGGCCAAAATCACCATTAGACAGACAGATAGATCTAGAAATACGAAAGTTGATTTTAAGTGCTTTCCAGACAAAGAAGATGCTTGCTGTGGGAAATTATGACCTGTTCTCCTTGGAACAGAAAAAGAAATACATTTATACCAACATGAAGCACTTCACCCCCAGGGTTTCATCCTCTTGGATTGCTACAAGGAACAGTTTCATGAGTAGGGCTATGTCTGAACTTGAGCAAACACTGTGCAACCTGGGAAGACTTTCTCTAGCTGTGTAAACTCATTCAAATCATTTCACATTCCACTGAGATTTTTTTTTTATTTCATGTTGATAAAAAAGTTTCCAATATATATGGAGTAACTTGAATTCCATGAAGAAAACAGTTCTGTATGTATTAACTTCTGTTGTTAGTTGTCTCTAATAAATGGAGTAGTTAAGCTAAGCCTAACTTAATTTTGATGTTTGTGAAAAAAATTATGCTTTATGTTTTGCAACAGAGAATAATTATATAGGATTTTTTTTGGGTTGGATTTTTTTTTGGTGGAGTGGGAAGTTTACTGGTTTTCACCGTCTTGTTTAGACACCTGAATTTAAACTGGAGTTCTTAAATATAAATAAATTAAGATAAATTAGGAGCAGTGAGACATTGCAGTGGGTGCTCAGAAAAGCTGTGGATGTCCCAAGAGTTCAAGGTCAGGTTGGATGGAGCTCTAAGCAATTTTGCCAAGTGGAAGGTGTCCTCTTAGGAGGGAGAGGCTAGAACTGGATGATCTTTATTGCCTGCACGGGGACTGTCCCGGGGGACAGAGACCGGCAGCGTGTCTCAGAAGCGTCCCTCGGGGAGCTGCTCTGGTGGNCGGCCACCACAATCTTTAAGGTCCTTTCCAATTTTTCATAAGATTTGATGAAAATTTGGTGAAAGTTCAGTATATTCAGGGCCCTGCATACCAACCCGCAGACACGCATAACATGATTGCACTGTGCCACATTGTTCTTTCCTAGCTTGGCATTAGTCACTCCCATCTTCATCACAGGAGTGGACAAAAACAGATAGGGGTCAAAGCCCCCTGTTTCAATTTTTGACTCTCTAACTGTTCTTCATCTGGGATATTTTCCTTGCACCGTCTTTGGCCAGCCAAGTTCAGCTGTAGCACTGCTCACAAAACCGGTCCTTGCAGCAATAAGGAGTGAAGCCCCAGGGGCAAAATGTTTTATGGTGCTAAAAGTGTATTTCCCTTCTTTTCCCCCTTTGTCAGTAAAGCAGCATCTCTGACTCTCTTTCCCTGACAGAACTGTGCTGGCAGAAGGCTTTGTCATAGGCAGTTTTCAAACTGCAGCTGGTTGCTAGCCCACTCCTGCAGTAGAGCTGTGACACTGACACTTCCATGCAGCTCACAGCAAAAGATATATTTAACTTAGAATAATATCCCAGAGAGAAGGTGGAAAAGACAAGTGAAATGGCTTGTTCTGGCAATCATTCCAAAGCTGGTGTTAATGTCTTTGGATTGCAAAGTGGGGAAAAATAAATAGCTGAAGTGCTTTACCGATTAATGCAAAGCAAATAACTCTCAACAGCCAGGGTCAATGACTGTCACTGTTGCAGCTGTGATCATCACGCAAACTGCCCTCACTTTGTTCGTGTAATGTCCTACACCTGCATGCTGGCTGTAAAGAGTCCCCAAAGTGCCTGCTGAGTCACAACAAATGGCCCTGGAATAGGAGGAGACCTATCAGTTTAACTGCCCAGATAGCAATGCTTGTTGGGACACATTCGATTGTCATCCAGAGGGCACTGACAAAAGTTTTTCACTACCAATGCCATCCTTACAGCTTCTCCCTTCTCATCAATCACAGGTTTCTCTAAGAGGGAAAATAAATAGCTGACTGAATTAAATCTAACAAATGGGACATTTGCCTTTTTTTATTTTTTTTTAATGCTTGTCAATAACAATATAGTTTTCATGTTTCCGTTTGAACATAATCCTAGAGATTAGAAACTGGGAGGAAATAATAGGGCCTGATCTTATGCGATATGGAAAGTGTAATTGTTCCTGCTATATAGATGGAGAGAAAATTGGAAGGGGTTCAGAAAAAGGGCTAAAAGGATAAGTCATGCCTTCTAAACATGGCTCATAGGCAGCTCTGACTACCTAGCTTATTAAAGAGAAGGCTAAGATGTGATTTGACTGTAGTCAATACATGTGGAAAATTTCTCACAGAGACTTTTGTTAGCTAGAAATCGTTGCATAAAAGCTTCAGGGGCTGGAAGACCTTCCTAGTATAAAGCACATTTGTAACAGCAAAGCTAAAATAACTTTGAGTCATGACGGACTCACAATTACCTAATGTCATTTCATCAAGATTTCATTTCCCCCCACCCTATGAAGGTCATGCTATAATTCATCATGAGATAAGTATTTGCTGTACAAGCTAATGAGCGAAATTCATTGGTTAAACTATATCATGGTAATACTATTTTCTGTTCTTATAAATCTATCCACATCTCACAAAGGAGTTTTGTTTCCCTTTTTGTCTTTCCAGCATTGATGCAGTGATTCCTAAACTCTTCTTTCAGAATAAACTGAAGTTTAAGAATTTTAGCGTCCCAACTTTCAAAGTAGGTACTTCAAAGTTTTGCACAAGTGCCTGGCCACTGCAAGGAGAGAACTGGGGAACATTCTGTCACTTCCAGCCATAATTAAGACTTCTAACAGCAATTTTCTGAAGTGAGAAGTTCTGCATTATTTTCTACTGTAAAGTCTAATATTATTTTTAGATGATAAACAAGTTAAAATACTTGTGAAATGGAGATAAAACAGAGATAAACCTGAGTGTACTATCATTTAATTTTTGAGGTATCTGCCACCCATCCGTGTGTCACAAGACACAATATGGGGGGGGAAAAGTATTTTTTTTACTTAAGCTGCAACATCTTTTGCTTTTATTGGGAACTGGAAGTTCCTGGTTTGGACGTCAGTGTCTTGGCCAAGATAGCATCTATCACATTTAGATACAGAGGCTTAATTCAGTGCATGGCCAGTCAACCATGAAGTTCATATTTGATTCTGGATATTAAGTTCCTAGGCATTCAAGGAAGCTTGTGTCTCTGAAGCTGCCCTGGGCCCATGTCTAGTGCAATATGAAAGGGAATAAAAAAAAGCACATTGGTGCATGTCAGGTGTCTTCAGTCTTGACGTCTGGCCCTTGCTGTACACAACTGCATGCCACAAGTCAAAGAGGGTGCTAAACCATAGGCACCAAGGGGGAATGACAGCAAGAAATGTGGCTAGCACAGAAATACTGTGAATTTCCACAGCAAACCAACATCAAGTTATTTAGCACAGGTTTTCTGTGATTGTGATACAGCAAGAAAAATCGGAGTGTTCAATAGCCCTTAAACTCTCCCTTCCATCTCTGCGATGGGGTCATCTTGCTGTTGGTATGTAGGGTGCATGGGGCCATAATATAAAACCTGCAGGAGTAATGGATGACTCAGGATCTGTTAGAGAACCCTTTTGTTTCCAACACTGTTACTGCTCCAGTTGTTTGCCTGTGTCCTTGCTGCAGTATTTATAGAAAGGAGCATAGCTCCTTTGCCAGTCCTGCTGTGTTAGCACCAGCCATTACCTTCCTTTGAAATCCCTGAAACATGGGGGTGTACCAGGTCCATTCAGCACTGCAGGATGCATTGCAATGCACTGGGGCATTTTCATGCCAGTCAGAAGACCGGTTACCTAGGCAAATCACTAAGCCTCCATGAAAAGTCTGAGAAATTTTGCATTAACTTCAATTATGTCTGAAGAGATGAGAATAAGATTGATAGATGTTCATAGGGAAAAGAAAAATATCCAAAGTTTTGTACTAGGCAATTTGCAGAAATCATGGGAAAAAAGAAGTGGTTAAGAATGTGAAAATTTAGGTCAAAGTGAGCTATGAAAATGGAAAAAAGTTTTAGGCAGCCCATTTTACTGCCAAGAGAAAATAGGATTATAAAATACAGAGGGAGAAGTGGACAATGTCAGTAGAATGAACTCAATATCTGAAAAAAAGAGTCCAGAGACTAAGAAGTTATGAGTATTGTTCACAGCAGGCAAAGCTGGGTAGTATTTTAGTGAAAATCATAGGGCAAAAAGCACAGTTGTAAAGGGCAGAGAGAAATTGAAAATGTCAAACAGACTATGTCAATTTCTACATAAAGAAAAGATAATGAGTTTTAGTCAAGAGAGATTCATGGGACAGGAGCTAGTTGACACCTGAGCTGCTCCTGAGACATCATTCCCTAAACACTGTTGCTCTAAACCCAGCACAAATTCAAACTCACAGCAAACTCTTTAGCATTTTGTTTGTGTTGCCTGGAGCACTGGACAGATTAGCACCAGAAACATGTATGGGTTCTTTAAAAACCTCTGTGGTATTCTTCTTTGCTATTTACATGAAATACAATTTCTATAATCATGAAACAACACCCTCTATCATCTCCACTCAGGTTTGAAACATCAGTGTCTGCCATGATTCTTTGATGAGAGACACCTTTGTCCAGCCTTGATATTGCCCCTGACACACTGAACTCCTGCCCACTATCCTGCTCCTCCCCAGAAGTCTTCAAACCCTTCTGAGTTATTTCAGCCACTTTCTGAGTTGTTTTCTAACTTTAGAGCACACCACAGGGTGTTCACAAAATGTATCATGGCCACAGGACAAAATTTTGGATGTGTTTCTGCTCTCCAGTACTATGCAACTCCGAGAGCTCAGCTCTCAGTTCGAAAACACTCTGATGAACAGCTAGAAATTACAGATATGTATGCACTTGAGGACATTGTTATGGCCTAGTTAAACTGAAATAAACTGCATACTTCTAGGCTTGCAAGTTTTCTACTGGGAATACTTCACTGTAGAAGCATGTTCTAAATATTGGCCTAAATGGGAGAGTAGGACCCAAGTGAAAATCATTGATCAGCTTTGGAATGAAACATTGTTCTTTAAATATGAATGGGTTTGCAAATGAGAATTCTACAACGTGGAGCACCATTTTATTTTTATTATTATAATAATAAGCAAACAAACAAACAAACAAACCTACTGAGCACAGTAATTGAAGTATACTTCATCCTGATCTGCAAATTAATCAGAATAAGGTACAAGACACTGAATGGGGAAGTGTATTTATCATTTAAAGAGACACCTACAAATGCTTTAGCAATCTGAAACTGAAGTTCTACAGTCCAAAAGAGGAGAGACAGCATTCTTGGATGTGAATATACACTCACAGAATATACAGACATAGCTAACAATGTTTTGGTGAATACTGTCTTTTCTGTGATAAAAGCAAATCCATTTAATAGATGGGGGTTATATGGGGGTTTTCTGTCTGTTTCTTTCTTTCTTTCTTTCTTTTCTTCAGAACTATAAAAGAAAGAGAAAAGGTGAAAATTTCCATTTTGGAATTGAAGAACTTGTTTTAAGCTGCAAATCCCATTCTCCTCTAGCAGTTTTCAAATGCATTTTGCTTGTGAAAGGGGAAGGGGAGGATGAACAGCTTGAACTTTTTTTTATTTTAACTCTCAGCATTTTCTATCAAAAACAGTGATACAAATCTGTTAAAAGCTGTATTAAAGATCATCCCTGTTGTAACTTTACATACACACACACTGATATGAACCACAAGGAGTACACAAGAAAATTCTATATTAACTGTACTTTTATTTTATTATTCAACTTGTGTGGAAGAAGTGGTCTGAAAAACAGGGCTTGGGTGATAGTTGAGACCCTCTAGTTTAAAGGCTTTTCTCAGGGTAGTGAATACTGATCTTTCAGTGTTTAATGGTAAAAAAATAAAGTCACAGGCATCAATTAATTCAGTCTACCTATGAAAGGGGAAGGAATATCCCTCTCCTTATACTTGTGCAAAGGAATAAACAGATGACACATTGAAAGAGAAATAAAAGCAGCAGAAATGTTTAATAGTCACCTGAAATCTGGAATAGCTTCCCTTAGCTGTGTTCTCTGGCTATGAGATTTTGTCATTTATTTTCTTTCTCTTGGAGAGAGCCAGCTGCTAACAGGTTAATCCCCTAGCACAGTATCACACCTGCAATTGCTTTGCTCTCCCAAGCTCCCAGCAGACAGTCTGCAGCTCTGCTGATGTAATGCTCTTTGGCTACGCTTTAACTTTCCTCTTTGTGCTCTGTGTATGTACCCACTTTATTACAAGGGAGAAAGATAACCCATTTCCAATCCATCTATCCCAATACCATAAGAAGCTGAGGCAATAACAATTATCTCTATCCTTACATTTTCTCTCTTCTCTGAATAGTTCTTGTACAGTAATGAATTGTAACAGCTCCTTCACACAGATTTCTCTCCCATATAATTAATGTCCTAAGATATTCTATTTACTGGTGAAGCAGTTTGAATCAAGAAGTGATTACTTTTGAAGTAAACAGAGCTGCTAACCACATTTTACAAGCATCACCATGGTTTCCCTTAAAAAAAAAACAAACACATAAACCCCCCAACCAACCCAAAAAAAAAAAAAAAAAAACAACAAAACACACATCAAAAACAAAAGCATGGACAAAAAATGGATCTTTGAAAAACCAGACTGTGCACTGGGATGTTTTTCCTTCATAAACGCCCCTTCCAAAAACCACAACCACAACAACCCTTTTTTTTTTTCTGTCATGTTTTTGGTTCTACAATTAGAACAGGTAGTGTCTTAATCAGCAGACTTGTTTTGAACTCTGGATACTCACAGGTTGAATTAGAATGTATTACTTTCCTGCAAAGCAAAAATGTAGTCAGAGCCGTAAGACATCAGAAAGCATAGTATTCCTGAAAGACAGTTTCTCAAAGAAACATCAGAGTGAAAATTTTTCTGTCCTGAATATGTGTGATAATATACTTAATATTCTTATGGAATTGGAGATAAAGAATGAGCATGTGCACAAAATGAGATAACTGGTGATAATTGGCGCTGAGTTGATAGCCCAGAAGAGCCTTTATAGCTTAGCACCTACAGCCTAAGCAAGGGCAGAGGAGACTCTCCATTACATAGAGGAATTGCCTCTGAAAGCATTGCTTATTTTCCTGCCCAACCTACTTCCTATTTCCTGGTTTTGAGTCTTCTAGAAAGGGATGTGAATGCATGTGAAAGGATTAGGGGTGGGATGGCTGACACTTCCCGTTGCAAGGGAAACATAAAAATCTGTTTCATTCCATGTATTTACAGCAAGAAGTGTAATCATGTTGCACTGTGCTTTAGATGTACAAAGCACTCTCCAGCTCTTTGAGACATTCAGGGAAGTGCTTCTTCCCAGCATTTAGTTATGGTAAATGTATTTTCCTTAGAAATTTGAGTGGATCATCCATGACTCTTTCTTCTTCCTGTCAGTAATTGAGGTGTTTCAAATTTTAGGATAAACCACAAGCACCAGGCTGTTGTTGTGTAAGTCATAACCTGCAGTATATGTTCTGAATACTGAAAGTACTATGGTGAATAAAATATCCAACGTCTTTCATTGTCCCTGAGCCTATAGTACTCCTAGAAATAATTATAGTGACTCGACTTAGGAAAATTCAGTCAACCAAGAGGAATGCTTAAGCTCCTACTTAGATAATGAGAAGAGTGACATTTCCCTAGTACTCTATGAATAGAGGCAACAAACATGCTCTGCTTGTGGTACAAAGATCCTGTCCATCTAGTTTACATCCTCAGAAGCACTCTGTTGTTCCAGAACTGTACATTTCAGATGCTGAGAAATCCAAATTGGACTTCTGAAACAAAGCATCAAAGTGTGGTCTGAGCATTCTAAAAGGAGTGGTGCTTGCTTTCTGAGACTTTACAAACATCAACACAGGATCCTGTTTAGCCCCTCCAAACTCAGGCTAAGGTCACAATAGGGAACTGAATCTGAAATGCCCATATTGTCATTAACTCTATTTGTTCTCTGTTTTGAGCTCTTTACATTTTCTAGGTCATATTTAATCGTTTGCAATTCACCAATGGATCTCCTTAGTAAGGACATGTCTGTGCCTGTAGCAGAGGACATCATTTCACATTCATGAGAAACAAAGTACCTAGTAAGTCTTATAACATCAATAGACACTTGTGGCATTGCATCTTCCTAATCTCCTTCCCGCCCCATACCCTTCACTGTCTTTCCCTACTTTGTTTGCCTTTGAGATGTTTGGAAATCCTTGACACTCACATTTTAATATTCATCTCCACAGTTTAGTGTAGGATCCACTTATTCCAGTAGCTGATTTAGAAGGGAAAGACAACTAAAAGGAGTAACTAATTAACAGGATATTCCTATAGAGAAAGAGAAATTGTCTTCCAGCAATAATTTTGGTAAAGGTTTTCTAGTAGCAAATAGATTACTTTTAGAAGGTTCCTGTACATTCCTCTGACTTGTGCATAAGGGTCTGGAGATTTGCTCTGGATTCTCAACTGAGAAGGCTCAACAATAGCAAAGTAGGACAAAACTTAGCAGGTGTCCAGTTTTGGACTAATGGAAGGGTATGACCTCCTAGCTTCATAAGAATATTTCTACTTTCCAAGCACTTGGGCTGGACATCACCCAGTCTACAAAATTGTAGTTTTATTTAAATACAGTGGAAGTCCCACAGGTGGTAGTGGTAGGAGACCCATATATTTCCTTGCTCACACAGATGGAATGTATAAGAGACACTGAACAGCTGAAAATGTGAAATACGGACTCCTTTCCTCCTCAATCTTTTGCAAATCCTTGCACAGCTCCCCTGGTAAAAACTACAGTGGCAACTTGGATCTAGCCTTCATCAAAATATAAATACTAATTATGTCCCCTCTCTAACAGCAAAGTCAGGCCATTATTACAGCACCAATTATCTGCCCAATCCAGTATCCATGCAGTCTCAAAAATATTTATCTTCTTTGAAAATAATTATGTTTTCTTCTTTCTAGTGTCTATTTAAATCTTCAGTGCATTGCTGAGTTTCTGCTACATCAAGTTCAGCATAGCATTCTTGCTCATAATATTCATCCCTATGGTGAAAAAATCCTCTTATTATTTTGCAACAATATCAGCTATTTATGTATTTTCAAAAGTATGATGCACAACACCACAAATTTTAAATAATTTATAATTGCCATTATTTTGTAAAGAATTATTTCCCTCCACAAGAATAGAAGAGTAAGAATACAAAATTACTCTTAACTACCTTTCCAGCATACTTCTCTATCTGGAAACTTTTAAAATTATGTATTTACAAGGTACATATAAAGGCATATTTGTTCTGCAATTATACCTCTGTAGCAAGACCCTGCTTGAACACTGCTCTTTCTATCTCTGATAATCACGAAGTGCTGTATAAAATAGCTCACTCTTTGTTCCATTTGTCTCTAAATAGTTTGTACACCAGATATGATCTTAGGTTTCAAAAAATTCTTTAAAGAGATTTTTCAAAATTCAGATGGCATGCCTTATTCTTAATTTTAAAGTGCATGGGGTTATAACCCCCCTCCCCGTTTAACACCATGGAGATTAGATTCTG
This sequence comes from Drymodes brunneopygia, assembly GCA_013400955.1. Lineage (NCBI taxonomy): Eukaryota > Metazoa > Chordata > Aves > Passeriformes > Petroicidae > Drymodes > Drymodes brunneopygia. Next base: position 210,427 of record VZTZ01104344.1, read on the forward strand.
TTAGTACAATGGATACTCTATTTTCTCTTATAAATAGTGGAGAATGGCTTCTTTGGGATGTAAAATATATGAAAAAATCAGATACATGACATTGCAAGCTGCTTGAATTCAAGAACAAGGTAAGATTTTGTTAAGAAGCTGTCTGAATATAGAATTAATTTTTTTTTTCCATTTTGAATGATAATCAATTTCTGTAGTGGGATTTTATTGTTAATAATTGTATGAGCCTTGTATGGATTTACTTTGCGCTCTTATTTAGTTATTTTCAGTTGAAGAACACTGTAGTTCAAAGTTCAGCTAGAGATGAGAAAGCAGGAGCACGTCTGCGTGCTTTTCTTTAATTTGCAATTGAATTCTTCTTTTTAGTGGTTTTTTTTTTCCTGAGGGCCATGTCACACAATCTTAAATGAATTATGAGCAAAAAAGTGCATGAAAAAAGGGGGACAACATAAATGGCACTTAATGCTGGATGCCTTTGTTCAACTATATACAGAATATATATTAGTAAAGAAATAACCTTATGTATCCTATAATTTGCTTACTAAAATGTATTTTATGTTTAGTGTCTACAGTGTACAAGTGCATGCAAACCTTTGCTCTACATTTACTCAGGGAAGAGTCTGGGTGAAATATCTGGTAGATATAAAATACTGGTTTTTGTAAAACCTGTGTGAAGAATGGTGAGTTGAGGAAGGAAACTATTATGGTGAAGCTTGCTAACTTCCCTGATTTCCTGCCCTAAAGAGAAGCCTCCTGTGTAACTTCATAAAGAAGTATTTTTCTGTCTGACCTTTAGTTTCCTACTTGCAAATAAATTACATTATTTTGTCATTTCCCTCACTGTGATTACATTGAGAAATTTTCCAGACTCTGACTGCCTCAATAAATGTTTATATGATGCTTAAGAATTTGGGACTATGGTGTTCCTTGGACAGTTATTTCTACTGTAAAACAAATGAAGACTAAAGAGCAAAGCCTACTCGCAAACTTGTGGCTAGGGTAAACCTGCTCTGCAGAATTTTGCCAGTATAGCCAGGATCCGTAAGTTCCCTATTAGCATGTTGAGACATCCATGTATTGACCTCAGTGACAAACTCTCTGAAAACCTTGCATGATTTTAAGCTATGTTATTCACATTTTTTTCTATGATTCATGGTTTTTATGGTCTGTGGAAATATGTGCACAAAGAGACCCCAAACAAACAAAAAAACAAGCAACCAGCCAAACAAAAACCCCTTGACAAACACAAACCTAATTTTATTTTCTTTTTTAGACTACAGTAGGATTTTTCTGTTATGATTTTGGGATAGGGAGGGACTTGTGTTTTATTTTAGTGTTGTTCTTCTGTCCAAAAGGAGCATCACTCCATTTGGAGGAAGAGCATTGGAAAACACACGTGGTGCTGGAGGTCCCATCATTGTATGTCCTAAGTGTGCTTACTGTTCTGGGTTTATGCTAGAATCTATATTGTATGTGGAAGTCTAAAAAGTTGATACTCTTAATTTTTGTTTTTCATTGCACTCTTTTTTTGGTTATAATTTTTTAATTGTGTGAGTTTAGACTGAAAATCCTCTCTGACACAACCAGCCGTCAAGCAGATTATCCTAAGAGACAAGACAATTGACACAGTCTTTATCCTTAAGCTCTTTGGCTGCTCATTCAGATTAGGTGGAACAGTTTGAGTTAGATACAGAAGATCTTTAAAAGCCATAAACTTGTTTCCTGTGAAAGACAATGTAGGAAAGAGAGGCCAGTTCTGGTGTTTTCATAGTAGCTAGTGGAGCTAGCTGAGCAAATGCACTGTGCTGGTTTTTGTGCTTGTCAGATTTCTTTGAAAGCAAACTAGTCCATGTTTAGAATGGAGGTATTTATTTTTATAAAGAAAACTGGAGGCAGCTGTTCTATCAAATGAGGCTAATTCTACCACCTTGGAAGTGTTTTAGCCAACCATAGGCAGAATTACTCAGATTAACTGGTACATATAAGTTTTGCCTCCAAGAGAAGCCCACTAGCCATCTTAGACTCACTTTTTGATCCATAAGTATTCTACAAACACCTGACAGAAATCTGAAGGTAAGATCAGACCTGCAAGTTTTATAAACTATCGTTGCTTCAGCTGTTTCCTGAGAAATATAAGGGTCAATTTAACAAAAGGAGCAAATCCTCCTAAGCATGGACTGTGTCAAATTAAAATGGACTATATTGCTGCTCAGGAAACAAGAAATGCAAACGTGTGGCAGTAAAGCTGCACATAAGATAAATTTAAAATGGATTTCATTTTTCTAATTTAATGTTTTATATTATATTTTGTCTGTCAACTCGGTACTTAGGCACTGAAGCAACCCCACTGAATTAGGAGAACCCTTTGACCCATAACTTCCTCATTCAGTTCAGTCAATAGGAGAAGTAAACACCAGCGCAAGAGGAGCTTTATCCAAAACAAAGAAATACTTGCATGCATCTGCAGCCAAGCTTCTGCTCATTTCTAAAGAAAACCATCCAGCCCAGATCCCTGTCTTTCCAAAGGGCTCTTCAAGGCATGCCATGTGGGAGTCTTCTTCTGGTTGTGCCAGCAAGCACCACGCTGGTATGGCCTTAGCTGGAAGCCACCCTCAGCATCCATTGCAGCACTGCAGCTGTGTTAATAATATTTGGTGACTCCTTTGTTTCCAATTTGAATCTAAAATGTGCAATCTGTACAGGATATGAGCTTATTTCTAAATCCCGATGGATGAATGTTCTGTATCTTAATAAATTATTTGTGGAATGTAAAACCTAGCTGTAAATTAAGGCGTCTGTTCTGATGTGAGTTTATCTTGGATAATGCTGACACTTGCTGGAGGGCTCAGATAGTTTGTAAGCTGTACTGGATTTGTCTCTTCCCTCCTCTTAACAAAACCAACAAAAATTGGCATGTTTGGTATTAGACAGTCTGAAAGGACTGTCAAAACTCTTGCAGTTTGGGTGATGATGAAAAATAAAATTTAGTCCCTAAATTATTTTTTTTCTAAATGTTTTCTGCAGTACATATGACTCAGGGAAACTAATCCTTCTTGCTTGTGAAATACGGTATGAAAAGGAATATTTCAGAGGAATATAATTTCATTTTGTTGATGCTCAGTAAGGATAGGAGCTGCAGCAAGAACCAGCACAACTCCTGCTGTCTGATTCAAAATTTACTGAAGTTCAAAGAAATTTTACTTACCATTGGAAATATTCTGGTTCAGACTAAATTTGGACATAAGGGTTTGTCTACATCTCAGGGGCAGAAAATGAGACCATAGAATTAATTTCAGAGGAGGAGACAGGAACACCATCACAGGAGTTATTGAAGTTAGACAAAAGAAATCATTGGAGAGGTGTCATAGTATTTCTTAATTGTGTAATTGCTGAAGTGTTCCCTGTTCCCTGTAGGATTTTGGGGACATGTGACTAGGGATGGAGCAGCAAAGCACGGAGAGAACTGTGATTTCAAACACTCCAGGAGTTGTGTTTGCTCCAGTGACATTAAGGAAAGGATGCAATATGATAGGTATTCCTTTGATGATGGTTCCAGGGGTTGAAATGCTTTTAAGGACAATCTCTTCTTTTCACTCTTTCTTTTTCCTGTGGTCAGCATTTTCACCAAGAGGTATTGTTCTAATGAAAAAAAATCATTTCTTTTCTTTTGCAGAAAATTGTTCCTTTGTGCCTCATCTGATCCTCTCCATCATACTGTGAAAAACAAGCATTTCCTGCAGATTCTTTATTTTTCATTAGCTTGACTTTTAAAATATTTTGACTTTAGTTTGCAAAATTTTCATTAAATTGCTTTGTTTAACATATCCCATTTGGGGAGCTCTTGCCTCAGTCTGTCTTGCAATTCAAAACTCAGAGCTGCACCATGCCTTTACAAAGAACAATTGCCACAGTACAAATAATGCTACAAGAATGGGATGCCATCTTGTGTGCTGGAAGATGCCAGCTGACCTAACATTTTGGTCTGCAAAGAAGTGGGATATTTACAACAGTTACCACAGAAACTTTTATTAGAGCATTTCCAGGTAACATCTGGATGTTAACAAAATAAAAGAGTTTTCAATTTTCTCAAGAAGATTTCTTGTGGGAATAGGAAGCAGAGGGGAGAAACACATCACCCCTTTTTATTACTATTATTTTTAGTAGCAGTTGTAATGTTCAACACTCTGTTTCTCACAGGATTTGGGAGTAGCCCATTCTGTCCTGCTTGAGATCTTTAAATGCAAATGTAATCTATAAAATGGGCAAGAAACAATAAAGCGCCCATTACAGCAAGCTTTTTAGCCTACTGAAATGAGATATTTATAGTACAGTTTATATGCAAATGTCCTTATTGGCATCTGAAATATAACATTTGACCAGGCTCAGCAACCTGTAGTTAGGCTTCAAATCTTCTCACCTTCTGGTGTTTACAAGTGCAACTGGAAATGTAGCTATAAATATTGAATGGTATCTAAATGTTCAGAAAAATAAAAGGTTTAGGGGAGAGCTTTAACTATTCACACTTCATGGGAGAGATGATTTTATCAATAGAATTAGAGGTTACTGTAAGAGCTAGATCTAGGATGTCCTTAATGTTTACTTTAATATTATTCGAGTGGTAATATCTAGGGATGAACTTCGAAGTCATGAATTTTGGAAGGCTGGGATTCATACCATGCAGCTTTTACCACCCAGTAAAAGTTGACTATTCTGTCTCTACAGATAACAAAGAAAATTAGAAAATATCTGAAAACCTGTTCATCTCATCCTACAACTGATTTAGAGTAAAGAGACACATTTCAGATTGATGAAGTTGGAGAAAATGTATATGGTGTCAAAGGGTAAAAATGGTCATAAATAAATTAAATTGTTTTATTTCATAACTAAATGTTGTAAAGGAGAGGTAAAGACAACTGAACAATCTTTCAATAAGTTGCTGTTTTGTTTCCTATTTGTGTTTAGGAGCAGTATTTATTAAAGCCCTTTTTGTTGAATTTCAGGGCTCCAAACACCTCACTTTCCAGCCCCACAGAAGCAGCCACAGTCCTGATTTCAAGGTATCTCTACAGTTTGCACTTAACACAGCTGATACCAGGCAACTTCTGGTGCTGCCCTGGCTCTCAAGTCATCAGGAGGGAGGAAAACTTCTCACACATATCACAAGCTGTTCTTTGCCATAGACAGAGCTTTATCCATGCACTGCCCAGCACTTCCTCAACCATTTTCAAGACAGCACACTTGTTCTCATGAATTTAGAAGTTCAAAATTTCCCCTGTAGTAATCAAAGTCACTTCCAAGATCCATCACTTTCCAGCATGACCTGGAAGGAGGGAAGGTCCAAGCCCCTGCTTTATTGTAGCCTCCACAGTTATCCAACCAATTTTTCTTCCAGGTGACAAGAGATGCATAGCAGGTGATGCTGTTGCCAGAGCAACCACTTTCTTGACAACCTAGGGGTTCTATAATGAGCAAGTTTATTCTATTAGGTGCTCCTGTTTGAATGGAGAGCCACCTCCACTTAATAATCCTCAGCACTCAAGCATGCGCTTCCTTGTCTCCTCGTCTCAGCCCTACAAGAAAAAGCAGATGGGTCAGGGAAATGACAGAGGTAGAAGGCTCTGCATCTCTCTGCTGCTGTCATTTTAAGATCAGAGAACCCCCATACCACTTTTGTAGTTTATACAGATGTGCATGACAAGAACATAACTTCACTCTTATCCAAGGTAGCATGTTGAATTCATTAAAAGGATGTACACAGTGAACATTTAGTCTTCATAACTCATTCCAAAAATACGTCGTTTGCATAGCTCATTCCCTTTTGCATCCATGTGCTCAGCAACATTCAAGCTTTTATTTAAACAAGACATTTATTTATATAATTATATATCACATAAAATAATAAATAATAAATGTGTTAATATGTTATAGGTAGCATAACATAAAATAAGAAATACATGATAAAATAGAAATTGATTGTGTATATATCTATAAACACAAAGATAAGGAAAGATATTAAAAAATTAATAGAACTGTCTGCCATGCAACTGTACTGCCAGTAAGAAGTAAGATTCCATATGGGAAGGCTGACTCTTTTTGGCTTATTACAGCTTTTCAGATATCTTTGTCTGAGGGCTCTGGTATTTGATATTTTTAGACTAAGAACTGTAGACAAAGAAGGACTTGAAAAGCCATAACTCTGACCCTTATGTTCCTGTAACAAAGTGATGCAAGGATTTCTCATTTTCTTCAAATAAATTGTGTCCCAATGGGAAAAAAAAAACAACCACTCAATCAGTGAGGGGGGAATTATGTGGCTCCGTGATAATTTTTCATTTATTGAAGAGACAGATGTTGATTTTCTAACCAGTTTATTTACCTTTATTGCTACTTGTCCTGTTGCGTTTTTACCCTTTGCAAGGCAAGAAAAATGTGTCATGTTTTCTTCTGCACTCTCCTGAAGGAATTAAATTAGGTTTAAAAGTAAATTCTTTTATAAGCAAAATAAATTATTAGTAAGTGTTGTGGAGAGGTACATGGTAAATTGATTTCTGTGTACAAATTGTCCTTTTTTGTGATTTGTTGATAAAACTTTAATGTTAGACATGTTAGAACTGTTAAAGGCATCATCAGGACTTGGGAAATGTTTTCACTTAACTGTTTTCCTTTTATCACTTTATTTTTAAAAGCCGTTTCTAACATAATATTGGAAATCATGCACTTCAGGTGAGCAGAAAATAGAATCTTTAGTCATTATGAAAAATACATTACAGCACAGTGCAAACTTTCATATCTCAGCTATAGCAGGCCTGGATATCTGGCTATCTCACAATCAGGAGGCATAGAAGTTAAAATTAGTACTAAAGCTAGAAGAAAACATTCATAGGAAAAACAACCAAACCAAACCAGAAAAAATCAAACCAAAAAAACAACCAAACACCAAAACTAATCCTTTAAGAACTGATTCATATCTGCTTGGTAAAAAATTAATTACTTCTAAAATCTGTAATTTAAAAAGTACCAACAGATGGTATATTTGAACATATTCAAATCTTCAAACACCTATGCAGGAAGATAAAGAAGGAATTGGGAATGTTGTATCAGAACACAGAATTGAAAGTTTTAGGAAAGTTTAGTAAAGTTTGATAGAAAGTAGAAGAGGGAAAGAGTTGTTCTACATCAGAAACTACTTGTAGGAATAAAGGATATTCAAAAGACTAAACATATAATAGCTCATTCTGGGCTTGAGTCACTGAACGCTTGAAAAAATGAAGGCTCTTGTGCTTATTTCTCAATTTGAAGTACAATGGTACTATACAGTCTAAAAAAGTTTTTGAGATCCAATGTATGAAACATTATACATAGATACTTTGGTTCCAGTGCAATCAAGGCAGCTGATGCATGAAAGAAAAGAACCCCAGAAAGTTCGTGTATTAAAAAAAAATAAAAAGAAAAAGGTTGATAATCTCAAAAATATTATAAATTTTTGACAGTTTTAGTCAGAATGACAATCACAAGGAACTCTTTTCACTTTTCAAGATTAAATTCTGTCAAAATGTTCGGTCAAGTTTAGGTCTTTCAAGCTTCTCTCTCTGTGTTTTTTACTGCTTCATTTTTAATGTCTTTCTTCCTCTCTTCCTTTTTTCCTGTCTCTTGCCTCTGTTTTCTCCCCTATTTTCTTTTCTTTTCTTTTCTTTTCTTTTCTTTTCTTTTCTTTTCTTTTCTTTTCTTTTCTTTTCTTTT
>VZTZ01104344.1:233558-244352 GCA_013400955.1 Drymodes brunneopygia
CTATCCAAAATAATGCAGATATTTGTTTATCTTACCCTAAGAAGAAATAAAACACACTTTTATACACTCCGGGAGACACACACAGATGTGCTTAAGGGATGAAGCACTGCCTTCATTGCAAATGACAAAGAAACCAAATGGATTGCTAAAAGCAATATAGTTTCTTCCCTCTCTGCCAGGGAAAATGGCTGCAGCTCCTGCACCTTGACTGTTGAGAAAAAACTTTATTATGCTTTCTCTCTCTTGCTCTTCCCTCTGCTCCCTCCCTCCCTCCCTCCCTCCCTTCTCTTTCTCGGTGTATCAGTTCATCACATAGCCAACATGACTTCTCCTCAATATATCCTTCTTTCAGATTTCATTGACCTATGACCTGTAATGTCCCAATTTGCTTCAAGTACCTTTATTTATGCCATTCGTAGGACTTATACATTTTGATCTAAGAAATGGTATTCTCTCCTCAGTGCCTATGGAGCTCACTTTGCAGGTACCATCAGTTCAGAAAAAGCAGTCACCCAATATATGAGATTGTGACAAGGTATAATGTAATGGTAGTTATGTGAACCTCCAATAAACTAGTGGTACTTCACAGATTACTTGGAGAGAAAGTCTTTTAGCGTGCTTGAAGAAGTATGAAATGAATTTCATTTCCTTCTCATTTGCCTTGCTTTTGAAAGGTTTCATGCAAGATATGTGACCAACTATTATAGTACTAATCCATCCATGACAGAGCTCAATTTTCCCTGAGAATTTACTTCTGAATGGGCTGCAGAAAAACTTGAAAGCTGAAAATTAAAGCACACTGAACAGAGCAACCACTGAGCTGTGGGCAGCTGTCTGTCAAGAAAACCAGTTGGAACAAAAATGTAAATTAGATTTTTTTTTTTTATTTATGTTTTTAAAGCAATCTGCAGAGGTAAAGTTTTACAGCCTCGTGTGTAAACAAGAGCAATGAGATGGAAGTGATGACAAGCTGCTGTTGTTGTGAGTTATTCTCATTAAAGTAAATATAAAAAAGAAAAGGACCATGGGTTATTGACAGTTTTAAAACAGAGTACTGTACTGTATTTAGTCACCCATTATGAGCAGAAATCCTGTGGTAATTCAGGAATTCATTTCATTTTTTTTTTCCCTTCATGTCACTAAACCAGATAACTTCAGTAGGTTATAGCCACTGTTCTTGAATAGGGTCCTGAGAGTGGTTAAAATGGATTTTAAAGTGTGTAGCACAATTGAAGATAATACTGTATAAATAGAGTGCTCAAGTGAGTGGAGTAAGCTGGTTATGGACACGGCACAGGCAAAGCTGTGATGGTGCAGTAATGTGGCACTCACCTGCCCTGTGATGGAGACAGGTCTGTCACCCTGTGCAGTGCAGGGCCCTTCCCATTGCTGCTCCATGCCCTGGGAACAGGGATGGGAAGGGACATGGATGGGATGTCTGTCAGGGAAAGGGAGGCATTCAGCCCATTCTGCACCAGAGAAGATGCTCCAGAATAGGATCTTGAATGTGACAGCTCTAGTTGGTGCCAAAAACTTCAAATACCCTGGGAGCAAGACAAATGGGAGGCTGGCTTCAGACACCTGCTTCCCACCTGCACAATTTAGACTAGTATGGCCATATCTGAAACTTAGAGTGGGATTTTCTTATTTCTGACTGTGGTCCTGCAATAAAAATGTTTCCATCTGAGATAGTCACCATTGCCTGGGCAAGGGGAAAAACCCAATCCTTTACAAGCATATTTCATTTGACCCATCCTAGATATGGGCCTGAGATGAATATTGTCCCAAAAGTTCCCACTTTTCCCCCATTGGATGTGAAGGAATTCCAGCTCAGCTAGAAATGTCTACATGTTGGCAGAGCATTCTGACGTGTTTCCTTACATTAACAATACAACAATTCTCACTCTGCAACTCCCTTTACATAAGGGCTAATTTCTCTAGAAATATTGACAAATTTAATCTTGGCCTAAAAAGCTCTCTAGTTTGACTGTGAAAAGAACTATTTTTGTGGCACATATGATTATATTCTACCTCTGCCCTGCAGCAAAGCTGCAAACATTTGTGAATTTGCCTGAGGCAAAAAGTTATATGTTGTCTTCAACATCTGATAATCATTGCCCTGGAGAATGAAAGGTGAAATGGAAGGATATTTGGTGAAACCCGAAAAACATGAGATTCCGTCTCCCTGAACAGAATTCCAACTAATAGTACAGAGCAGTAGAGACGAGCAACTTATGCCATTTGAGAATGTGACCCGAAGTCCATTTTTCTAAATACTACCTCTTTTTTTCCCAATAAATGTTAAAGCTAATGTAAGCTAGAAGAGGAAAAAAAGTCCTTTCCCCTGCCACTGTGTGACACTGAAGAAATACTCCTGAAAATATTTTCCAGTGTTTTGACAAGCACATGTTCTTGATCCCTACAGAAATTTTTCAAGGTGTTGGCCCCAGGGAAGCTCCTGGCATCCATGAAATTTTATCTATAAAACTGGCCAATAATGCTAGAAGTTCATTAGAATGAGTGGAATTTTTTTGAAGGTGGCATTTGATGGGTACTGGGCATATAAAACTTTCTCACTCTCAAATTGGAATCAGTCCCATGTTTGACCCCAAAATATTTAGATGGATTGATGACAACACTTTTGTCCCACACAAGTCACTCATGCGGGGCCCAGTACTCAGTTACACTTTTCTTTATTAAATCCTAGATATTTTTCTGTATCTAATTTCATGCCATTGAGGTTTCACCCACATACATACCAACAATATTTAATCTTTCCTTTTTTTTTTTTTTCATTAAAGCAGAAAATGAGAGGGAAAAATCAAAAGGCTTGTAATTAAAGAGGTATAAGTGTTTGTCACAAAGGTTTTCCCTCATTTGCAAATTAAGTATTTTCACAAAGATGCCATTCATTTGTATTTAGAAAACTTAAGTTGCCATGAAAGGTCTCGATATCTTATTGGAAAGACAAGGTGTCAAAAAATCTCACTTACTTGCAAGAGTCAGAGGTCTTGGAAAAGATATTCTGTCTCCCCTTACTTGCAGATATATTGCATCCCGGGGAGTAAAGAGTTGCTTCGTTATATGGTAAAGTATGATTTAAAGAAAGAGTAGCTTGCCTGAAAAAGAACATCCCTGTCTCAAAATCTTTCTCTCTTTGCAAGGAGGAGGCATCCTGATCCTTTCCTCTTAGGATGTCTTACATTTAGTGTCAGTACTGTGGGATTTCGGCTATGAGCACCTATCAGTTATCAGGGGTTTTGCTGTAACGGAGAGAACTTGCCAGGATTTCAGGAACAACCACATCCTGAGGTCTGGGAATTGCCATGCTGGAATAGTGTTGGTTCATCCAGCCCAGAGTCCTGCCTTCATTAGTGGCTGGTGCCTGGGATTCCAAGTGTGGTGCAAGACCCCCTGCTCTGGGAGGGGTTTCTCTGCCGGAAAAACACTTCTGACTTCCCAAATACTGGCAGTTTCCAGAATGACAAATTTGTCTATTTCCCCCTCTTTTCTATTAATAATGCAGACTGTGAAATTTCATCCAACAATTTTTGCTTTTGGTGATTTTAAGAACCTGAAGACAGAGAAATGCAGAAAAGAAAGGAACACTCTTCAAAAATAACAAATACAGGAAGGATTTTGTCTCATATTTGTTGCGACGTTAAAAGGAAGCATACAGAATTTTATATATTGTGATCCCTTTTTTTTTGCTGAAATACATTGCCATGAGGAAAGAAAAAGTAAAATCTTAGAAATATAGTCCAGGGAAAAATAAAAAAAAAAATCATCTAGCAACCATAATGTGATTTTTGTTTGACATTATGCTAGTGGATAATTATTTCAATATGGTTGGAGATTTGGGTGGAAAATAATGACACACAGACCACTGAAGTATGTAGCTTGCTGAGATATTTCAAGAAAAAAAAAGTAGTTCTATTCATTGCACGCATGTGTGTCTTTGAAAATTCAGTTCTTTAATCTCTTTATGTATCATTTCTTTGCATCCTGCAAAATGATAATGTTGCCTCTCTTGGCTTTGCATGGTAACAGAATTATTTTCATGTTTAAGCAGCAGTTAGAACATGAGACTCTGGATTTAAGATTTGAGCTACTACTGTGATGAAAATGATTTGTAAGTAAATCCAGGTGAAAATCTGCTATAGCTATTTACGTCTGTTTACCTTTGATTCAACTGGAGAAGCAGGATTATTTATCCTCCCGCAGAAATTTTGGAATTTTTTTCTTGCAATATCTTTTCATACATTTGCTCATACATCAAAGCCATGACCAGAATATTTGAACTACTCAGAACAATTCCTTGAACTCTTTCAATTCTAGATATATTGTAAAAAGCAGCTATTTACCTTTCTTTTTTCTCTTTTTCTTTCTCTCTTTTTTTTTTTTTTTTAATTCTTTTTTTGTCAGAAGCATCATACAGGTGGCTAAGCTTTCCAGCATGGAAAATCAGATATTTAGAGAAACACAATTTCTATGGTTTTATTGTAGTTCCTACCTACTCTTAACTTTGAATCCCATATTTGTGCTGTGTCTAGAAATCCATTGGTAATCATCCATTGAAATGAGGTTAAAAAGAGAAAGAAGAACATACAAATAAATATGAAAGAAGCAGGGAGGTGGAAAGAAGGAGAAGACTACAAAATATCAATGTAAAAATCAGCAACAAAGAGAAAGGACCACAGGAAATAGGCAGCTCATAGGAACTCATGCTGGGGCTTTTGTTACAGAAGGAAGAGCCTGGAAAACAAACAGAACCATAAAGTTTGTGCTCAGTATGTGCCTTTAAGCCATTGGCATTAATTAAGATTCTATGGCTTACAAACAATTATGACATAATTAAAGTGAGATTCTTTCTACAGTAAAACAATAAGAAATGACTTTTAGAAACCGTGGGAACTATTAAAACGGCACATCAGTACCAAAATGAGCAATATTTACTAGTATTAACACTATTAAAATGCCTTTTGAAGACAAACTTAGGCAATTATTACTCAGAAAAAACTCACAGTTCGAGATATAGAACAGTGATAATTAAATCCCTTTCTCTATATTTCTCTGGTTTTGGTGGTTGACAGAATGGAGTCTTTAAGAGAATCTATTTTAATGGTCTTGAATTAGCAAGATTTTCAAACAGAGAGAGTGCACTTAGCAGGAGGTTGATATCTACTGAAAGCTTCATTATTGATATTATTATATAGATTAGGGAGCTGTTTTAAGGGCCCATCCTACAGAGGCATATACCCATGATGTCTAAGTACTGCAATGTCTTACAAAGTTTCAGCAATTTGGTATTGTGTATTTAGACTCAGGTCTCACTAATTGCAGGAATTTTGAAATGCACTATGAATTCCTCTTTTATTTAGGCAATTGAGATTATCGGAAGAAATATGTTATCTCTACCTTTAACTAAAATCTTATTTTGCTTGACATCATAGGTCAAACAAGGAAAAAAAAGCAAACTGCTGCAATCTGGGTGAAAGAAAATTTTGGGAAAGGAAGAAAAAAACAAGAAAACAAGCAACTAATAAAAAATATTGCTTGGTCATTATCGTTTTCATTTTCCATTATACCATGATGTTCAACTTTGGAATGTAGTTGATTTAGAAGAGAGAAAATATTGTTCTTCATCCTCTTGTAAAACAATACAGAAGTTTTTAAGAAGAGCTAGGAAAGGCAACAGAGTGATTCTTGTTTGTGATTGACAGAAGATGAACATCTCTATTGCACATATTATTACAGGGGATTTGACACCTGGTGTCGTGGCAGGGTCTCTTTACATTAAAATTCAGTCCTTGATGCTGTTTATTCATTCTGCATCAATTTAATTAAAGAGATGTGCAATAATATTTAAGTAGGGGGATGCAAATTTGGGTTATATAGAAGAGAAAAAGGTCAAAGTTTTTGTATGAATAGTAATATTTTTATTATATTTAGGCATAAATGAGAATGAAAAATGTAGATAGGAATAATTATAATAATAATTAAAAATACAAAAACGTGCTTCTGAAGTTAAACTTGATGGAATTCCTCTAGCAAAATATTTAATATGCATGGTTTAAGGAAAACAATAATAAAAATTGTTCATAGGCAAATCCTTGGTCACACTGATTTGAATTTCCCTGTTTTTCTGAACAAAGATGAAATGATTAATTTTGTATCAGTTCAAAGTCAGAAAGCATTAGTCTCAGCTACCCTAGAAGCAGTTATTGTAAAGTTCTGATAATCTTGGTTTGGATAAGCCGGCATCTTCTGCTGAATTTTACATCCTATTCTGACCCTGTAGTCCCAATCACAGAAGATTTACACCAGATACAGATCTGAGTCATGGTGGATACATCATTCTGAAAATTTCATTAGCAATTATGTTGACTCAGTTGAGTTCTGACAAATTTTAAATTTGATATGTTGCAAAGTATTGTAATAGTTTGACACTTCCTTTAGCACAGGAACAGGTATGACTGCAATGAACAAAAAATATGATTCTCAGTCGTTTGTATGCTGCACTGTTTCAAGAATGATATCTTTGCCATAAGAACCCCACTCTACTCAGAAAAGAAGAGTGCAAGATGACCCCCTTATGCTGTAAGAGTTTTGAACTCTAATTTTGAGTCAGTGATGTTCAGCAAAAACAGCTGTCTGAATTTAATCAGAAAGTCCTACTTCATCAGAAAAGGCAAGATCTGCTGTACATAAACTTCATATGAGAGGACTGCTCCGATGACTGCAACCATTCCACTGCAGCCCAGCAAGGCCAAGAAAAGCTGTCTTTGAACTTCATGGCTAGATAATTTTAGTATTAATAAGAATTACATTATTTGATAGCAGTTAGCTCAAGCACTTTTTAACGTGGCTGGACCCCTGTGTTTTGATCCTCCAGCCAATAATAAAACACATTGGTGTTACTTTCCAAGGTCAGCCCAGTCCTTCTTCAGAGACCGCAGCTTCCCGAGAGCTATTCCAGCACCAGAAATGATGTGTTTGTCCTTTCCAGATCCAGACATTTCCCTTTCAGCTCTGTTCTAGTAGGAGGTGTCTGTGTCCATGACAGGAGGTTTGGAACGAAAAGATCTTTAAGGTTCCTTCCAACCCAAATCATTCTATGATTCTGAGATTCCATACCTGTGAAGCAAAGAGCACCCTTACTCCACCACATTTACTCCACCACCTTTACTCTACTAACATTTTCTTATTTACCACTAGGTCTCACTTATTCATTGCAACTCCTCTTAAGAGGAAGCGTTAATGTGGAAAAAGTAGAGGACCTAGTTTTCTTGTATTTTTATAATTTGGAGATTTATAAAGTGAGCAAAAATATTGTTCCTTATATGAAAGCGGGTCTAAAGACCACTATTTGATCTCATTATCTTATCAGCAAACTAAAAAAATTTCTCTTAGTTGATTTCTTTTCTTTTTTCTTTTTTTGTTTTTCCTGGCTGAAGGAACAAAGTCCAGGAACTTTCTGTAGATGGCTGGATAATTTCCCAGGTAATTTCATTCTTATTGTAGAAGGGGAAAGAAAATAAAAATCTTGCTCTGAGCTCTTTAAAAGGTAGGATATTTCTGAAAAGCAAACATTGTAGTGAAGACCATCATCTTAGCTGGTGACCGTGCATAGTGTCTGTATTTAAACTATGTTAATCTACAAAATCAGACAATGAGCTATTTCTAAGGCAATGGTTATTTTTACTAGATTAAGTATAGACCCTTCTGTGAAATAGAGACTTGCATTAACGAGCTATCATTAATTAGGTATACCATAAATCTAAATCTAAGGACCACATATACTTAAATGTATCAAAGTTAAGGTTTGCTGTCTTCTCTTTCTTCTTAGCAAGACCATTCTTTTTTTCCCACCTAATGCAAGGAGATCCATTGGGTAAGATGAAATAGGAAAGCCTTATAAATATGATTACCTGGCAAAAGATGCTGAGAATAGCGAAATTGAAATGAGGACAAGCTTTGAGATAACAAACCCCAGTTACTGAACAACTGGAAAACAATGGCATGGCCGACTGAAGGTAATCCCCCTTTTGATGAAACAATGCCCTCTGCTTGCAGACAGGTCCAAGGGTCAGAGCAGACCCTACCAACTTAGCAGGGGGTCCAAAAAGCAGTTTTTAGGGTTTAAAATATAACGCCGTATAGTAATGCAATGGTTCTTATAGGATGTATGCAAATGTTGTAGGATCTGTAACTTGTTTTAGATTGGTTAATGAAAATTAGAATATTCAGCAGAGAAGATGATTTGTTGTATTGTAAACTTACTCTCTTAGCTCTTAACTCTTGCCTCTTAGCTCCTCTTGTCTCCTCTCTTGGCTCTTAGCTCTTGCCTCTTCTCTCTGCTCTTAGCTCTTAGCTCTTCACTCTCTTAGCTCTTAGCTTTTCTTTCTTGTCTTTTCATTGGCCTCCTCTACTCCCTCTCCCTCTCATGCTTGCCTTCTTACTTCTCTGACCTGCTCTGGGCTGCGTCTGGCAGCTCCTAGCAGGTCCCCTACACCCACGCTCCTTTACAATAAACCTCATGCTCCAAGACTTGACTTCAGAGATCTCTCATCTCTGTCCCAACTGTCTGAAACCGAACTAACTAATTCTACAGAGATCTTCTCAACATTTGTCTTAAGATTTATTTAATCACAAAACAAATCATGGGGTCTCAGAAGAAAGTTCTTGTAAATACAACAGGATGTCATGGCTATAAGCACAATTGAGGTCCTTCCAATGCACTAAAATCTCCCAAAAATCCCGATCAAAAATCTTCAGCCTTTCATTTTTGGTGCATTATCACCTTTAGCTAATGGCAGTCTACAATAATATAGGAGCCAGGACTTTGACACTAACAGGATTATGCAGAACAAGAGTCACATCTATGTACAATTTTTCCCCTTTTATTCCACTGCTCATATTTTCTGTTTGGACTCCAATGCCAAGATGATGACTCCTGAAGTCATTAGAAGGGTCCCTTTGGGTCCCACAGACAAGTAAAAGTGAAAACAAACCATGCTGAAATTCTTCCTACAATTCTCCCTTTATTTGGTACCTAGAAAATGATTTTCCGAGGAATTTATGCCTTGGCTTCTGAACTTCATTCAGTACCTGGCTCATCATTCTTGTAAAGGAGTATATTAGCACATACAGAACAGGAGTACATTAGCAATCACAATTTCTTTCAGGTACTAAAGGTAGTTCATTTTGTTGGTGCAAAAAGCCTCAGGTGTTAAGTAGGTAGTATAAGAGCTGGAAAAAGGACTCATAAATAATTTTAAAAAAATAATTAGGCACAGCTACATGGAGGTTTAGCAGTGATTTCCATAAATGGACACCCTGCATATTGGGTTAGCTGATGTGACTTTTTTTCCTGTGATAAACCATAAAACCTCAGATTCAACCATTTTCACAGCTAATGTTTTGCATATCTTGTAATATAATGTATTTTTTTTAAATCACTACAGATGGGGAAATGCAATGGCTCATGAAATTGGTGAGGGAATATAAGGTCTTTGGATCAAATCTGCTCTTACACAAGTATGAGCTTGTAGCTATAAGACTGAAAACTCCAATCCTCTGGAACGAGGCAACCTTAAACCTTGCAAGAAGGTCAGTAGGAAAAAAAATGAAAGAAGAAATACACTTTCTGTCTATCCTCTCTGCACTGGTAAGCAGCAGAGCCTCAGATATTTCCAGCACAAACTGAAACTTGGTGAGAAGTCTCTTTGGGTGGTCAGACAAAGATGAGTCTCAGCACTAACTGAAGTTGCTTGAACATGCTCAAAATTCCTTGTTTTTTGCCTACTTACAGTGGAATTGAGGTTTGGGCAAATAGACAGATATAAGTCAGTTTGGCATGGCTGATATTTAGATCATTAGCTTTAGGCTAAGCTGAGTTAGATTGATCAGGAATTAGACTCAGTGTTTGCTGTAAGTCCCTCCCAGTTCAGGATATCCCACGATTCTGTGACTACCTTCATCCTGCCTGCAAAGGATCACAAATACTGCAAGCCAGGATCTGCCTCAAACATGGGAAACAGATTTGTTTAATGCTGGTCTGTATCTGTGTACAACTGTGTTTGCTATCACAAGAGGGAAAAGTTTTGGTTGGTTTCAAGAAAAAGAAGTGACAGTGGACACCATGTATTTTTTTCCAAAACATATGACACACTGCATTTCATCTGGTATCTTGGAGTTTTTTTAACATGAGAGTTAACAGAGCTTCTTGTCTGCAAGGAGCCCTTCAATACCAGAATTCATTACCAGCTATTTATAAGGGTCAAATATTAATTGTGATCACTATTTTGCTTTATCAGATGTAATATTGGTTTTTTTAGGCATTCTTAGAAATTAGTGAAACTAATTGAATAACCTAATAGTGTCTACTGAGTGGCCTTTATGAAATTCTTTTCACAGTCCTTTGGCTTGCAGGCATATACTCATGCTCAAAAAATACATGCAGCTGTAATTAAACATAATTGGAGTCCTCTAACACTATGGTCCTGACTGAGTCCCTTTGAAGCCAAAGGGAGTCAGGGGAACTCCAAAGTCAGGGATCATGTTGTAGATCAATGGAAAATTCAGTCTGCAAGCCTTCCCATGCACTGGATTGCCAGACTTCCATTCCCCACCCTGAGGAAAGAAGGAAACAAGCAAGTAAGTCAGAATGAACAGTGAAAAGGATTGAGAGAGGCAAGGTGGAGGTAATGCTGGGAAAGATTAATGCTCTGATTCTTACCTATTTGAAAACAGTCTTACCTCTACATAAAGATCCTCTTGACAAGACTACCT
>VZTZ01104344.1:244371-261932 GCA_013400955.1 Drymodes brunneopygia
AAAAAAAAAAAAAAAAAAAAAAGAAAAAAAATTAAAAGTTATGAGAAAAAAAAAAAGTCTCCCTCCCTCCAGCTCTAAAGAATGTCCTTTTCAGTTTAGGGAAAGTTTTTAATGAGGACAAGTCTGAAAAACTACTCCAGTTGCCCTAGACCAGACTACTGGACAAATCTAAAAGTTTTTTTTTTCTCACCACGTTTCTGCACTGTGCAGTTCAGCATCATGCAGATATCTGTAATGCACTGTTTAGAATCTTCCATTTGGTGAAGAAAATAAAAATTTTGGGATGGAAGTGCATTTGTCATTCCAAAAAAAACTGGTCTTTCCAAATGAGGAGAGAAATTTGTTGCTGGAGAAAAGCCACAGGTCCCTTCCTCCAGCTGTACAGATCAACATGAACCTTGCTACTGCAGGAACAAGCATTCATCATCTGTTTAAAAATAAAAAACAAGGGGAAAAAAACCCCAGATATCTGAAAAACTAAACAAATCAGTCTAGAAAATGTTGGTAATTTGACCAATTTGATGCATACAAAAAGAAATTCAATAGCTTATGCAATAACTGTAATTCCTTTCATTAATTCCTTTCATATATGCTAGGAAAACAGTTTTTCCTCTTAGAAGTGCTAATACACTAATACATACACAAACAAGTTAACAAGCTGTTAACCTGACCACAGATATTCTATTCTGATTGATTAGGAAGAAGTTGAAGGATCAATCTCATGTTTTCACTTAAAGTAATGAGGTAGAAAAAAAATAGGAAAAAAAAAACAACAGGGGAGGAGAAAGCAGCTTTATTTACCCTGGCCTTAGCTGAACAAACAGCCACTGTACAAGACCATGGCATCCATGCTGTAGTCCTACAAGATTCTAGGCATTGCTTCTAGAACATTTGCATCCATCTTCTGGTGACTGGAGGTTACCTGACTGTCTTACCCTGGTTTTCCAGTTCCCATTTCCCCAAATGCTCAAGTGAGACTCCACCAGCTGATGAAATCTATGAAACAACAGATGCTTTTTATGGAATTGTGAGAAAACTTAGTTAAGTTCCTGAAAGCTCTGCGAGTATCCCAGCACCAAAGCAGTGCAAGCTCTGAAGTCCATTTTGTGTCTGAATGCATATACAGCAAAACATCCCAGCCCACACTTAAGCTTCAGCACAGTCAAGTCTGCAGTTTGTTGACTTAATTTATGCTTTAGGTAGCTATATGACTGAGGGGTCATTCCTAAACTGTTTTGTCCATGTACAGCTGAATAAAGAGTGAGAAAGTGACTTTGGGATCATGCAAAATCAAGTGCATTTCCAGGCTGCACAGTGAGCTATAAGAAAACTGGAAGCTGCCTGACAGGGTCCAGAGCACAGCCTGACATCATCCACCTCACTGCACACAGTCACCCTCAGCCACATCTTAAGGCAGGCAGAGATCATAAATTTCTCTAGTGTAGTTTCATTCTGCTTATGTTGGCCAGTAAATTAATCCATTCAGGCTGCTGGACATCTCTGAAATCTAAAATCCTGCTTGGAGTCCCAAAAGTGCCTTGAAATGAGCTGTATTTCAATGTCAAAAAGTAAGGTTTGTGGATGGCATGTGTATGCATACTGACATAAAGACAAAAAAACCACTTATAAGCACAGATTTAAAAACATGAAGAAAAAACAGAGGAGGAAGCCTCAAAATCTCAAAGAGAAACTTTTGCTAAAGGCATGATGGTGTGAAATATTTGTGTGATCCTTGAGCATGCAGTCAGGAGTGTGCTTGTAAGCACCAGGGCTGAGAACTGGGCTGGAATGCTCCACTGCACTGTGGTACCAAATTTCTGTCAAAGATGCGGAAATCAGAGAAGATAGATAAATTAAATGTAAGAAATGTGAGATGGAGAAAGTTCTGCTTACATTTTTTACTCCAAGGACACAGACTGTTAAAAGTAAAGCTACATATAAGGAGATCAAGAATACTCTTACTTAGAGTATATCAATAACATCATGAGAAGATACATGAGAAACTGAAGTGCCCTCAGAGAAAAGAAATTGGATCAGGTGAGGATGAACAGTCCAATTCATATATTTTCCTAAAACCTAAAGAAAAAATTGAATTTTACTAAATTCAACCATTTCTAGCAAGCCAGTCAGTACTGGGGAAGGTGATGAAAATATGCGACCTCCACTTCCTAGAGAAATGCAGATGACAGCCCATTTTTGCTACCCCTTCACTTGTTTTGCTCAGTAGCACTGCTTTGAGGGAAATGAGCCTAGCTTCTGAGCTTTATATTTTCATTTTGCCAAAGACCTAGCTGGGTGTCAGTATGACACCATGGGATGCCTATCATCTCTAAAATGTTTGTTTTTTTAACTTAAGGAAATATACCTGCCTCTTCACCCTTCCTCCTCTGTCTTCCTTGCACAGATAGAATCCCAAAATCCTATGTTAAAATAACATCATTAAGGTTGCAAAGTCAAGCCTGCAGAAATTAGAGAATGTGAAAATTAAGTTTTCCTCTGAACCTTAATTAGCTGAAGGTGGCAGGCACCCTGTGGAAAAAATAGCATGTGATCATATAATTAAAGACTGTGCCATAATGCCCCCACACAAGGGTGCCAAATTAATGTTGCGCGGGCAAACTTAATTCAAGCATTCCCTAACTTGTTTTGAGTGCTTGACTTTGTAACCCTGGTAATGTCCCTTTAATGTAGTTTTGTGTGTGTAATTTTAGGCAGAACTATCTTAAAGAAGCTTTTGGTCTGAGATATTACTGTCACTGAATCTTATTTAGACCCTTATTATATTATCATGATTTCATGGCATTTTAATTTATATTGCATTATTTGGCTGTTAACTTACTTCCACTACTCAATTAGGCTGACAATATTGTTTCACTTCTAATATGCTTCTCTTGCTATTCAACATATTAAAATTATTAGAAGGCTATTTATATTTACCTACTGCCAGTTAAACAAGATTCTCTTGAGTGTCACCATGTTAGCTACAGACCTTGATAGGAAAGAAATTATCTTAATACAATCATATGAACATATTTAGAAACTTTTCAAGCTCATGTTCAAAATATAATAATATAGAATTATAATAATTAGTGCAGAGCAGGACTATGTTTAACATAGAGTCTGTCATTGATTGGATCTTTGATTATTTAATGGCATACAGTTGAGAGTATTGCATGCATGTTTTTAATGGCATTCCTTATAACATCTCATAATGCCATGACCGTTTAATAGATCCTTGTGTATTGAATACTTTTTATAATAAATATTCTTATACATTTCACTAACACCTCCTTGCTGTTCGAAGCAATATTTCTAAATTCAGAAAGCTGCACACATCAGAACTCAATGATACATAAACTGAGAAAGCTGCACTTGCATTAATGGATGTACTTTTTTGATATGCTCTGAGCTGGAGATATTTAAAATAACCTACACTAGCATATGCTTTTGAAAATGCTTGCTTCTATCTATTGATTACATAGGATAACAATACAATATGTTAGGTAGTAATTACTGCTGGGGTCCAATCTGATCAGTCTTGTTCTGAAGATTGATTTCTAATGGACGTCATTCATTAAAAGAAGGTAGTTGGGACAGCCCTTCCCCATTTAATCTTTATTTAATGGTTTAGACAGTGAGCAGGTCTGTAGCTATTTTTTTTTTCATTCTGGGTGAAGAATTCAAGCTAAAACCTGTTAAAAAAAAATAAAGGGCAAAAAAATGCTTATTTAATCTTGAATGGCTTTCTCAAGACCTCAGCAGATTTGGGCAGCCTGGAACAAAACTGAGCTCTTAACAGGAGAAAAGTGAAGAGTTTTCTGGAGCAATCAATCCTGGCACTCCACATTTGAAAATAATTAGGTAGCTGGAAACATAAATTTCAGCTAGGCCCAATTTAAATGTAGTTAGATTCATGTAGGAACAACATTTTAACATTTTAGAGGATTTAGTCCAAATATTCCCTGCCATGCTATTGCAGCATCCAACTGTCTCATTTTTAATATTAATTTTAGTAGTGCCTCAGGAACAAAAAGGTTATTCAATTCCTCCCTGGAGTTTAAAACACAGAATGCATATGTGGGTAATAATATCAGGTGCCTTCCTCAGTAATCAATTAGCAAAGCTGCACCTATGTGTGGAGGTGTGTGAGAGGAAGCTTAACACACCTAATTTTGCAGAGCAAGTTAATAGCTTTCTTCCTCTAATTAATTTTGCTGCTAGTCTGAGCTCACTGTAATTGGTATATCCAAAAGCAAGGATTAGCAGAGTGGACCAAACCATTGGCCTGTTTGCTTCAGCTGCTTGTTACTGACAGAAGACATTAACAGGAATTCAGAGAGATGGTTCATGAAACCCTGTAGCAGACAGCTGCCATGTAATTTCCTGTAAAGCTCATATCTTCCCTAAGCTTTTTGTGTTTGCTTGCATAACATTTTGCAAGCGAGAGAGAGAGAGAGCTTGGATTTGCAGGAGTCCAAACACAACCAGCTCTTCACTGGAATCCAAATAAGCACCTTTTTGCAGATTATACAGCCTGAATGTACGCCTGTGCTGCACATGGCTACACAGCTGATCTTTCAAAGCTGGGTAATTTGAACTGAATGATTTAAGTCTGAGATAGTGTTTTCTTGGTTCTCCTTGGGAAATCCTACGGATATGCACTCTGCTATCTCCCAGTTATTTTCTGAGATACACAAGCTTCCCAGCAACTCCTCAATAGTGAGGTGCAAGATGGAAGCACAGGAGAGGGGATAAATGGTCATTTGGGGAGCAGATTGTCCATTTACATGACAAGTGGCAATCCATGAGTGCTGTGTGCCAATATCACAGAAGGATCAGAAAGTATATGGCTAAGGCATGTTTTATCATCTCCTTCCCACTGATAGCCATTATTTTCTGGGCTCAACCACCGTTTACACTGAGAACATCCCTTGTGATTCTTCTCATCCCGTTTATGACTTTACCTTCTGACACCTGTGTTTGACCTGAGTTTGACAAGAACTCTCAAACCTATATTTTCAGAGGTCTTCAGCAGTCTAAAGAGCAGGTCTGAACACACAGGAAAGGGGTGAGTTGAAAGAAGATCCATAGCTCCTGACTTTAAGAGTAGTTTTTTTGTTCAGTCTTACTGCATTCCTCTTCCCAGCCCCTTCCCCCATAGTGTCAATAAAGGAAGTTTTTCATTCCTTCCCACGAATCATCTCTGACATGAACTTGGAAATCTTGTCTATGAGAATCAGACTGTTATATTCTAGGACAGTCTCAAGGAGAAAAATGCAGATACAGAACCTTTGAATAGTAAGAACTACAAGGCTTCTATTTTAGTCTTGTTTCTCTTTGCTATTTTCTAAACAGAGAAAGAATGAAGGCCAAAATCAGTGGATAAGAAAGATAAGACAGGGCACACTGATCCTTAATAAGAAAAAAAAATCCTCTGTTATTTCTTAACAGTAGGAGGGAGTCTCAGCTTAAAGTTATGTGCTTCCTTACATGACAGGGCTCTCATCAGCACTCTGTAAACTGCTGGACCAAATTCTCCACTGTGATTTCATTGGGGTTGCAAGAAAGGAGAATTTAGCTCCCTGTTGATAGATGGCTGGCTGTGTACGTGGGAGGGGGCTGAGGGGAAGGCTGTTAATTAAATTTGAAGGCGAGATTCTGCTCTTTGCAGCTGAATTAAAAATAAAATACCAATTGAAGTTTAATTACTGTCTTTGCTTACTTGTGCATTCAAACTTGAAAGATGACTTCACACTCTGTTTTTAAGCTCCTGTGGCTCAGAGATGATTATGGAGTTTGAGTGCTATGTGACACACAGTCTTATCAAATACCCCATGCTACCACAGAGGCATTTATGCTGCTGATAAGGTAGTCAGCAAGTGAAGTCTCTGGGCCAAATTGAGAGGGATGTTACCCTGCAGCATGCAAATAGGAAGGGGGCCTGCTTTAGGAAACCCCAGGCTTCCCTTGGCCTCAGTTGAAGTAATGATTACTCATTAACCAGTAGCAGTTATTCATTACTGGTTAACTATGAGATAACTATTGCTGTCCTGCAGTGGGAGAAAAGATTTAATTAAGACTAAATAACAGGAAGAAAACCTGAAAGGACTTCTGAAACAGTGCCTTCTGCCCTTTCTGTCTGTGAAACAGGGATATTTTTCATGGTAAGGACTGAAAGACTGTAGAGTGGATCAGTGCTGTTTCTATTAGGAAGAGGAGGATGTGAAAGAGTATAATTAAATGCTTTTATATGAACATTTTCCAGGTAGTTGTATTTCTGGTGGTGCACTTTTGAATCCCCTCTCCTTCTTCCAAAAACACAAGATTTGTGTTACTTTTAATATCACTGAGCATTATTCCAGAAGTATCCTATATAGATTTTATCTGAAATAAAGCAGGCTTTTTGATGAGTATGATGGGTAGATCCTGTCTAAATTCCAAGCACTCACCAAAGCCACTCTGTCACTCTCCTCCTCAGCTGGACAGGGAGAGGAAATAAAACAAAAGTCCCGTGGGTCGAGATGAGGACAGGGAGAAATCACTCACCAGTTACTGTCTCATGCAAAACAAACTTGACTGGGGGAAATTAGTTTAATTAATTACCAATCAAATTAGAGTAGGGTAATGAGATGGAAAACCAAATCTTAAAGCACCTCCACCTCTCCCTTCTTCGTGATATTGTCTCTGGATTTTCTAAACCCCCTCCCCCACAGTGGCACAGGGGGATGCGGAATGGGTCTGTTGTCAGTTCATCACATGCTGTCTCTGCAGCTTCTTCCACCTCAGGGCATGAACTCCTCACATCCTTCCCCTGCTCCAGTGAAGGGTCTCTTCCATGGGGTCATTCCTCCATAAACTGCTACAGGGTAGATCCCTTCCACAAGGTCAATCCTTCAGGAAAAGGCTGCTCCAGAGTGGGTCCCACATGAGCCCACAAGTCCTGCAAGCAATTCTGCTCCAGTGTGGGCTATTCTCATAGGGCCACAGGTCCTGCCAGGACCCTGTGCAAGCATGGGCATCCACGGGGTCACAGCCTCCTCTGTCAGGCATCCCCCTGCTCCAGCCTGGGCTCCTCCAGGGGTTCAGGTGGATCTCTGCTCCCCCGTGCCCTCCCTGGGCTGCAGGGGCACAGCTGCCTCACCATGGGCTGCTCCAGGGGCTGCAGGGGAATCTGAGCTCCAGGGCCTGGAGCAGCTCCTGCCCCTCCTTCTGCACTGCCCTGGCTGTCTGCAGGGCTGCTCCTCTCACACACTGTCACTACTCTACTCCAGCTGCTCTTACATTTCTCCCTCCCTTCTTAGCTATCTTACCCCAGAGGCACCACCACCATCAATGCTGGGCTCATCCTTGGCCAGTGGCAGGGTCCATCCTGGATCCAATTGGCACCAACTTTGGACATGTGGAATTTCTGGCAGCTTCTCAGAGAAGACACCCTATAGTCCTTCTATTACCAAAACCTTGCCATGCCAGATGGATATAGACAATCTTATGGAGTTTTAAGCACTCATATAAGGAGGGAGGAAAAAAGAAAGTGAGTACTGAACCCCTCTGAGACCTTTTTATGAAAATCCTGCTCAAGGGTGCTGTGATGTTTAAGTAAGGGTGTCAGAGCTGGTACCACACACTTCCTTACTCCCCTGACTGCCTCTGGCTCTCTGACTCTCGTTTTTAGCAATTCATTGGAAGCTTAGGTGGAGTTGGTGGCCCATAGCTATAGTAAATCAAACTAATTACATTTGTACTAAAGCTGAAAATGTCTGCAGTGCGTATTTTTTCCTCTTTTTTTTTTTTTTCTTTTCATTTAAGGAACAGACTATTAATACGTCCTTACTTAGTCTAAACTATACCTTTAATGTAAAGCTAAACTGAAGCAACCAGAGTTTAATGTAAAGCAACTGCAGCAACTGCAAAGTCCAAACCCCATTTGCAATGCTGAATTGTTAGGATACTTGTTCATCCAAGACCATAAAAATGGGGGCTGATGTCAAGGAAGACAAGCAAATGATCCTGAAAAACCTGATGCAGGAAATCTATAACATTCTAGAAAGGCTACTAGAAGCAATGCAAGATCCTCTGGGGTATCTAAATTCATAAATCACACCCATGAGGACTATTCAGTTTATCCTAAGGTTCACATACATTCAGCAAGCAGAAGAGCTTTCCTGCTTTCATTGACTCTGCCAGGACTGATGCAGCTGTGCACAGAGAGATGTTTTGTACCACTGCAGATGTGATGGGGCGCTCTGCCTGTCCTTGGCTGGCAGTCCAGGAAATCACAGTCCTGGTACTGTAGGTGTCACAGCAGCTACAGATCATCTGCCAGCAGCTTGGGCAGCCTGTGCCATCTGGGATGCTCCTTGCAAGGTCAGGCTCCCACCTGTTGGCAACTGAGCTGAGCTCACCCAAGACTGCCTCAGTATCATGGAAAACACTGACTTGTAAAATCCTAGATCTGGAATATTTTAACTTGAGAGTTCAACCTCACCTCTCATCTCCACAGGGCTTCCTCGCCCATCTTCTGTCCAGTGGACAGTCTGATAAAAAAATCCCAAAATATATTCACACTATATACATACATTATTCACAGAACCTGGGTCAGTGTTCAACATTTGAGATATTGGTAGATATTTCTTATTTGCTGCCTCTGTCGTAACAACCTATTCTTGAAGCTGACATTCTCATGTTTGAGAGATTTGGGAGCCCCCTTTTCAGGATAAAAACATACCCTGTATATTTGATGATCATTTCTAGGACAAGAGATCTATTCTTCTTACAGTCATCTTGTGTGTTTGCACAAGTAGTGGTAATATCAACTGGAAAAAGGAAAAGATGAAACACGGTTTTCCAATACTTACATTATTATTCAAGGGGGTTGTTTAATTGTCAAAATTAATGGATAATTATTGGATAATTTGAGGGCAAACAGTCCTTTTAGTGTATCAGACTAATCAAATCCAAACATTTCTGTCTTTCTGTGAAATAGTTAACATTTGGAGCAGAGAAGATAATGCAAATGAAAACTATTATGCGGAGTTAGTTTAACGATACGCAATTTAAAACTGTAACAATTGTTTTTGGTCAGTTTCTTGCAATCTGTAAGGTAATTTTTTTCAATTTATTTGGAATTAGTCAAGTGCAGTGTTGAAAAGGCAGAGTGAATTGATGTTAAATAGTTTTTGGAAGATGTAATTGTCTGATGATTTGTAAATAGCCAAGCTTATCAAAAAAGTAATTTAAATGTTATGCTGACAATTTTGTTCAGTTTGGTGTACTCTGTAAACTTGTGAATCCAATTTTTAGCCCTCATTAGCATCAGAATTCTCTTTGCAATGCTAAATGATTGCAGGTACTTCTTTTGTGTGCCCAAAGCATCTGTTGCTGAACTTTTACTGATCCTCAGCCTGCAAAGAGAGCACACAGTCAAGTTGTAATTAAAAGTACTTCTGTTTCCTAGTTGCCATAATCTAGATATTCTGTTGGCAGAAAGAAGTTAACCACCACTAGCAATTTATAGTCACGCACCATAAGGCACTGTGATGAGTTCAACTCAGAAATCAATGCAGTTTTTAAATGGTTCCTCTCATTCAGGTTTTAATTGCTCAGCATTTTTTTCAATTTTTCATGGTTTTCTCTGAACCACAAAATTTGAAAAATTCCTGCCCTGCTCTTCCCTCCAACAGTTAAAGAAAAGGAAACAAAAGAAAAAAAAAAATCACAGCTGACACAGAACTCTTAACCAAAAGGAACTTGACTCTCCGTCTTTTTCAGAATTAGCAATAGTTTTTTTCTAGGATCTCATGAAATTATTGTTAATATTGGTTTCAAAGAATGGTGTTTCTGCATTCACACATTCCTGCATACATTTCAAATTTGATTACATCCAGTAGTAGTGCATTAAAAGAATACCAAACACTAATAAACACTGCAAATTAGGAAACATTATAAAACTCAGCATTGTTACTTTAATGCTAATTCAACTGTCTTGAATATCTGCTTTCTAAAAATGCATTTTATGATAGAATCATATTCCATTTCTGCTACTGGACTCTTCCTGAGTCATCAAAAAGCTAAAAGTCATTATTCTAAAATGGTTAAAAATAAGCCAACGGTGTAGGAAGACTGATGGAAATTGTAAAACATAATATGAAATGAGCTTAAATTGAGAGGCAAATATCTACGTTAAATATGAATGGGGAAGGATGTTGGATGACCTTTTGATCTGGACTCACAAAAAAAGCTTGAGAAAAATGTATAAAAAGAAAACACACACAAACTTCTTACTGTCTCTCCTAGAAGGTAGATTTCCCCTTTCTGAAACATAAAAATGAAACTAAAAATCAAAAATCTTTTGATTTTTTTTAAAAAAATCAAATTGTAAATCATTCTAGAAGAACAAATTATGCCCTGTAAATAAAAGGCATGGGGTTTATTTGTCAAAAATATCTAAAAATAGTAGTATTTTGACAATGAAGTTTATGTTTGTGGAATTTCGTGTTCTTGACAAAAGTGCTTTGACAAAAGAATAAAAAAAACTCCATATTTTTGTCTTTGCAAAAAAAAAAAAAGAAGAGTATAATGAAAGGAGAGTCATGTTGACCATTTTTCCCAGAAGCTGATGGCATGTGCTGTGACTCATGAGCTCTGGTTTGGACTCTTCTGCAGCCCATATGTGTCAATCTGAGCTGGGGCCTCCTTTTAGTTCATGAAGAGAAATAGACTTTTTGAGGAGAATTTACCTTCTTTTGGTTCACAGACCAGCATAAAGAGATTAATTGTACCTTGTATTGCTTATTTCAACATATCTCTTTATTATGATGAAGGTGTCTAATGCCTCATACTCTATAGAGTTTTCTTGGTGGAGATGGATGTATGCTAAAGCTCTGGAGACAAAGGGCATATCTGTATCCTGACCAGATTAAAAAATAAGGTTATAAAGGGCAATAAGTTTATTAACCATTTATAGTTTATTGTTAACCATTCAGATAAGTTTAGCTTGTGAAAAAGTAAAAAAAAAAAAAAAAAAAGAAGGGAAGTACAAAAAAAGAGTAGTGTTTTGGATCATTTCATTGCAAGTTATACATACACTGTTAGGGAAAATATTAGCTAGTAAGGTGCATTTTCATCCAGCAGAGAAAGCCCTGAAAAAGTCTAGGAGTCATACAAACTCTGACAGTAGATCTGAGATTTTCAGCAGTTGAGAAAGAGTGAACAAGCTTCATAAAGAGTTCTAGATCATCTGTCACAGGTATCTCCACATCAGGAGTGAAAACTTCCTAAGAAAAGATGAAAACGTTTACAAAAGGGTTAAAAACACAACTGGTTATGTTGTGCAAGAGGCTAGAGAGTCTGTTTGGGAAAGGTCTCACTCAAAATTTAGAAAATAAACCCAAGATCTATTTCTTGTCCTTTTCCTTCCCCACATTTTTTCCTTATATGCTATATCAAGTTGGTCTGGAGCTGGTTGTTGCACTACACACACAGCAGGCTGGATAATCTCTGTTGAAGAGTTCTACCCTATTCCCTTGAGAAACAGGCTTACAATGAGGAAAAAAAAAAGTCTAGCCATCATCATTTAAATTCTAGGTAAATTTTTCACTATTTTGACTTCAGAGGACTGGGGCTGAGCCTGGTACATCATCTTTTAGGGTCACAGCCTGAGGACAGAACTAGGAAGACAGAGCAGCTTGGTTTGTTTTACTTTTCAGTAATGTATTTTAATAAGAGTTGTCTAAACCTTCTTTATTATCCCTTCTTTCTTATTCTCCTTTTTTCTCTATTTCTTATATATAGGAGACCAGATGAACTACAGCTATATATGCATATGTGTATACATACATATATATGCATATTTATATGCACATGAACAGTGAACAGTATATATGTATATATACATATGTATGTGTGGGTATATATATACACAGACATATATATACATATTTTTATATCTATCTGCTGCAGGCATCACTGCTCTGCTGTTATATTCTACTGCATTGAAGAAAATGAATCTTTTCAAACAGGTGAATTTTCCAACAGAAATGGACCAGACTCAGTTCATTGAATAGAAAATGTAATGGTGATCTAAACCTATTACCTTCAATGGAGTCTGTGACATTTTCTTCAAGCATATTGATCTGCTGGAGAGGGAGGTGGGGGACCGAGGGAGAAAGGGAACTTTATTTTTTTACTCATCGTGTTTCGTCAGTCATTGTAATGCTAGTCACAATGTATAAAAGACTCATAGACTCAACAGGGCTGGTCCTTTTACAGGGGCTGCAATAAACACTTCTCTGAGGATGAATTAAAAAGCTGGTTTAAAATCAACTCTATGGGTACTTTAAAACCAATACAAATAAGCCTCGTTCTCCTCTGCTCCCCTCCAAAATTCTCCCTTGCACCACAGTCAAACTGATTTCAGTCAAACACAGCCAGCACTAGTCCAATGGTCCATTCTTCTTTTGTAATTTGCAATACCTTTCAGCTAGTTAATCACATTTTTCTCCATGCATATCTCTTTCTTCTAGGCTGTTAATAGAGACTGAACAATTTTCAAATCTTATTTAGCCTAATTTGGATTGGCAACATGTCCTTTAGAAAGAGGGGAAAATAAGAATACCACCAGCAGCCTGTTTTTTGTGCATTTTCTAGGTTTGCTTTTTTATATTTTATTTTATTTTGCTTGGTTGTAGAATCATGTCTCTAGAGATTAGAAAAGCAGCAGAGAATTCTGCCTCATTATAGAAGTGACATTTGTGCTGTTATAGTTAGGGTTATGTCAGTGTTTCTATTATAATGTAATTCCTTGGCTTTACTGAATAAAATAGTCTCTTATTTGTAAACTTTTTACATGTACAATGTGTATTCTGGTTTTGCTCTACTTGTGACAACAGATATTCCATCTTTCCATTGTATAGGTTTGTTTTTGTTGTTTTTTTTTAATGTGCTGCAAATATTTTTTGTATTTAAAGAACACTGCTAAGACCTTCAAACTATTACTTTGCTGGTAACATCATCAGTGGAGATAGAAGACACATTAAAATTCTTTGGCAGGATCACAGTGCTAGTAAAGTTCTTTAATATTAACATAATATTGAGTCCATTTATTTTAGCATTATCTTAATTTGATCCATTTTGCACCTTGTCCATGGTATATATATTTTTTAATTTGTGCTAGCACATGAAGCTATTGCATTTTGTTGTAATCTGAATTTTATAATCTTGCCTATTACTTACAAGCAATCTGCTGCTACAGTTGTTCCTAGGTGTTTTTATAAACTAATTTAACATCTGTTTGTACTATGCAACAGTATCAACTTATAAATGGGCAATAGAACTTAGCATTGTTGAGAATTACTATGTAGATAGATGAAGTTGCATTAGTAAAAGTAAAAACCATTCAGTATTTTATTGTAACTTCGTAAATAAGCTTTGTTATCAAGATTATTTTATTTTCAGTAGGGCTTCTGAATTGAATGGCTAGATTATTTACAATAAAGTATCAGCCAATATGTTTTATTTGGAAATAAATAAATAAATGCTTAGAAGCGTAGTTAAATTGTGTTTTAAAGTTCCAAACCATTCTTTACCCATAATGTGATTCTGGGATCTAAAGGCATATATACAGCACGTGTTGTGAACAAATGTAAAGTGGGAGTTAAAAAATTGCTCTGAATCATTAGAAAGATTTAATTAAGATACAAAGCCTGTAAAGTTGTCTGGGCTGCACCGAGAGTGGAATTTAGCCCATGAAAAGTATCAGCCTAGAGCACCAAGTGTACGTGCTGCAAACACCTCCATTTAAATCTGTTTACTTACCTTG
This sequence comes from Drymodes brunneopygia, assembly GCA_013400955.1. Taxonomy (NCBI): domain Eukaryota; kingdom Metazoa; phylum Chordata; class Aves; order Passeriformes; family Petroicidae; genus Drymodes; species Drymodes brunneopygia. Next base: position 258,188 of record VZTZ01104344.1, read on the forward strand.
GCATATTTAATAGGAAAAAACATATTCTAACACTGCTTATTTCCTTCGAGTCCCTGCCACACAGTGTTTCTCTTCAGATATTTTCCAACATGGTGCAGCTACACGTGTTAAGAATCATACCATTAGCAGAGGAAAAATTGGGGTTCTTAGGTGTCCACTGAGGCTGGGCTCTTGCTTACCAATGTTTTACATTGAAAAGGAATAAGGTGCTGCCCCAAAGAGGTAAAAGGAAATAGGAATTGGTCGCTGTCTTTTTGGAGATAAGGTTTAATACACAAAGAAAAGTAATTTGTCAAGGGTGGCCCATGTCTGTGGGGCAAAGAGGAACTGTAATCCTTAAATTCATACATATTCAAACCCAAAAGACAGCACAGAACCTTCAGAAGGATCAGCTGCACCTACCACATTTCCATGATCCTACATCTTGGCTAGAGAGAATTCCAAGTCTTCAGGACTCAACAATGTGAGACACCAGCATCAGAGTACTTGCGGCAGGCAGCTGGATTGGTTCATACTCCAAGTGTAGGAGAACCAATATGTTCTGCTCAGCTCTGTCTCTAATAGTCACTATAAAAACCTACAAGATTTTATCCAGTGGAAAATGCCTATTCTGTGATATTTCCTCAGATAAAGGTCTGTTCTGTGTTGGTTATCATTATTGACCAAGCAGCACAAAAGTAATTCAAGAACATTTTGCGGGCCATAAATAAAGAACACATTCTCTTTTCCTAAATTTTGCCTTTGACCTGTCATTGCTGACTATTGTCAGAAGAACAACAAAATGGTAGTTCAGCATTTGCTTTAATGGTGATGTTCAAGTTTAAAAAATAGAAGGGAGGGTTGTTCTTTTGTTTTGTTTTGTTTTTTATTCCTTGCAACTGAAGAGAGACAACATAGAGAAACAGGAAAGGAAGGAGATGTGACAGAAGTGGCACATGTGTATACACACACAAAAGAGAGGACTGAGGAGGGGTAATTAATTTTTTTCCCTATCAATCCTTTGATTTATCAGATGAGTAAAAACATCTTTATTTTACAAGAAGGTACACGTGTTCAAGTCATCCATGTGATGAAATTAAAAATGGCTGTGGAAGAATGGAAAGCGTTTTTAATGTTACTGCTAGTATAACATGCATGATCTTCTTTAAAGTATTCCTAAATAAAAAGTAAATTAAATGCCTTGAGACAACAAAAAATGTGCTGAACATCTCCAGCAGAAAACTAAACATAGCATAAGGACTACTAGAAGATCCCCTTAGAAAGCATGACCAAAAAACCGATATTCGGTAAATGGGGAAAGCAAGATCAATAGCTAAAAATATGTGGAGATATCAAATCATTTCACTTAGTGGTGTTTATTTCCCCCACTTTGGTCAGACATATTGTCAAGATAGATATATGTAGGTACCTATATTTATGTCAGACTATTACAGAAGCACATCTCCAAAGGAATAAGGGAAGTGCGTGACTAAAAGAAACTAAACAAATGATTGCTAGTGGCAATATCAGTTTTAATACATAATTACTCTGCTTTGTTTCTGTGTCTGGAGATGTGACTGTGAAGTACAAGTCCCCTGCAATCTCATCCAACATCAGGATTAGCCCTGCTATTGACAGGCTGACCTCACGAGGTTTATTCCAGCCATGAGACCAGAAATTCCTGATACCTTCAACATTTCTAGGATGGGTAGGAATATCAATGAAGATGTTGTGACAGACTTTAGCGAGAAGTATCAATCTAAATACTGATATCAAGGCCAAGGAGACTTGATTGGCATGTACAGTCTTGTCTGAAACTTGTGCTGCTGCAAAGCCACTAATTAAAATAAAGACAGCATATGTTTGCTACATCTTATTTTAATGCAGGTACGTTCTTTGTCTTTTATCTCTAGACTTCTTCCTGTCCAGCGACTAATGGTGATTCCTGTCAACTGGTCTAGCAAACCAAGTCACTTGTTAGAGAAGCATGTGGTGTGATCATTTACTGTAATGGCCCAGATTGACATGCAGCTGTAAAACACACTGTGAGAGAGCTCAGCCCGCAGTTCTAGAGCATTGAAGGGGGCATTTGTCACTTGGCTCTCTATTATTCACATTACAATGCTTTGTAGGACTCCTAGTCATGGATTAGAGCCCAGTTATGTTATACATCTGACAATTTTTGTGGACATTGCTTTACTGGTTTTACATCCAAACTCACAAAGAAAATATTTGTCATTGTTAATAAAACACAAAAATATGTCTGTTATATGCCTAAATCTAAGAAAAATATCCCCCAAATAGTGTCACCTTACAGAACATATTCACAGCTGTGGAAATCTTTAAACCCTGTACTAAATAACATTTGCATTAAAATGTCCACTTTTTTAGAAACTTCTCTTTGTAATTACTTTTATATAGATGAAGTTTTTACTCAGAGACAAATGTGACTTGTTAAATCAAGTCATTTTGACCTTTCTATTTTATTAAAATGATGTTGAAACATTATCTTTTTCTAAAGGAAAAATATTTTAATAAAGAGAAACAAATAACTATGTATCTCTAATGTTGATGTTTTGTTTCTTTTAAAACATTAATGGTAATCCCACATGATACAGATTTTGTTTTGTAACATTAAGTTAGTAAATATAATTGCTGTGTGGATATGCATATAAAGACAATCTCAGCGGGGAAAACTAAATAAACTGGAAAGTAGAAATAAAATTATTTATCCAGCTGAAGCAAAAGTATTTGACTCCATGGAAATTAAATGTTTCCACATTACAAAACAAAAACAACAGTAACAAAAACAGCCACATCCCCCATCCTGCACAAAACCACCTTTTGTTATAGATTGCTTTACACACTTTTTCCTACCATTTTCACTTTAAGGGACAGTGTCCTCATTCATCTCAGTAAAGTCCCAAAATGATCTTGGGATACACTGCAGCTGTCCCTTTGATTAAATAATTGTTCATCAGATCATATGAAAAAGAGATAGACAATCACATTGTGGTTAATCTGTTGCGTGAGAGGGCTCATTGTGGCAGAGCCCTCACCTGCTGGCAGCTTTTGCTACTCTGCCAGGATGGTACTATGTCCAATGACCTTTGCAGAACAGTCATATTCAGATGTCCTTGCTATGACATCTGTGAAAATCTCTGAATACTGTAAGATGCAAGAGGCAAGATAGTTCTGCCTGTTGCTCTCAGGAATTATGCCCGATTCTCCACAATATAGATTTTAATTTAGTGAGGAACTCATTCTGGTGAACTTTGATTCCAATGGCCCCGCTTCTACATTTAGGAAAGCCTGCCTAGTCTCCCATTGGACTATTGAACTGGATCTGTGCTGCATCTTGTCCAGTTTCTTATGTATTTTCCTGAACTTGTTGGAATTACAAAGGACCAGAAAGAACAAAGATAGAGTCACAGGCACTGTTCATGTAAGTGCAACACAGTTTAACTTTTCAGACAGTAGTAGTTATGATTCATTGAATTAACATAAATTTTCAAAATAACTGGATGGATGTGGTGCTGGATTTTGATTTGTCTGGATTATAAATAAGTACAGCTCTGAAATAAGGCCAGAAACCTTCATCTGTGTGATAGCAGGCAAGTTTCAAATGAAAAACTGTTGTAGAAAGCTACATTGATTCAGATTTATGCAGTTTTATTGTGCAAGAAAAAAGAAATGGGTCTGAGAGCTTGTGGGGATTAGCAGGAAGGAACCCACATTGACTGCATACGACATGTTCCAAGTAATA